>BSBK01006779.1:600000-1040000 GCA_027943335.1 Chamaecyparis obtusa
TTAATAGAAAAAAATGAAAATATAACCATATACACATCCACACAATAATGAAATACTTGACACAAATATTTATCTTTTGGAAACCCAAATAGGGAAAAAAACTATAGTGGGGATTCTTGTTCACTAAATGATGTACTCTTCTGAAGTACATCTTGTAAGGAGCTTGACCCTATTAGGAGTTTACAAAATCATTGTTAGGTGCTACTATGTTAAGGGATTTACCTTAGGCTTGTTAGAACCTTTACCCTATTAAGAGTAGCCTTGTTAGAGAAATTCAAACACAAGCTAATGTCCCACCTTGTTAGAGGATTTACAATAGGGACATGCTGAGATCCAACTGATTAAGGGATTTGGATTGTTGTAACTATTAGGGAACAATAGAGAGAATGATCTATAGAATAGAACTACCTCTTCTTGATCAGATCCACCAATGCACAAAATATCTTCTCAACACACTTAACTCTGTACTGGATTGATTGCAACTAGTTCTTGAAAACTATACTTATCCAACACATGATCAACACTAAAAATTTCAACTTGATCCATTATATATTATTTGTTAAGCCCTTGAGTTCTCCATCACCTTAAGCTAGCCCTAAATGGCTTAAAATTTAACTTTTAGTATTCCCACTTGAATATAACACATCAATACACACATCTTGATGCAGGGGCAAGGAACAAGAGGGGCCAAACAATGGCATACCCTAATGATTTAAGCCTGCTCAACACATGCAGAAGCAAACAAACACAACAGTGAGAGAGAGAATGTAGGATCTTTCATGTAATTCATCAAATAGAATGATAAATGCCAGGTTGTAAGGCCTTCCCAATTAGGGCCAAATATTACAATGAATTACAGAGGTCCTCAAACATGTGATGATCTGTCAAAATCTCTAATTCTATCTTCTCCCAAAATCCTATCTAAAAACTACCCTACTAAACTACAACCAAACAACTACATTTATACAAGAGTCTATCAAACTGAGTCGGCCTCAGATCCCCAATCAATAGAAGGAACAGTTAGATCTAGGACAACACACCTCCCAATGATAGATTCTAACATTAAATCTGTGATCAAATATAAATGCACAAGTTGGCCACAACAGAAACTAAAACTAAACCCATCAGTGAGCAAGATAACTAAGCAATAGACAAGCAACATCGAGTACCAGTGAAACAACTGACCACCCAAGAGATAACTAAAAACACTCGGTAACCAAAGGGAACTGACCAACTTGGTCAAAGTAGGAACCAAGCAACACAAAAAAACTCCAAATTATTTTTGGTGACACGGGATTGCCAAGGACCTGAGATGCTCTTGCATTAGACACCTGGGGTTATTTTGAAATGATTCTCTAAATCATTTGATAGGTCTGGTTCAAGCTGCATCCAACTTAGACTATGAAATCCATGAACTTTCTTCCATCGGTCTATTCTTCCACTTTACCAGATATTCCATATACTATTTTCCTCTTGTACTCTTGCCAACTCTTTCCTTCAAAATCTGTTCAACTTCTTCATTCTGATTCTTAGGATATTCTGTTGGTACTATCACTTCTTCATCAAGTTCATGATACTCATACAAATTAGAAATGTTGAAAATCGGTGATATGTCCATGTCATCAAGTAACTCAATCTCATATGCATTTCCATTGTCAAATTTCTTCAAAATCTTGCAAGGTCCAAACTTCTTCATCTTTAGCTTCCCATATGTTCCAATAGGAAATCATCCTTTCTTCAAATGAACCATCACTTCATCATCAACATCAAAAAAATTTATGTCTCCTTGATCTATGATCTCTGTCTTTGTATTTTTTATTACTATCTTCCAGCTTCATCTTCACATCTTCATGCAATGTCTTCATGTACTCAGCAAATTTTACTCCAATACTTTTCTTATTCTCATCAGCAATGTCTCTCAAATCAAATATTCATCTTGGTTGTGTGCCATTCACAATCTCAAATGGTATCTTTCCAGTACTCCTATTCACTAAATTATTGTATGCAAACTCTATTTGTGCCAACACAAAATCCCAATTACTCGGTGTGTCTCCAACTAAACATCTCAAAAGATTTCCCAAACTTCTACTCACAACTTTAGTCTATCCATCAGTTTGTGGGTGAAATGTAGAACTATATTTCAACTCAGTGCCAAATTTCTTCCAAAGGGTTTTCCAAAAGTATCCAACAAATTTATTGTCTCAGTCAGAGATAATACTCCTCAGTAATCCATGCAATTTGATAATTTCCTTAAAGAAAAGATCTGCTATATGTACTGCATTTGATGTCTTTCTACAAGGTATAAAATGTGCCATATTAGAAAATCTATCCACAACAACAAATATAGAATCATTACCTCTTACTATCTTCGGTAAGCCAAGAACAAAGTCCATACTGATATCAATCCAAGGTTTATCAGGAAAAACAATTGGTGTATACAATCTAGTATTCTGACTTACTCCTTTTGCAACTTGACAAATTCCACAACTTTTCATAAATTTTTGAACATCTTTATACAATTGTGGCCAATAGTACTTTTCTTTAAGCAAATTCTATGCTTTATCAATACCAAAATGTCTAGCCAAACCACTACTATGTTTCTCCTTTATCAAATTAGTTCTCATTATTCCTCTTGATATACACAACTGAATACCTTTAAACAACATACCTTCCTGAATAAAATATTCATCCCATTTAGTATCTTGTTGATCTTGAATAGGTGCTCTGCACTTTCTCCATGGCTCAGAAAAATTAGGGTCAGACTCATAAGAATCTCTCATATCATCAAAACCAAGAACTTCAATTTTCATCTCGGTTATCAAAGATCTTCTTCTACTCAATGCATCAGCAACTTAGTTAGTGAGTCCACTCTTATGCTTTATCACAAATTTATAACTCTGCAAATACTCAACCCATTTCATATGTCTCTGATTCAATTTATTCTGACTACCCAAATACTGTAAAGCCTTATGATTAGTATAAAACACAAATTCACTCAATATCAAATAATGTCTCTATTTCTTCAGTGCTTGAACAATAGCATAGAATTCTTAATCATTCACAGAATATTTCATTTTAGAATTATTCAACTTTTCACTAAAGAAAGCAACCTTCTTGACTCAACACAACTCCAATTGCATTTCCACTTGCATCACATTCCACTTGAAATATTTTACTGAAATCAGGTAATGCCAAAATAGGTAATTCAGCAACCTTCTGCTTCAAAGTCTCAAAACTTTTGTCAACTCCATGTGTCCACTTGAATTCTCTTTTCTCTCCTCTCATAGTTTCAGTCATAGCATTATAAATTGAACTGAAATTCCTTATGAACTTTCAGTAAAAACTTTCCAAACCATGAAATGATCTTACCTCACTAGCATTCATAGGTGTAGGCCAATTCAAAATAGCTTCAACCTTTTCAAGATCCATCTTCAAACCAACAACTGAAATAACAGATCCCAAATAGACAATCACTTCTTTCATGAATTAACACTTTTTAAGATTTATCAGCAACTTTTTCTTCTTTCAATCTCTGCAAGACTTGTCTAACATGCAACAAATGTTCTTCTCTGGTCTTACTGAATATCAAAATATCATCAAGATATACAATCAAAAACTTACCCAAGAATTTCTTCAAAACTTCATTCATCAACCTCATAAAAGTACTCGGTGCATTAGTTAAACCAAAAGGCATAACCAACCACTCATACAAACATTCTTTTGTCTTGAAAGTAGTCTTCCATTCATCACCTTCTCTAATTTTGATCTGATGATACCCACTTTTCAAATCAATCTTTGTGAAATACTTTTCTCCAATCAAATTTTCCATTATGTCATCCATTCTGGGTATAGGAAACTTATACTTCACTGTTATCTTATTGATTTCTCTGGAATCAATACACATTCTCCATTCTCCATTCTTTTTCCATGCCAATATAGTAGGTACTACAGAAGGGCTCAAACTTTCTTTGATCAAACCTTTCTCCAGCAGTTCTTGAATCTGTCGGTTCAATTCCTGATTCTCAGTAGGTGTCAACTGATGAGGTGCCTTATTTGGTAAACTAGCTCCAGGGATTAGATCCAACAATGATCAATGCTTCTTTTCAGTGGCAAACCATTACGTACATTATTAGAAACTATATCCCTATACTTGGTGAGTAACTTATCAATCTCCTCAGGGATATTATCCTCTATTTTCTTACTCGGTTTGTTAGGGATCACAGTAAAACATACATCATTCTTCTTCAAAGAGTTAACAAACTTTCTTCCCTCCTTCAAACAAAATTTCAATAATGTGCAAAGATTACTAACAGGTTCTTCCATCAATGGTAACAAGATTTGTTTCTTTCCATCAGCCGCAATAGTATACTTATGCAATCTCCCATCATATATAGCATGTCTATCATATTGCCAAGGTCTACCCAACAAAATATGACAATAATCCATAGGCATGATATCACATAACACCTTATCATAGTACTTCCCAATCTTCAAATTCACATAACATTGTTCACTTACCAAGAGTGTATGCCCATCTTTGATCCATGAAATTTGATAGGGCTTCAGATGTACCAACCTTTCCAACTATAACTTTGTGACCATCTCTTCAGATGCTAGAGTCTCCAAGCTACCACTATCAATGATTACCTTCCAAACTTTATTAGAAACTCTACATATGGTCTTGAACAAACTTTTCCTTACCGCATCTTCCTTCCTAATTGCATTCCGTAGTGCTCTTCTTACCATCAAATTATTTTCTTTCTTAGGTTCATTCGGTGACTCCTCTTGCACCAAAGCATTTCTACTACTACCAACCTTCTTACTTGCATGTGTACATTCAAAAGATCTATGTCCTTCTTCTCCATAATTGTAACAAGTTCCTTGGAAACTTCCTCTACCATAACCACCTCGGTAGTTACTGCTTCTACCTCTAGATGAACTTTCACCTTTCCACTCTATCTTGCCTTTGTCTAGATTTGTCTTTTCTGGTTCAAATCTACCATTTTCACCATTAGATCTACCTCTTCATCTAGGGAATCCACCACCTCAACCTCTTTGTCTTTTCTCATGTCTCTTGTTCAATTTATCCTTGGCCTTCAAAGCAAATTGATAAGCCTCTTCAATGTTCTCCAACTTGACCATACTAATTTCCTCTTGGATGGAAACTCTCAAACCATTTAGGTATCTACCAATTCTTTCCACATCATCTTCATCATGTCTAGATTTGATATCTAATCTATAGAATTCCTTAGTATACTCCTTTACTGAGCTATCTTTTTATCTCAAACTTTGCATTTGCCAAACTAGGTTAATCTGATAATCACAAGGTAAGAACTTTCCTTTCAATTTATTCACCATTTTATTCCATACCTTGATTTTGTCTTTTCCTTTCCTCTTCTGATCCAATTGTAGATTTTCCCACCATAAGGATGCATGACTTTTCAACTTTGTGCTTGCAATCTTCACCTTCTTGTCTTCAAGAATGTTTTCATACTCAAAATACTTTTCCATCTCAGTGATCCAGTCCACCAATTCATCAGAATCTAGCCTTCCACCATACTCGGGAGGATTGAAATGTGGTGTTGACTTGAGACTTGTCAAAGCTTTCAAAAATCTTTCTTCACCTTGATCCATAATAGGTGCAGGTTTTGCATTGACCTGTTCTTCCTCAAGTTCATCATCACTGGCATCTTCAAGATGTCTACCTCTTCTCTAGGCTATTTCAATAGCTTCTAACCTAGTAGCAATCTACCTTATCATATCTTCCAATCCTAGATCTACATCTCACCTCCCATGAACCATCTTGAAAACCCTATATAATTGTAGGTTAGATCGCAATCTGCTACCCTACAACAATCAACTAGGGCTTCAAGAGGAACCTGAAAACCTAGATTTGCAAACCTAGATCAAGATCTCACCTCACTCTGATACCACCTGATGTAAGGGTAGGGAACAAGAGGGACCAAACAATGGCACACCCTAATGATCCAAGCCTTCTCAACACATGTGAAAGCAAACAAACACAATAATGAGAGAGAGAATGCATGATCTTTCATATAATTCATCAAATAGAATGATACATGCCAGGCTGTAAGGCCTTCCTGGTTAGGGCCAGATATTACAATGAATTATAGAGGTCCTCAAACATGTGAGGATCTATCAAAATCTCTAATTCTATCTTCTCCCAAACTCCTATCTAAAAATTGCCCTCCTAAACTACAACCAAACAACTACATTTATACAAGAGTCTACTGAACTGAGTCAACCTTCAGATCCACAATCAACAAAAGGAATGGTCAAATCTGGGACCACACACCTCCCAATGATGGATTCCAACATTAAATCCATGATCCAATATAAATGCATAAGTCAGCCACAACAGAAAGTAAAACTAAACCCGTTGGTGAGCAAGATAATCGAGCAGTGGACAAGCAACACCAAGCGCTAGTGAGACAATCAATCACCCAAGAGATAACTGACCACACTTGGTAACCAAAGGAAACCGACCAACTACCAACCAAATCAGTCAAAGAAGGAACCGAGCAACACAAACAAACTCTAAATTGTTTTTGGTGACACATGATTGCCAAGGACCCGAGATGCTCCTGCATCACATCTTGATGTATAAAAAAAATTTCCTACAGCACATCGGTCAATACAATGATTTACATAGAATTTTGTGTCAAGAGGTTAAACATGTTTTGACTAAATGCAAGCTTCCTCTAGAATCTTCTCCATGCGCTAGTGTTGAACAATGTGATGCTAGATCATCACATCCAATCTTTGAGACACATCACTAGATCATGAATGACTCAACCTAATTCACTACAACCTCTACACCGATCATTGATCAAAGATTTATAAAATAGTCACTCAAGAACATAAATACTTAAATATGTTAACAATTTTGACTCTTCTCACTGGTCACCTATCCTTCACATTAATCACTCAAATGAGTTGTGATTGCAACCATAGATTCCAAACATTGTTGTCCACCATATATTGTAGCTGCATCACATGAAACAACAAAGATTTTCCAAACCAATCAAATCACCTATCACTTATTACTAACTATTCTATAAATTTGTCTGTCTACCTTCATCAGATCATAACTTCCTTATCTACCTTCATCAACAATAGCGGTCATGCATTTGATATTCAAAGACATCCCTAAGTATCTCATTAGAATCGCTATAACTGAAACTTATTGCAACACCTTAATCATCATACTTATACTTAGCAATATACTAACAACTCTAAGTCAACACTTGACATCAATGAAAACTCAATAACTGATCATCATGCAATCAAATCTGTATCATTACAACATCAAAAATCACTTACCATTACTGCATTGGTTATACCAACAAAAATTTGCAAAAACAATTAGTTTATTCATGGTTTTATTCTGTTCAAACTAATATTATGACCTAAGTTAAAAAATCTACTCTATGAAGAACATTAGAAAATCTTAGAGAGATTTAAATGTGACCAGGCTGTACAAAAAAACCATTTTGGGCTAGAGAGATTTTCTAGCTCAACAAATTTTAGAGAGATTTCCTTTTTCTTGTCAAGATTGTCATGAAGTTTTAAGTGGTGCAATGGGAAACTATTTTTTTAGTTATTTTCATTGATTTAAGGATATCAAGGTAGCATAGAGACACATGATGAATTGAAATTAGATTATCTCCAAATTAAAGAATAAATAATCTTAAAATAGTTAAGTACAATAAAATTTTAATAGCTAAAATATAATTAGATAGGAAAATATTTGGGAAATGGATATACAACACCCAAAGAAGAAAGACCATTACCAATCTCATTCTCATTTTCATTCTCCTCCTCATTCTCATTCTCCTCTATGGAAACAAAACCACCATTACTATCATTGGCACATATCCACATCATCTTTAACTGAAAGGCCACAAGATCGAATCCCAATTTGAAAGAGTTCCACACAATTGTTGGGGGTAAAGTACCTCAACCTTAGGAGCCCCAAGTGGGTTTAATTTAGTTATTTATAATTGGTCCTTTTTTTAATTTTTTGTAAATATATTTAGTGGGACCAAATCTTTCTCATGGATAGACTTGGAGATTTAAAAATAAAATTAATATTTATGCAAGAGTTATGTAAAAAGGAAGTTTCTAACTATATGTTGAAGATACAATGAATGTGGACATATTCAAGAAGATGATATTTTTTGCATTGTAAGTGTTGGACTACAAAGGACTCTGAGAGGGGGGAGGGGCTGAATTAGTGTTCTTACATTCAATTTCAAATCAACAATTTTTTTAAACAACTAATTGAGTTTCTAGTTTAATTCAAATATGGCTATCCATAGACATCATCAAATATTATGAAGTAGATAAATGGAATTGTATGACAACATAAAAATTATAAAGGTCATAGAAGAATCATAAAATAATATTTTTTATGAGTGGAAAACCCTCATAAGGATGAAAAGCCACTCGTAAAATGCCTCATTAGATTAATCAAAAGATTCACTATTTACAGAGCCTCAATGGGTAATATATTTCACTAATAAATGAATATGCCTCACTACAAAATGAAGTGCTTGACTAGCTTTGAAAATAACATTTCTCATTAATAAATGAATGTGGCTTACTGGCAATAAAACACCATCACATCTATAAAATTAAGTGTACAAAGTATCATCTCTATTTCAGTATATATCATTTCTTGAGTATCTCATTTCATTGAGATTCAGGAACTCACGTATAAGAAAACACTATGAAGTGCTTCATAAAATAATGTATGGAGTCTATACAATATATTACACATAATCAAGAAATTATTCTATACAATATAGACCCAATGTCTCATAGATTAAAGATTTTTCAATAAAACCCTTTCCAAATATCATTCAAAATTGAGCTCATTACAATAGGGGCTATATTCCCTTTAAATAATTTAAAATTTCTTTTCAAAACTTTTATAGAAAAATAATATTTCCAATGGATTTCAATAAGTGTAATAGCAACTAAAAAAATAGAGTATCCAAGAATTATTTTAGTACAATTGCCAAGATAACCCATCAAAATCTAAAATATCTTTTAAGAAATAAAATATAATTGACCCTAAATCTTGTTTACTAAATGCACAAGATAACCAACATAATAGGGTTCAAGATTATCAGAAAATAGACCAGGTCACCTAAACCAAAACATACCTATAACTGCCTTTGCAACTGCCACTATCTCTGTAACAATGTTCCTTGACCATATCTTCACAAAATCAATTTTGGTGTCCTAACCAACCATGACTAGGGTTCAAAACAAAAAAAATACAGTGATGCCAATAACCACAACATAAAGATTCCTTAATCACAATACCTTTGATATGCTTTCATACCAATATATTTGGCAAAAAACAAATGATTATGTCTTTCAGTGCCTTAACAATAATGTATACTTTTAATATTCAAAATGAATATTATGATTTTGTGCCCAAAGTCAAGGAGACAACATAATCACCTTATCATGCCACAATGTTTTATGTCACTACTTTTTCCAAGATCACAAATGTTATATCGTTGATAGCTTGTTTTGCATCGTAATAGTTTATCATTGCATGGAATAAGTCATCGATCACTTGACATCCTTATGTGAAATAAGTCATTCACAACTTATCAACCTTGTGTAAATAAGTCATTGATATCTTATCAACCAAAAAGTGACATTATACTAATGCCTTATTGACAACAAGAACTCAAAGTGCATCAATACCTTATTGGAATCAAGAATTCAAAGTATATCAATAACTTACTTAATGCCAAGAATGTATATTAAATGACAAGGATGCATAAGACTGAGCACTATCTATTGAAAATGAAATAGACCATCCATGTACCATGTTGGCATTTGATGAAGATGATGTTGTCTTTGATCACAAAAAATGTATTGTGGTGTTGTCATTGTTGGCAACTTAATTTGCATATGGGCATAATTAGTTATAAAAATCTAAAATAAAATTCATCTCTTGGTTGGAATCAATCTATTGAACTTTATTTGATAAGTCCTATTTTAAAATATATATGTATGTGTGTGTGTGATCCTTTTAAAAAATAAATAAATAATAATAAAACTAATTAAAATAAATTATGACAATACGAGGGTTTTCCTCCCCTTACCCCTCGGCAGTCATAAGATTGCTATGACAGTGTAAGTTGTCAATGATAACTAGCTATCAGTGACAGTCCTAAGCTATCATAGTAGGGGTCCTGGCGCAGGGAGCCCATGGACTTTGACCTACGATGTGTCACATGGGCCCCATAATAGTTGTTTATTTAAAATTATTTTTTTAATATTTTTTATTTATAATTATTATTAATAATTAATAATTGTTTTTTATTGTAGGAAAAAATAGGTTTTAAAGGGGACCTGAAGCCCCTTACAAGTAGAGAATAAAAGATATAATGATAAGCATACTAAAGAGAAACAGGACTGGGACCCAGTCCACCTGCACCAAAACTAGTAGAAAAAACCTCAAAACTAGACACCAGCAAAAGATTGAAAACTTGGGAACACCAAAAAAGGACAGCACCAGGAACCAAGAAAACTAAGCAAACTCCTTACGAATTTCATCCGCTTCCTTCTTTGCCTCAGAGATCTTTTTTATGCCAGCATTGAAGTCGGAAAGCTCTTGGATTCTATCTTGGATCTTTCTCCTTTTAGTTGACCAGGTACGTTTACCCAGACCTTCCTCTCCCATATCCTCATTATCCTCCTCAGGTTTCTTGCTAGGGGAAATGGCATCCAGCTCCACTTTGATGGTCAGAAAACAATCCATGGCAGAACCCATGAACATGTTATTATCCTACATATGTTTCTTCATGGAATTCTCCAGTGTATCCACTCTAACTTGCATATACTACACCTTCTTGTCCCTATCATTATCCTTGTTGCCATCCAAATTATTCAAACCAAACTCCAACCTTTCATAGAAGTCACCTTTGCAGTCTGGAGAACCCCAAAGGGAGGGTCAATTTTTTCATCCATATCTTCTTTGAGCAGTTGGACATTTTGTTCTTGCATATCAATAGTTTTGGCAAAGGGAATGTTCCAAGAAGAGGCAGGGACATTGAATTTCTCCGCAGTAGGGGAATCCTTCTCCACATCAGGGGAATCCTTCATCATGTCTGAATAGACCTCCATGATAACCTCCAACTTAGGAAAGATGGGCACATCATGTTCTTCAAAACTGTCATGTTCCACCAAGATGGGGACATGTTGGCCACCAACATCCTCCTCTTTCTTGTCATTAGCATTGTTATTCTTGATCCAAGAGGTATTCCCCATCTCCAAAGTTCCAGTAGCCTCCTCATCCATGTTCTCATAGTCCCCTGAGGCCATATTTGACACTAAAGTTGAAGCATCACTACCCTCCATAGTCGAGGTAGCCGTATCCTCATAACCATCCGCACTATCAGCAGTAGTGTTAGTATCCATACCAGCATCCTTTTCATTTTTTAATTTTTTCTCAAAAGGATTCTCCTCTTTAACAACCGTCTCCCTAATACATTTCTTAGCCGAGCCAGAGGTTTTGGGTGAAGAAATGATAGGGCTGGAGATGGATTTCTTCTTAATGTGATCCACAATGAGGAGAATAAGCCCCTCATGCAAGATGGGTTTCTTTTCTTTCCTTCTATGCTCAAAAATACTAAGGTTGAGGGACTAAAGGATATAAAAAGGCAAGGACACCCTAATCTTGTGACTGAAGTGACAGAGCAACACAAAGTGGTAAGAATGGGTGTGTTTATACCCACCGTCAAGGGTAACATATTCCATGATCACCATCATGACCATCGCCTAGATTTCCTTGAAAGGAACAACATCATAGCAACCACTGGAATCTATCACCAAACTCTATGCTTCAACCTTGCATTTGGGGAAATGTCGGATGGCCTTTTGTGAAATTTTATTATCTTTGTAAAATTTGATGCCCTTAAGGCTCAGCCCAGACACCTCAGTAATGAGATCTTCAATAATGTTCATAGTGAGACCAGCGATAGTAACCACCCCATCTTTCCAAGACTCAGCAAACATTTTCATAGCACTATCTTTAAACCCATGCAGTCATTCCATATAGGTAGTTAGGCCTCCCTTTTTGAGAATTTCCTAGACCTCTAGCATGTTTTTCCATTTCACACAGTCCTTTGGTTCCCTTCGATTTAGCCCGCCACCCATGATATCGAGGAGAGCAATAATAGTAGCACAAGCAGAGAAAAGCCAAATGTAGAAATAAGAGGCAACTTTAAAATAAACAGAGATTAACTCATGTCTACATTCAGTAATCTCGAGAAAGGAACCACTTTCCATAATCATATTAACCTATTTCGCTAAAATGTGTCTTATCATCATGATTTCTTGAGATACTCCCAATCCACCCTTTTTCTTTGAGACCTGTCAAAATCCAACTTGGCTTTCATATCAATGGTGAGATTGCTACATCTGTGTCAGATCATGACGTCCTTAGCTTTAACCGCAAAGTTGGCCAACTCATCACCAGTACCATTCTCTTCTCGGTAAGCATGGGAAATAATGACATGCTTAAAAGACTTAATAATTATCCAGGCTTCCTCAATTATTTCCTTAATGGACCATGATATTTTTGTGATGTTATTGATGCACCTTAATATATTCATTGAATCTCCTTCAATCCACACATTATGAGCCATCTCTTTCTTAATAATTTTAAGGATTTTTAGGAGAGCCATGGCTTCCGCAATGTGATTGGTTTGCACCCCAATGGGCATAGCCACGACAGTGAGGCAATTCTCCATGTCATCTGTTATGAACCCACCACAACCCGTCGGGCTTGAGTTTCCCTTCGCAACACCATCAAAGTTTATTTTAATCCATCCTAGTGGGGGAGAGAGCTAGATGGCATTCTCCCATTGAGTTGGGTTTTTATCTATGGGCCTAGCACTGAATACACTAGCATTGAAGTCTAGCATCAAACCAGTCGATGAGATATAGTTCTCTCTAAGACTTCTCTTAATCTTTTCAACAATCACCATAGGCGGGAGTTCATTATTCCTAAAAACTTTGTCATTGTGTTCTCTCCATAATCTCCATATAATGTGAGCTACGATGAGATTCCACAACTATTGATCCATGGGGGCCTCTGCTTTTCTCCACTGCGTACAAAAATTCTCCATATTGTTAGGAAAAAAACTAGTTAATCTTCCAGCGCTATAACAAAAGACACAAAACCTCCCAAGAAAAGTTGCAATCAATGGCAAGATGGAAGACCAAATTTTCTACTTTCTTACAAAGAAAACATCTATTACTCAAAATCATACCATGTTTCTGGAGGTTGTCTATAGTAAGGATTTTATTCTGCAAAACCAGCCAAAAAAAATGTTAATTTTAGGAATTAATCTTTTGTCCCACACCTAAGCCCAAAAGGGGAGGGGATCTAACTACTTCAATAAGAGCTCAAAGCCCAAGGCCATAGTGAAGATGCCAAAAGGAAGAATACCCCAAATCAGCTCATCTTCTCTAGACAACTTAACCTTCCAGATCATCAGGTTCAGCATCAAAGGCTTAAGCGCTTCATCCACTAAGGAGAGGCCAATCCACAAACCATTCCTCCAGTAGTCCCTCACCCTAGACACAAATCTCTGAATACAAAAATTAATGAAAGGTTAAAAGGAAAAGATAGAGCTAAGAGGACAATATTTGAGCTAGAAATCATCCCAGAATATGATTCTTCAGCCATTGCCAAGATACCATTTAGCCCCTTTAAAGGCCATCTCCTTAGCATTCTGGATATAGTTGCAAATGAATGAGCCCTGCACTTTCTGATCCATTTTCCAAGACTCAGAGATGTGGGAAAAGGAAAAGAGATACTTTTTATGGATAATTTCATTCCATTCTCTCTTTTCCCCAAAAATCCTCCAAGTGTGTTTGGCCAAGAGTGCCATATTGGTCACTCTTAGATGGTGAATACCTACCCCCCTCCCCCCACTTTTTAGGAGTACAAACCTTGTACCAAGCCACCAGAGCCAGTCTCTTTTTTTCTTCCACTCTAGTCCACAAAAATTTTCTCTGAATTTTTTCAATAATATCTCCGTGTTTACCAGGAATTTTAAAAAGACTAAGGGTGTAAATGGGGAGGCTCTACAAAGAGGTCTTCAAAAGCTCAAGTTTACCCACTTGACTAAGAAATGCACCTTTCCAACCAGCAAGCTTCCTGTTAAATCTGTCCACTAAACCAAGCCAAAAAGAATAAGGAGGTTTAAGACCTAGAGGAAGGCCTAAATAAGTAGCAGGAAAGATATTAATTTTGCACCCAATGACTCTAGCTATTCTATTTTTCCTGTCCACAGAAGTATTGATAAAAAATAAAGAGCTCTTATCCCAGTTGATAGTTTGACCGGAGCCTAAGGATTAAATGGAAAGAGCCTATTTCATAATCCTAGCCTCCTGGATAGACAAAAACCCCATGATGATCGTGTCGTCCAGGAATTGTTCATGAGAATAAGGTCTAGAAGACGAAGATGGGGAGAGACCTTTGAAAGAACCACTAGAGACTAAATGTTGGAGATAACATCCCAGATATTCGACCATGATAGAAAATAGGATAGGAGATAGAGGATCTCCTTGCCGAAGCCCCCTAGAAGGTTTGAAAAATCTGGAGGGGGATCCATTAACTATAATAGAAGCAGTAGAAGTGTTGATGAGCTGGAAAATCAATTTGAGTAAATTGTCACCGAAACCAAAGGATCTCAACACCTTGATCAGTGAATCCTAGTCAACCCAATCATAAGCCTTTGAAATTTCAAGTTTCAAAAGGAAGCCAAAGTTAAGAGAAACCTAAGTGTAGTGAATCACCTCATGAACCTTTATAATTGAATCAAGGATCTACCTTCCTAGAACAAACCTGCTTTGCTGAGGAGAGATGATCTGAGGTAGAATAGCTAGCAAATGAGAAGTTATAACTTTAGATAAAATCTTGTACAAAGAGTTACACAGGCTAATTGGTCTAAAGGAATCCACCAAATCAGCACCAGGCTTCTTGGGAATCAAAACAATAAAGGTAGCATTAATCTCTTTCAACAAAGATCTTGCTCCAAAGAATTCTTTTACTACATTGCAAATGTCCTTACCAATAATATTCTAGAATTTATGAAAGAAGAACATAGGGAACCCATCCAAACCCGAGGATTTATCACCTTCAAAAGAAAAGATAGCACACTTGAATTCTTATGAGGAAGGGATAGAAGTTAAAACTTTGTTGGTAGCATCATCAACAATGGCAAGAATGGATTCAAGAAGAGTACCATGATTCTCCAAATGAAGATTCAAATCTTTAGATAATAGAGAGGAGAAGAAATCAACCATAGCCACAGAGATATCCTTATCTTTACTAACCTCCCCAACCTCCACTTTAAGTTTGGAAATCCTGTTAGAAGCTCTATTTTAGAGGTAGACATATGAAAGAATCTGGTATTCTTGTCCCCCGCTTTAAGCCAAATCAATCTAGATCTTTGTCTCCAATACTCTTCTTCCTTGGAAATAATATTATGAATCTTGACAAGGATACTCTCCTCCTTATCCCTAAGCTCATGAGTCATCCTAGAATGTTGAATCGTATCTTGAATAATGTCAAGGTCCCTTTTTGGCAAAACTTTAGATTTAAAAATATCACCAAAAGCATCTTTTCTCCAAGACTTGACATTCTGTTTAACATTTTGAAGTTTTTTAACCACTATAAACATCACGGTTCCCTAATTGTTGATAGTCCACCAGTCTTTAATCTTCTGTTCAACATCCGGGTGATCAATCCACATCTTTTCAAATCTAAAAGGTAGGTTGCCCTTATCAGTAATCAGGTCAGCACTAAAACATATAGGGAAGTGATCATAGCTAATCTTCATAAGAGATGACAAGGAGTAGCCAAAGCTTTTGAGCCAGCACCCAAAAATCAATTCATAGTCTAGCCTAACTTGGATAAGATCCTGACCAATCCTTCTGTTCAACCAGGTATAATTGACCCCCTAAAGCTCCAAATCAAAAAGAGCTTGATTATTGATAAATTCCATAAGCTCCACTCTACCATCAAGTTGGCTCTAATTATCCACTCCACCAAACTTCTCATTTTCTTTTAAAGGATAGTTAAAGTCACCAATAATCAACCAAGGAAGATCCTGGAATGATCTTCTATGGTTTTCAACCCTTTTCCAAAATTGGGACCTTCCAACTTTAGAGTTGGGGACATAGATAGTAGTAGCAACCCATTCAAAATTTGACTTGAAATGAACAAAGTTAATTCTTAAGAAATTCAGATTCTCCATTATCATTGTCCCCCTAACATGATTCTGATTCCAAAAAACAAAAACCCCTCCTGAAGCCCCTTCAGAGCTAATACCCACCTATATCATCTCAAAATGGAAGCACTTCCATGATAAGAGTGTTTATCCCTCTGAGTAAGTGGTCTGGGGTCATGTTAAGCACCTTGATCAGGTCTTTTAATGTATTTAGCTTTCTCCCCGCTTTCCACTTCTTTTTTGCTTTGTTATAGGTGAAATTAGGGTTAGGATCTTGAGGATTCTCCTTAATTTCCCTCTTCTATGACTTTATTTTCTAGGTAGGACTTAGAAATAGGTCCTCCTTGCCTTCATCACATTCATCATAGGATTTTATGCCTATTCCTAGCATTTTTTCCCTTTTTGGTATCATTTCTTGGTCTCTAGGCATCCCCAGGACCTCCTGTCCTGATTCTAGCTAGATCTGGGCCCACAGGGTCAGAATCGAGGTTGATCCTAACTAGGTTAGAATTGAGCTCAATCCTAACTAGGTCAGAATCAAGGTTGATCCTGACTAGGTCAAAATCAAGGTTGATCCTGACTAGGTTAGAATTGAGCTCGATCCTGACTAGGTTAGTCCCAAGTTTGATTTTGCCCCCCTCTTTCAAATTTCCAAATTCCTTGATTTCTAGGTATCAGGTTTCGGGGATATTTGTTTTCCCACCTCTAGGTTGGCCATTTTGGGTTTCATAATGGTAAATCCTTAAATTTCATTTAATCTAGGTGTATTTTCTAAAGGTTAGGACCTAATTGGGATTTAATTCTCCAAGGTGGCCCCTCTAGAGGATTGTGCCCTAGTTCACTATAAAATGAGGCCTTCCTCTCTCATTTTCACATCCATTCTCACCAAGAAATCTCTCAAGCTCTCAAGTGCAAGCAAGAATTCAAGCATTCAAGCAATTTTTCAAGCATTCAAGTGTTCAAGCATCATGGAGATCCATTGTTAGCCATTGAATGATTCAATCTCTTTGGAGCCCCCTTGAAGATCCATCCTTCTACATTCATTCAAGCCTTCTCATATGCAAAGATCAAGTCAAAATTGGTGTTGAAGATCAAATTCCATTGATTGGAGACATCCTACATTCATTCTACATCCATTGAAGCACTCCTATTTGTGGATTTGAGGATTTGAATCCTCTATAAGGACTTCAACATAAGAGAGGTGATTTGTTTCAATTACTTTGTTTATGCACACTACATTTCAATTCAATTTCAAGGTTAATTCCTAAATTGGGGTTTGACCAAGGCAAACCCCCCATACAAACAAAACTCCCATTTTCTTACAAGTACAGGTGCGAGATTTTAGATCTGAGAGTAGATTTGGATACCCTTTTTGGTGAACTTTTGAGATCTGTGAACAAAGTTAGAATCGACCTTCAAATAAAGAATCTAGCCTTTGACCTTTTATGAGGGTCAAAGTTGACCTAATCTCATCTTGAAAAAACATTTCTAGGTTTTCTTCGTCTCAATATTTCCAGTCTGAAATAGGTTGCAAAATTGCCTGAAAGTACACACAGAAATTAGAAATTGGTATTTTCTAGATTTTCCCTAATTTGAGGTTAGTACTTGCATTTCAATTATTTCAAATTCTAAACACTTTAATTCAACCATAGGGAAATATGGGGTTTCTCTCTCTCTTTCATATTCTTTGTAGATTGATTTGATTGTGTATTAGCTTTTTGGTTGATCAAATTAGATCTCTCCTTTGGGAATTTGGATTTAGGAGTGGATCTAATATTTCCCCCATACATTTACACATCATACACATTTGAATAGGTGTGATTCCATTTTACCCCTATTCATTTTGGTGAACCCGACATACTTACTCTCCTTTCTTTTTGTGGAATTGGATGCCCTATTATGTTTTGTGGTGTTAGATTTCCTTTTTATCTTGTTAGTATTAGATTTATCTTTTGTGTTAGATCTTTCATGCTAATTAGATTTCAAAAATATTTGTGCTTTATGTGCTCTTGCATTGGTTTATGAGCTTTACTACTACTAGTCCTACTTATAACATTCCGGTTAGAAGAAGTCATAGACTTGTGGGCGCCTTTGATCCTGAATCTTCCTCTCCTTTCCTTAGGATCCTGGATGAAAACTTGATTCTTCATGATTCCAATCCTACAATGGAGAAAAACTCTTCTCACTCATCTCATGATGAGGATGATGCTTTAAGAGTTCCTCCTAAATAAGTTCAAAAACTTTCCACTGAACTTGATAAAATGGGTAATTGGCTTATTCAAGAGAACCATAATCAAGATTCCATTCAAGCTATAGAGGCTCTTAAGAAAGTTCTTTGTGATAGTGATCAAGGTGTTAACCTCTTGCATGTTATTACTCACCTCATGCATTCAAATGTTAAACCTTTAGCTCAAGAAGCTCAAGATTTAGGGTTGATTCCTCCTATCACTAGTGTTGAACCTCCTTCTAATCCTTTACCTAGTATTCCTACCTACACTCCTTCTTTGGTGACTGTGATGGTTCCCTCTATTCTTATGAGTGTTCCTCCTATGTCCCTTCCTACATCACAATATTCATATCATAATGTTCCTTTTACTTAGTCCAATCCTCTTCCAACTGTAGTTCCTAGTATTCCTCCAGTTGTGTCTTCTATTCCTACAACTTATTACACTTTACCTAGTGTGTCTAATGTTGCTACTCCTCCTATTTCCTCTACTGATTCAACAATCATCAATTTGGCTCAAATTGTGTCATCCTTACAACAACAACTTGATTCCTTAACTCAAAACAAGTTTAGTATTCCTACATGTGACATGGGAAGTCCCTTGTCCCAAGACATTATTCATACTCTTGTTCCTCAGCAAGGTGAGATGCCTCATCTTGAGAATTATAATGGAAAAGGATATCATGTTCATCATGTTAAAACATTCCAAATCCTTTGTAGTGATTATGCTCATGATCATAGGATTTTAGCCAAACTGTTTGCTAGAACCTTCCATGACAAGGCCTTACAATGGTATTTTTCCTTGCCTCCTTATTCTATTGATTCCTTTCCAAAACTTGCTAATTCCTTTATTCAACAATTTAAAAACAACATTGGCCTGCAAATGTCTTTGACTGATTTGATGCATTGTAAACAATGTGCTAAAGAAAAATTAACTAAATTTATTGGTAGATTTAAGCATTTGCATGCTCAGATTTCCTATCCTATTCCTAATATTGATATTCAACATATGTTTATTTCAAATTTGCAAAAGGATATTAGAGATAAGATTCTATTTACTGAATTTACCTCTTTTCAACAACTTTGTGCAACACTTCATCATTATCAATTACAAGTGAGTCAATTTGAGAGAAACACTCCAATGACTCCTATTCCAGTTGGTAAGAGTGATGTTGCTCCTAATCTAAATAAATTTCAAAAATTCAACAACTATGTCAAGATAAACAAACAAGCAAATAAAGTTGTTGTTGCATCTCACAATGCCACTTCTGCATCCACTACTTTTCAATTAAATCATACGTTTACTCCTCTTTTTGAACCTTTACATGCTATTATGAATAGGTTGTTAACTGCTAATATGATTACTTTACCTCCTATTCAACCTCTTTTACCTCTTATGATTGCCTCTAAATCTTTTGATCAAAATGTTTTTTGTCAATATCATCATCAGAATGGTCATGATACTGAGAAGTGTTATTCTTTAAAACATAAGGGTCAAGACTTAATTGACTCTAATGCCTTATCTATTGATAATCTTGATGGTAGTGGGAATAAATCTATCTCTCCTCCTAATCAAAACCTTCAAATTTATACAAAACATTTACCTACGCATGATACTAATACAATTGCTCAACCATCTACTATGGAAATTGTGTATGACTCAAAGATGGATGATCTCAATCATGTTGTTAATCAAGTGGAGCATGTTGGTCAATTTTTATCTCCACCTCAACCTCAACCTCAGATTCAACCTCAAGTTCAATCTCAACCTTGATCAAAACCTAAACCTAAACTGAAAACTCAACCTAATCCTAAACTGAAAACTCAACCTAAACCTCGACAACAACCAAAGAATAAAAGACCTCGAGAACTCTTGATTACCTTTGATGACTCTAAGACTATTAAAGCTCCTAATGGTCCCCTTTACATTGCTGCTAGGATTTCTTAGAAGCCTACTCATGGTTGTCTTGTTGATCCTACATCCTTAGGTAATGTTATTACTAAAGAAAATATTTTTATGAAAAGCTTACAACGTGACTTTTATGATACATTGGATGTGTGGATTCAAACTTGTAATGGTTTTCTTTATCTATCATTTGGTTCTATTACTTTACCGGTTGAGCTTTGTGGAAAAATTGTGAACACTTCCTTTGTTGTTGTTCCTACTTCTAATCAATTTCAAGTTAACTAGGTTTGCCTTGGTTGACTGCCATGCATGTTGTTGCTTCACCTATTCATAAGTGTCTTGAGTTCATTCATGATGAAGAAGTGAAGACAATTAATCATAGTTTATATCAACCTTCTAGGCCTAGAGATTGTGCTCCTCTTGATTTCTTTTGGCCTTCATTACCTAATTCATGTCCTCCTCAACCTGATAATCTTTTTCATTCATATCAAGCTTATAAACATCATAAGATTCTTGAATTAAGCATTCCTCCCATGGATCTTAATTGTGGTCTTTTACCTACACCTTCTATACCTCCTTTAACTATGGCTTCTAGTTCTGTTAATCAAGTTCCTTCTACCGAACCTATCAAAGATCCTATGATTGTTTCTCCTATTGTTAATAATCTTATTGATCTTCCTAAAGAACCTGTTAAGGATCCTATGATTGTTCATCCTAGTCCTCAACCTATTTCAAATAAATCAAAATGTAATCAATCTACTAATGAATGTTGTAAAAAGCATCCCACTCATGCTAAAGATCGTAATTCTATTCTTCAAAGATCTCTACCTTCTTCGAATAAACCTATGCATGATGTGTTAGAAGAGGTTGTTACTAATACTGATATTCACATGCATGATTATGATGATTCTATTCATATCTTAGATTCTATTTTGATTAATTTGGATGAAGAAGATACTCTTGATGATACTGATGATGTTAATGATGAATATGAGACTATTGACATTGACATTGATTTGCCTAATATGCTTTCATCACAATTAACTCTTGCACCTAGTGTCAAACATTGTGATTCTCAAGAGGATCCTTGTTTGGAAATAGCTATCATTCCTACTATGTTGGATATAGTCCCTCTTTCAAGTTACCCACCTTCCCTAAATGATATACAATGAGATGGGGAGAGTAGGTAGTGGCACGCTTGATCAGCTTCTCCTTTGTGGTAGCTTTGTTGTGTGTTTTCCTTCTGTACTATGCTTCTCTCATAATGTGTTTGCTAAATGTTGTTAGATTCTTTTATATGATCCTTGTTACTCAGTTGGTACAAGGTGATAAAGGAATCAAAACTGTGGTTCAAATTCTTCTATATGTATCTATATTCTTCTATGTGTTGTTCAATGCTATGTCGTAATTGTGCTATTGTTCGTAAATGTTTCCTTGTGTAATCTGTTTGGATTCAAGATATGGTAGCACTAATTCTTTTTGGTCTCCATGTCATGGTCTAAAAATATTCTCCTTTGTATATATCTTATGTGATCTTTCCTCCTTTGTGATTGTAGTTCTACTTTTTTGGGGGAATGATGTCAATTCATTTGCAATAATATCATATATATATTATCTTATGATCATACTGACCCCATGATAGGTAGATCCCTTCTGTGTTCTCTATATGTTTCTATGATATTTCCCTTGATTTTTCTTCATTTGGGGGCATCTCGACATGAAAATGTAATTAGTGGAGTTGTTTATGTTTCCGTTAAAGCCATTGCTCCTGTTAAAGTGTCAGCAATGACTTTAACATGGGGGCATATGCTCTGCTCACCTTTTGCACACATGCACTTTTTGATATGCACATAATTTTTTTCAAAATACCTTTTCTCCCTTTTTGGATTAGTAACTAATCCTCAAAGCATGGATTTATATTTTAGGATCACTTGATCCCTCCAGTTTCAAATATACATATATTTTGATCCCTTAAGGTCAGAGGTGTCCTTAAGACTGGATCTCTTTATTGTTTTTTTGGTTTTATTCTTATGGAATAGAATATTCCTTAAGGGTGAATCCTTGATGGGTTGACTAGAAAATAGCCACATTCACTAGGCAGTTCAATTCCATCTTTCCAATTGCGTCGTTCTCTTGTGTGGTTCACAATGAGACATAAGTTCTCATTGGGAAAGGTAATCACACCTTCTTTCTCTCTCTAGAGATGTCTCTCTTATTGTGATCTAGGAGTCGATGAAGACTTGATTCCCTGGGGGCTTAAGGTTTCCCTTTGTCCCTTGGATTATGATAAGATTATCTTTTCATTCTGATCTCCTTTACCAAGAGTTTGCATCGAGTCCATACTCTTGCTAAAGTGGGGGCTTAATGTATCATCTTAAAATGGAAGCACTTCTATGATAAGAGCATTTATCCCTCTGAGTAAGTGGTATGGCATCATGTTAAGCACCTTGATTGGGTCTTTGCATGTATTTGGCTTTCTCCTCGCTTTCCACTTCTTTTCTTCTTTGTTATAGGTGAAATTAGGGTTAGGATCTTGAGGATTCTCCTTAATTTCCCTCTTCTATGGCTTTATTTTCTAGGTAGGACTTAGAAATAGGTCCTCCTAGCCTTCATCATAGTCATCATAGTATTTTATGCCTATTCCTGGCATTTTGTCCCTTTCTAGTATCATTTCTAGGTCTCTGGGCATCCTCGAGACCTCCTATCCTGATTCTAGCTGGATCTGGGCCCATAGGGTCAGAATTGAGGTTGATCCTGACTAGGTCAAAATTGAGCTCGATCCTGACTAGGTCAATCCCAAGTTCAATTTTCCTCCCCTCTTTCAAATTTCCAAATTCCTTGATTTCTGGGTATTAGGTTTCGAGGATATTTGTTTTCTCGCCTCCGGGTTGGCCATTTCAGGTTTTAGAATGGTAAATCCTTAAATTGCATTTAATCTAGGTATATTTTCTAAAGGTTAGGACCTAATTGGGATTTAATTCTCCAAGGTGGCCCCTCTAGAGGATTGTGCCCTAGTTCACTATAAAAGGATGCCTTCCTCTCTCATTTTCACATCCATTCTCACCAAGCAATCTCTCAAGCTCTCAAGTGCAAGCAATAATTCAAGAATTCAAGCAAGTTTTCAAGCATTCAAGTGTTCAAGCATCAAGGAGATCCATTGTTAACCATTGAAGGATTCAATCTCCTTGGAGCCCCCTTGAAGATCCATCCTTCTACATTCATTCAAGCCTTCTCATATGCAAAGATCAAGTCAAGATTGGTGTTGAAGATCAAATGCCATTGATTGGAGACATCCTACATTCATTCTACATCCATTGAAGCACTCCTATTTATGTATTTGAGGATTTGAATCCTCTACAAGGACTTCAACATAAGCGAGGTGATTTGTTTCAATTACTTTTTTTATGCACACTACATTTCAATTCAATTTCAAGGTTAATTCTTAAATTGGGGTCTAACCAAGGCAAACCCCTCATACAAACAAAACCCCCATTTTATTGCAGGTACAAGTGCGGGATTTTGGATCTAAGAGCATATTTGGATACCCTTTTTGGTGAACTTTCAAGATCTACGAACAAAGTCAGAATTGACCTTCAAATAAAGAATCTAGCCTTTGACCTTTTATGAGGGTCAAAGTCAACCTGATCTCATCTTGAAAAAAGATTTATGGGTTTTCTTCATCTTAGCATTTCCAGTCCAAAATAGGTTATAGAATTGCTTGAAAGTACACACAGACATCAAAAATTAGCATTTTCTAGATTTTCCCTAATTTGAGGTTAGTACTTGCATTTCAATTATTTCAAATTCTAAACACTTTAATTCAACCATAGGGAAATATAGGGTTTCTCTCTCTCTTTCATATTCTTCATAGATTGATTCGATTGTGTATTAGCCTTTTGGTTGATCAAATTGGATCTCTCCTTTGGGAATTTGGATTGAGGAGTGGATTTAATATTTCCCCCATACATTTACACATCATACACATTTGAATAGGTGTGATTCCATTTTACCCCTATTCACCACTATGACATTTTTAAAAATTCTAATTTTTTCCACCTTATCTTTCCCCATCTTAGTTTCTTGAACAAAAACAATATCAGGTTTATGGTCTCTTACCAAATTCCTAATGATGTCTTTCTTATGAGGGGTGTTCAACCCTCTTATGTTCCATGAGATGAGTTTCATTTCTTGACTAGAGTACAGACTCCCTGGATAGTAAGTTGCTTACCATCCCCTATGTCCTTCTTACTTTCTCTTTCTCTGATATCTTTGTTGGTATATCTGCCTTGGGTTTTTTTCTGAGATCCAACATCCACTTTAAGACCCTTAGTTCCCCAGTCAGCTTTACTTCTTTTAGTGACACCCTTGGATCCAGGTGTAATAATTTTGTTCTCCTTTTTTTGTTTCTTCCCCTTTTGAATAGTCCATGGTTTCGTATTTCGATCTATTGTGGGATCTTCACCAATAGCAAGATCTTCATCACTACTACCTGAAAGTGTGTCAGGAGAAGAAGAAGAGTCATCTTCATCTAATTTTAATTCCTCAACAAGAACTCTATCTTTCGGGGATCCACTCTGAGAGTCATTAGTAGAATTTCCCAAAATAGGGACCAGCACCATCATAGGAAGAGAATCATCACCAAGATTTCCAACGTCAAAAACCAAGAAGGGACTAACAAGAGATTCTAAAAAATGAGAGACTGAAGCAACAGGGATACCCACTCTAGGGGTAGAATCCATGGAGGAGGTATCCAAAGAGTCTGAAACATGTGAAACTGGTTCCACCAGTTCTCCTTCCTCCAACATAGGGATAGTATTAGAATCCGCTATCTCAACCGAAGCTTCCTTTTTACTACTATTATCAACTTCCAAAGCCTGGGATTTCACTTCCTTCCAGACCTATCTGGTGGACTTCTGAGGTTTAGGCTCCGGGTCCATGGGCAGAGAAACCTTAGGATTTTTCTTTGGGCGATGCTTAGCCCAGTGACCCATCTTATGACACACAAAGCATGCAAATGGGAGTGATTCAAAAATCACCTCCTGCTTCCACAAACCCAGTTGGAGTTGATATTAAAATCACTGAGGGGAGATTGTCAAACTTACCAATATTAACATAGATCCTGGCAAAAACTAGTCTAGACTTAGCCACCATCATAGGATCAACCAAAATGAGATCACCTCCAAAAGAGGAAGCTAAGCCCTTAAGGACCCCCTCATTCCAATACTCGAGGGGCAACCCAGGAAAGCTAACCCAAAAAGGGGTAGCCATAAAGAAATTATCAGAGTAATCCTAGTTAGGAGCCCATTTACGAAAAGCCACAATCATTCTACTAGACATCCAGGGTCCTCCACATAAAACGTAGTCCTAATCTTCCTTGTTGGAAAAATAAAAAGAGAGAATACCTTTTGGAAGGGCAACAATATCAACATGGCCTTTCAATGTCCATCTCTTCTTAGCAAAAGACCTAACCGCCTCAATGTTAGGACAAGGATGTAGAAACTTACCAACCAACAAGAACTCCATAGCCAATACCGATTGATCCACCAAGGAGTCTAGCACAAAAATAGCAACTTCTCCTTCATGAAGACATGCCTTAATAGAATCATTAGAAGAAGGAGACTTTTCCGCCTTTCTAGCTCCCAATATTTCCAACCACTGTTTCGGGCTAGGAGGGTTGACATCAGCACCAACAGGGCTGGAATTGTCGCTTGATCCCACTTGTGGGTCCTTTGAAGAAGTGGCATCATCATTCAACACCTTAAGAGAAGGACAGTGCACACCCCCTAACACAGCTTCACACACAGGCAAAGCACCAGGAAACACTTCCATCGAGGGGGTTCCCATGTCAACCCTACACAAGGAAATATTCCCCTTACCCATCAGAGAAAGATCTGACACTAGCAATGCCAGATCTAGTACCGGGGAGGATGGCATCCCCAAGTCCAAAGACCCATCCAGACCAACACCAGTACCAATACCAGTGCCAACACCAGCAGCCACAGCGCCATGGCTCTACCTGAAATTTGAACATGCATTCTCACTCAATTCCTCTCCCATCTTCTGCTTCACTAAAGAAGAGAAAATTTGTTGGCAAATAATTAATATTTGTTAATTATAATTATTAATATTTAATAATTAAATATATTAATATTAATACTTATAAATTAATAATATTAATTAACAATTATGTTAATTACTTATGTTATGTAATTATATTGTTTTTGAGTAATTATATTTAATAAATTAATTTATATTTATAAATTTTATAAATTAATTTATATAGATTAATATTAATAATTATTATTAGAAAATTTTAATTATATTATTATTTAGTAATTTTATTTAATAAATTAATTTTTATAAGGAATGTTACAAATTAACTTATAAAAGTTAAATTGATATTCTATTAATGGAATTAGTATCTACATTTATCTTAACAATGAATATTATGTTATTAATCAAGTCAGTTATGACTTAATGTTATTGAGATTGTTGGCGTAATTAAATATTCTTAATTACACTTTACTTAAGTTTACCTAGGATAATGCATTTGCATATTAGTTGTCATGTAGACACCTAAGAGTTTGCATTTCATTTTAGCACATGGTGTAGGAGAATTTCCACTTTAGGTGTGAGATCCACCTTTAATGCTCTTATCACATTATCATCCTCTCATTCTTGCACATATTTGCACATACTTCATTGTACAATGGAGGATGATCCACCTTTGATGGACATGTGATTCCACCTTGTGTGATTGATAGGTTATCTCTTGCATCACTACTAGTTATCATGTATTTCCTTTATATTTAGGCACATCTAATTTGTATTCATTAATATGGACATCCATTATCATTTGATCAATAATGAATAAATCATTTGACCATATCATTTTGTCTCTCTTATTGTGCTATCTATTGAGTTTTTATATCTTGGAATTTTCATTCTTTTCCTTAGGCAAATTCTTACACAAAGCCATAAGAGTTTATTTGTATAGCCTATTTGGAGAGAATTTTTTTGCAGTCAAAATTGGAACTTGTTGGTGCAAATCAAATGTTATTATCACATTGAGAAGGCCCAAAAACCCCTAAATCAACTTTTTTTCATCCAAATTGGACATTTCAGGCCAAATCTAGAGCCATTTGATTTTTGGAGGTGCAACCACGACGATTCAAAAAAAAAAATTATAGAGGTGATTCAAACAATGATATCTCAGTCATTCGGACCCCTTTTTTTAAACAATTCATTTTTTCGTTTTGGGGTAGAGTTTCGTAATCTACACAATGATGCAGATGATTTATCGTCTATGCTTTTTAATGTTGTTTTCTAAATTGCTAATCTGAATTTTTACAACTTCAAAGGCTTCGTTCGAGCTCATATGGACACATTTTCATGTCCCATTTTTTTAAAAAGTGCATGATTTTTTGTCTACTTTTTAGTTCTAGTATTAGTTTAGAGAAATTTTGAGAGGACATAGTACTTTCAATATTTGGTCTATTTTGGCCTATATTTGGCACTTGTAAATTGTTGGAACCTTGAGTGGTCTTGTGTCTTATTTGTGTAAGTCTTCTATAGCCTTATTTCTGTAGTTGTAATCATTAAAATCAGAATTCTACTTTGGTCTATTTTGGCAAGTGTAAATTATACATGCACTAAATATAAAGTGTAAAAATCATCTATTTTAGGGGATTTATTTATTTCATTGCATTTTGGGGGGTGCATTGATTTTATGATCTAATTGTTTCATGTGAGAAGTGCATCATGGATGGTTTAATTACTTTGATAGTTAATAAAACTATAAGAAATGGAGTGATTTAGTTCTCACTCATCTTAGTGAGCATAATCTATTGTCCTATTTGTATGAGCACATACCTACTAGTCCTCCTTATGATCTTAACTCTTGGACAAAAGTTCTTAATGTTATATATTGGAATATGGATATAAACGTTATGGATTTCCTTGACGATGATGAAGATAAGACAAAGAATATCCCTAATCTTTGGACCTTTCTTTGGGAAATGTATAGAGATTCACATGTTCCTCCACTCCCAAATGATATAGAACCTCTAGTTGTAGCTCCTATTTCTCCTATTTAGATCATTTATACTATTTTTCCTAATGATGTTTTCCTTCATACAACCATGGGTTCTTGTAATTCATTATAGTAGGATATTCTTTTCTTCCAATTATTATTCCAAGGGATGACTTCTTGACAAACACTACAGGGTTTGTTTGTGGAGTCCTACATTGAGGATTTGGGAGACATCATTGATGGAATTCATCTTATCTTTGTTGAGGATGATCCTTATTTAGTTGTTGTGAGGGAATACTCTGACCATCATCTTCATTCTCCACTTGATCCTTCTTTCAAGTTTGACATGATTGTGGATCCTTTGATACAACATTTGGAGGAGGTATCTTTATATTTAGAGAAGACATTTAAGTCTTTGGAGATTGGAATTCATGAGTCTCAAACTTCACTTGAGATGTCACATTACATGGTTTAGATTGATCATACTCATGCGTTGGAGATTCCTATTTAGTTTCCTAAGACATCATACATTTTGAGGATTCTTCCTAGAGATTAGAGATGATTCATTGATACACTTATGGCATTATTTATTCCTAAAGGGAGGAACATCATTTAATTTTCTTGGTACATTTTCTACATGGATCCAGGATCATCTACCATGAGTGTGAATTCTACATTGAGAGGGGCTTCTTTGCTTCTCTTCGTACTTCATATTTTGAGGAGACATCCTTATCTTTAGAGTTTAATCCAAATTCTTACATGGATCAGTTACCATTGGTTCCTTTCTTGTCACCTTCTATTGGATATGTTCATGATTAGTTTGTGGCATCTTTATCAACCAAGGACATAACGACACATGAGAATACTTTAGAGACATCATACTTCATTTGGATTCCCATTCCTTCTTCCTATCCACAATGGGAAGCCTTATTTCATCTATACTTAGTTTATCTTCTTCCTAAGGGGAGAAATGTTATTTGTAGACATTGGACTATGTTTTGCCTTCACGAACTCACCATCCTTGAAGGATATTATTCATTATGGGGTGGATATCATGTCTCCTTATTTCCTTCCTATTAGGGGATTCTTTATTATATATGCATGATGTGTGTCATAATGGGGGGTCTTGATTACTCTATCCATCCATGCATCTTGTTTCTTTTTCATCTCTCTTTTTGGGGAGGGTTTTTCCCATGAGGTTTTCCCTCTTTCTCTACTTTATGAGAGATTGCATTTCTTTTTCACTTGCATATTATACATGGGTACCTAACATGGCCTATTAGTTGGGACCCATCATGTATTGTCATCTAGATTTGTCAACTGAAGTGCATTCCCCTAAGTTGCACTTAAAGGGGGGGTGTTGGTGTGATTAAGTATTATTAATTATACTTTACTTAAAATAATACATTTTTATAGTAGTTGTCATGTAGACACCTAAGATTTTTCATTTCATTTTAGCACATGGTGTAGGATAATTTATACTTTAGGTGTGAGATCCACCTTTAGTGCTCTTATCACATTATCATCCTCTCATTGTTGTACATGGTTTCACATACGATCCACCTTTGGTGGACATGTGATTCCACCTTGTGTACTTGATAGGTTATCTCTTGCATCACTCCTAGTTATTGTGCATTGCCTCTATATTCAGGCACATCTACTTCGTATTCATTTATTTGGGCATCCATTATCATTTGATCATATCATTGTGTCTCTCTTTTTATGCTATATATTGAGCTTCTAGATCTTGGAATTTTCATTCTTTTCCTTAGGAAAATTATTATAGAAATTAATAACATTAAATAATCTATTTTGATAAGGCAATAAATACATTTCATTTGTGTGTGTGTGTGTGTGTGTTTTATGTCATGGTAATTTGTGGTAGAGGTTTTTTTTTTGTTTATTTTGATTATGATTAATTGATAATGTGAGTAGAGTACTCCCTAGGTAGGATTTTTTCTTTTGAACTTAAAATTATTTTATGAATTTATGTCTTTTACACTTTGAGTTCATATGGTAGAAAATTCATAACCATTTTGGTGTCTTGATTATGAGATTTTTATTTTGGGTATATCTATGATGTCATGTCATGTTTCTATTAAGTCTCAATCATTACTCTATTTGACCTTGTGGAGGTGATAGCCATTATGTTGTTGAGATTTTAATTACTTGGTCACCTCATTTGTTTTATTGTGGTTGATCTATATATGAAGTGATGGTCTTTGATTATGTTATTACTCCAGGTTGGAGAGTGAAGTCATTGTTGACTTGTTCTTGAGTTTGATTTATCTTGCGATATGATAACCATGTGATTTAGAAATTTATTTATTTAGATGTCTAGTATGGGATGGATAGTTTGGATCCTTGTATAGGATGATATATTATTTGTTATGCTCCAGAAATTTTCTTTGGTGACATTCATGGTTTACCCATTTATGAGAAATGATTTACAGTTTTGGTGTTTCTTTCTCTTTGTTTCTTTTTTTGGGAGCATTAGGGTAGGTTATCTAGGAGCATAAAGGGGAAGTGGCTTACTTTGTAGGTGTTAGAGCCCTAAAGTAGCTACCTAGGTATCCTTTGTAAGTCAAAGTAATAAGTGATAACTTAATAAATTTATTGAGAGAAAACATTAATAAGATACCTGTACCTCTCCCATTCCTTGAGTGCTAGTATAGGCTAGGATGGGAGTGGGAGAAGATTTCCTATCAAGAGAGACATTGAGGTTAGCATAGTTGGTTTTCCTTATCTGTACGAAAGGACTACTAATATGACATATGGTCACTTGGGCATCAGGGTCTAGAGAGGCTTCTAGGATAAATTCCAAGGGTTAGACATCTGTGATGACACTTCCCTATATGTGTTCTACGTTCTTACATTGCATTTGGTACATATGATTTGTGTCTCAATCATTTATACTTTATAACCCTATAGCCATTACTACCATTTTATCCAATGTAACTTGGCATTATTGTTGTTTATTTTTAGATGTTTCCTTGAGTGAGGTTTGGTGTTATCTCCTCAACAAAGTGGGAGTGGACTCCTTGGTTCCACATGGTCGAGTGGTAGTGATTATATTAACATTGATATTTTACGTTCGTAACTTTGTTCTTAGATGATGCTTGATGCTACATTTATCTTCTAGTTCATTTTTTGGAGACTTTATTATTATCATCATGAGATGTATATTTTGTATTCCATTTTATGTACTTTTTAGTGACATTGATTCTAGACATGTGGACGTATTTTTATTGTATTATTATTATCTATGTGATGTGTGCAGTGGATGATGTATTATCTTGAAGACTATGATGTATCAGTTTGTATCTTGTTGTATGTACATTTGATTATGTTGATGTAATGGATATATCTTATTATTCAGTTGAAATGCATATGGTAGCATACTTTATGATATGTGTTCTTTTCATTATGATTAAGTAAATGACTAAGAATACTTTAATTTGGCTTTGAAAATGAGTGTAAGATATATCATGTGATTATGTTATAGATTGTTCTTAGTAGATTACTTAATTTATACATAAACGTCATGGAACCCTTGAGACTTGTAATTTATAAATGAGCTACATTTATGAGTATGTATTGTCTTATGTTATATTGCTTCCACATTGTTATTCATTATTGATTTGTAAAATCTTAAGAAAAAAACTATTCGATAAACTTAGAAACATGTTTTAGGTTATTTTATTTGGGGTTCACTGGTGGGGCGTAACAAGAATCATGTTGCTCATGAATCTCCTTATGAGGAAACTAATCTCAAGAAAACATAATTTGAGATTTTTTATTGTTTTAATTCATCCATTCCAATATAGAAGTTATATTATCTTACCTAGGTGGTGGGACAATCACATTTCTCAAGTCTTGTTGTAACACTTCATGATATGTAGGTGAGGTTTGAAGAAGCCCCCAAAGAGATATCTTGGTGGGAGTAGCACAGAGTTGTTTTACTAAATCATTTTTTTTTCAAGACTTTGAGGAAGATGGGGTGCACAAGGAAGCATTGGTTGAGAAGCAAGAAAATAAGAAGGAACAACTAAACTTGTAGGTTTTCTATTAGTTCTTATGTTATAATTGTGAGAAATTGCATGATAGTCTAGGTTTTTAGAACCATTTACCACAATGATTGATTTATTTTGAGGTAAAGGGGTATCTTGACGAAGATGGACAACAACCTTTGGATTTACAATACCAAAAATGTTATTGACAACATTGACTTCATCAAGGTCTTGATTGTTGAAGGTTTTATCACTAGAAGGGAGAGCATCAAGGGAAGTAGCAATGATATTATTATCTTCTTCTAAGGTATCTACATGAATAGGAAAATATTTAGAAAGGGGATTAGGCATTTCCATAAATGTTTCATCTCTAAAAGGAATGTCAAATGAAGGTAGGGTGATATTAAGAGAGGTATTTATAATAACCTCCTCTTTCTCCAAAATATCCCCATAAAGGGGGCACATCTTAGGAGAAGGACCACCATCACACTAATGAATGTGTCATCACTAGAGGGAGTAGAAGAAATGTCAACCACAATATCTTCTTCCTTTTTCAATTTTTCTTTATGGGGGAGAGAATAATCAATGTGACTTTTCAATTGTCCATCCCAAATAGGGAAATCCTCAAGGGTAGGAATATCTCTATGAATAAGGAAAAATTTAGGAGAGAAATAATCATTACTTACTAAAGATTCATCCCTAAAGGAGAAAAGATTGGAATGAAAGAAAGTTAAAATATCATTCTCTTGCACCAACACATCTTCATGGGGTAAGTGCACCAAGATGGTGTGCAAAAGGGGACTATAAGTGGACACATTCTTTTTGAAATCAGGTAAACCTGAACTTCAAAGAGAAATTTGAGGGTCATGCACTAAAAATTATAAGATATGTAAATAATAATAATTGTACTACTTTGAATCTAGTTTCTAAACTACTCAAGTTTATTAAAAATGGATAAGATTAAGAGGGTCAAATCCTCTGCGCATGAAAAACTATTCTTGATTTCTTCAAAAAAACATAACATAGTTGTTTCCGTGCACTTCACAAAAGATATAGGCAGATTTAGTATTTTTCAAAATACTTTGGTAAGATGATAGGTAAGATTGAGATCTGGAAGTTATGTATTTTTTTTATAATTTTCTCTTGAGTTTTTTTTTTTGTATGATTTTTCAAAGTGACCGCATCCTGAAAATATGGTACCTATTCATGCGCTATGCATAACTTGCATCAAAATAATAATAAATTAATTTTATTTTTTTAAAGTTTATAGAATCAAGTGTAGAATAGTATTATGTTTTTTTTTTTTAATTTGTTCAAGTAGATCAAAAGTTATTAAAAAAATGGTAGACATATGTCTATGAGGATTGTCAAGACACTAGTAAAGAAAATTAAAGTTTACTATGCTAATGTTGTCAAAAAATAGAAAAAATTATGGCTAGAAAGATGAGAAGACATGTGAGATTATGGTGGTAATTTTAGAGATACCCACTTGATCATTTGTAAACCTGATGATGACGAAGTCGAGAAATCATACTGGAAGATTAAAAAAAATGTGTAAAGGGACAAAAATGGAGAGAAAATGAGCTTGTAAGCCTTAGGGTAAGTTGCCAAGTCTCTCTCTCTCTCTCTCTCTCTCTCTCTCTCTCTCTCTCTCTCATTTTTGGGTGTTAGAAATGAGCCTAGCCCGTGGGTTAAAAAACACATATAGTTCTTCATAACCTATGCAGGTTATGAAGAATTTTTTTTAGTTCTTCATAACCCATGCGGATTACGAAGATCTTTTTTTAGATCTTCGCAACCCACACGAGTTATGAAGAACTTTTTTTAGTTCTTAAATTTTTTTCATTTTTTTTTGTAAGTTCGGCATGGCTCAGGTTTTCCAAGTTTAAATATTTTGAATTTCAAATAACCCGCACGAGTTTTGTTTTTTCATGTGGCCACTTTTTTGACCAGCAACTTGGTGCACTTACTCCATGAGATAGATACATTTTAGAAGAAGGATCAACATTATCTTTCAAGAAAACATCCTTAGGAGGGAGATTCATCAAGAAGAAATGTGAATAAACTCTTCTTTCATGCTAAAATATTCTCATAAGTGGGATTTATTTTGAGAGAGGGAATATTATGACTATGAACGATAAGAAGAACTAAGTTATCGTCATATGCATGAAAGTAAGCATCTTTAAATCCTTGAAAGAAAATTGAAATTGAACAAGAAAATGAAGATAACTCCATTCATAGAATGCAAATGCAAGTACATACAATAATGCATGGAATGAAATAGATAGTTTAATTTTATTTATTTTTTTCATGGCTAAAATGTAACAATGTAGCAAATATGTAATGTAAATAATGATTAATGCATACAAAGTAGATCTAGACACCAAATCAAAAATATGTAAGAAGAGTGAGGCTCACCAAAATGTAGAATGGATGAACCTAGAAGTGCAACATGGATACAAAGGATATCTAACCACCAAAATCAAAAGAGGAAATGTCACAAGTCAAGTTCACAGAAATGTACAATGTGAAATGAGAAGCAATGAAATTAGGATAGGATAGATCATCTATTTTTAAGATTGCACATTTAGAAGGAAGATGCCCCTAATAGGCTCAAGTGGTGACTCAAATGGTAAACGGGGATAATGATTTCCTTTGCTAAATATGGAATTTCTGAATGGAAATGAATGGTAAAGGTATACATTTAAATTAAGAATGAAATAGTTGCATGTAGAAATGAAATGGGAAACTAGTAACTTCATATCTAAATAAGTGATAGTCAGAATGCAAGAAATGCCTATAACTGATTTTTGAGATCCCAGTATTACAATCTTCCCACATATCAAAATTGAGCTTTTTTGTTAGGGTATAGGTTGGATCCAACATATACCCTCCTATAGGTCATTTGAGATGATGTATACCTAGTATTTTCACCCAAAACCTTCAAGATCTGTCTGACTATTCCCAATCTAACAAAAAATTATCTAACAACTCTGCAACATGTTCTTGCACACTAAAACTAGGGAAGAAAATTGGAAAAATGATTTTCCTTTGTTGAACTCTTGTTTAGACATCAACCTTGAAAATGTTTTGACATTATATAATTAATTATATAATATCATACTAATACGTTGTAGTTGGTAGAAGGAACTTTTTATTAAAGACTAATGATATTAATATACATTTTAATACTTGGGTAGAGTCTAGGTAATATTATTAAAAACCAAGTACTTCTCTTGATCATCGTACAATTACTCATCCTGATTTATCCTTATGTAGACAATGCCACAAAGTTGTCATGCTTCCCCTTTGCATGTGCTTTCAAGATAATATTTTCATTTATTAGCACTTGTCGGTAGACTAAGTACTATTGTCTCAGTTTTTGAGTTGTGTATCTTAACTAGTGATTAAATGAACTCTTGTACACCAATCAAAATAAATTATATTTTATATTTCATTATAATTTTTTCAAAAATTATTTTTTTATCATCTCATTGGATGAATGTATTTGAACTGTTATACATGGACTTCTCACAAAACATAATATTTTATAAAAAAAAATTTACCTCCATACTCCATCTTTTTTGCCTTTGTTGATGCATTTCTACTGACAAGATACTTGACTTTAGTTATATAATTAATTTTAATGTTAAATTATATGTAAAATGATTTGTAATTATAAATAATTATAAAATATTATTTATATTATATTTAAATTATAATTTTTTTTACTTATAATTATATTGGAAATAAAGGTTATTGTTATACTTTAAAATTTAAATTAACATTAGAATAAAATAAAATTAACTACAATTTCTAATTTATATTATTAAAATAATTATAATGAAAAAGAATTACTTATTACTACATCTAAAATTATTTAAACTAATATAATTATTATCATCAAATTTTATAATTAATTAAAATATATTTATTAATATTAGAATTACAATTACATAGATTTATAATAAATATAATAAAATACATTTAAATTTATCTACAACTAAACTTATTTATAGTGTAAATGAAATATTTTTAACTATATAAATTGTAAAAATTATTTATTGATCATTTGATTGGCTTCGAAAATTATGGAAAGTAGCAATTCTTTTTACACTTTCAAAGCCATCTTTCATTATTCTCGCCTCTTATCACTCAATATTGTTACCAAAATTTTGCTCAATTACTCCAATAACAATACACTAAATAGAATTAAATAATAAATAATGTATTAAATATTTAATATAAAATATGCTCTCATAATATAATAATATTTTTAAAATATATGTAATAGTTTACATTATATAAAAATAAAATAAAATTTATATAATACTCAACGAATATATTTAATATAAATTTATAAATTATAATATGTATTATTAATTCTTTCTTTTTAATTTAATTTTCTCTTTTTTTCAATAAATTAATTTATATATAATAACTAGCCAGTACATGGCACTTGTTGTATTTGTGGTAGGTTAGTATATTCATCTATGTACAATTAGTAAATTAGTTTTACACAAATCAATCAATAATAAGTAACTATTTTTCATCATTTTGATATATCTAAAGTTTATATATTTATTTATTAATTTAATATAATATATAAATTAATGATTGGTTGATTTGGTTTATCTTATAAACCTTTTTTCCCAAGGCTTCTTCCATTTTTTTCGACATAATTTTCGGACAAAAAATTAATCTTTATTAGTATTTCATATTTCTACCTTTTTCATGAAATCATTATAGATTCACTAATATTACTTTTACCTTTTAAAACATCATCTTATATGTTTGTTTCTTGTTTAAAATAGATAATACATGTCACTTATCTTATGTGCGGCCCACCAGTATAACACTTCAAATTATTTAGCCGATCAAATTTTTAATAAATAATTCTTATCTTATCTTATATATGATAAAGTTAAAAATTTAACATTTATACTATACAAAATATAAAATATATAATACAATAACAAATATAATAGTTTTTTATTGATCCATAATATTGTTCTAAGCACTACTAACACATAAAATTATGCTATTTATAGTACTTTATAATAGTAAAATATTATATAATAAAAAATTAAAAAAACTCTAGCTTTTATAAGTGACTTATCTCTACATTTTATATTAAATTCAAACTAAATTGTATTTATTTCTACTTTTCTAATGAAATTATTTTTTGATTCACTAATTAATGACTAATTTTAGTTTTCAAACAAAATTTTTATTATTTGTATTTTGCAATTTGATCAATTTAAAAGATCATATTATATATGTTTGTTTCTTTAAAATAGATAATGTCACTCATAGGCTACTATATAATTAATTACCTTTTATATTAAAAATAAATTAGTTAGATTTGGACATACCTACTTTCATATATTATAAAGAAAATAAATATATTCATTTCACAAAATAGATATATCAAAGATGGTGGTAGGATTGTTTAAATTTTTTATTTTTTTATATTAAATATAAGGGGATCAAAACAAAATGAACTAGTTCAGTTTCAAATGAGAGTACAAAAAAGGAGGTCCGGCCTCACAAAAAAGAGACTACATCGGAATGTACAAGCTAACAAGTTCAAAACTCATAAGGAGAGAGCATAACAAAAGACTAGTGCAAGATATCATCATGGGTGTCAATCCAAGCAGTCCACCCCATAGATCCCTCCATCCACACAATATTTTTCCACTCCTGGATTTGAGACGACATGAGGATCTGGTCCTTTTTAGAATTATTGTTTTTAATCTCCTAGTTGAGCTTCTTGCACATCCTCTCGAACATCTGAAGATCATCCATATTTCTTCTCCACTCATAAGCATGCTTCAGCTCATAGACGAGGAAGGTGGCAAAACCATCTTTCAGGAACCTCTTAAGCTTGTCCTTATCCATCATCATAGTAGTGTGAACTTGCAAAAAGATTTTGAAATAAGTGAGTTTTTGAAAAGACTCAGTAAGAACTCTGGGGTTGTTCTGATACCTTTCCTCGTTCCTGCATTTCCAAATCTGCCAAAGAATATTAGAAGAGAGAATATTCCAAAAGATGTTAGAATTTTTTTTAAGATCATTAGTGTTCCAAGTGATAATTTCAAGAATATTCACATGCATTGGGTAAGTGATACCAAACATATTCCAAATTTCTGTAGCAAAAATGCAGTTAAAAAGAATGTGTCTACTAGATTCAGGAAGTCTGCACCGGCTACAAAAATCATTCATGGAAGTATCCTTTCTAATAGGGAGTATGTCAAGATTGTTTAAAATTTAGAAAAGAGTTTAGAAGTTATATAGAGAAAATGTGGGTATGTGAGGGTGATAAAAAAATAAAAGTTCTTATTTTATTATTTTATTATTTATAATTTTATAATTTCATTATTTTATTCTTTGATATTATATTAATCTTTTATATCATAAAATATTTATATTTTATTAAAAAATATAATATAAATATATCTAATGTAATATATCATAATTACTTTAATATAATATAAAAATAATAGTTTAAGTAAAAAATATATGTAATGTAATATATAGTATTGTAATATATTATAAATCTTTTAACACAAAATTTGTAAATTACATAAAATAAAAAATATATTATAAATATGTCTAATATAGCATATATAACATTGAAATATTAAACAATCATTTTGATGAGAAGTGGTAAAATATAAAAATATAAAATATAATATAGGCATATCTAGTTCCAATTATCACTAAAAGTTTTTAGCCTATTAGATTTTAGTTTCTAGAACTAGTTTTGTTAAAAAATTTACAACTTGACTTTATCCAATATCAAAATATGTTTTGATAGATAAAAGCAGCAAGAGGGTGCTGGCCCATGGTACAAAGGACTAGAAGCACATTCACAGCACTAGTCTAGAGCATTTCATCAGCAGTTTATTAGTAGAAAAAACAAGGTCTAATCTGCCTCTATCAAAAACAAACAAAATAGTTCTTTTTAAAAAGATCGAACCAGAGTATCTTAAGCAAGTAGTAGCAATTAAATGAACATTATCATGCCACATAGGACTAGACCACGAACTAGGAGGATTAACCTTAAAATAGGAAACCAGCATAGAGAACTTAGGGCCAAGCCCAATCAAAAATAAAAACCTCATGACAGCAACAGCAGCTAGGATCTCCCACCCAGATGTTTGGACATCAGGATCATGGCCCACTCTTCCTGCAGGAATAGGAAGAGATCTTTATTGTCTTCATTAGCCTCCAGTTTTCCACCAGCGTATTTTTCCTGCACAATGCAAAGGGTCATAGCCAAAGCATGCATGACCTTAAGGGAAAACTTTTTAGTCATCATAATGCGATGCTTGAGTTCCTACATGTCCTGTTTGATAACAGCTAACTCATTGTCCAAACCAGAGAAATTCAGCTTAAGGGTGCCCTTAAACTTGTTGTTGTTATCTAGAGGCATAGAGTTGTGCTCGGTAGTTGGGGACTTAGTCTGATGATCATGAGGGGAGGCCGGAGGTGGGGTAGTGCTATGGGGAGTTTCCATGGTTTGCTGAGGGTTGAGAGGGGGAGTGGTACCAATCCTGTTCGGACTTAGGTGATCATCAGAAGAGCCCTCAATCGACTCAATGGTATGGGAGTCTCTTTCTGACTGGGACTTCTCCTTTGAAGCCATTTCCTTGATTCTGGTTTTGTACTGCTCCTTAGAAATTCTATTAGACCGGCGATGACCAGAGCCCCCTAAGTCCACCTCCAACTTGACCCAGCTATCCAAGATCCTCCATTTTTTGGGCTTTCTTTCAGTCTTTGGAGTACTATCAGACTCCTTCAAATCTTTCGTATCTAAGGACTCAGAGACATGGGATTCCTCAAGTTCCTCCCCTCTTTTGAAAAGGGTTTTTCACACATCTTTTGTGGCTTTTATCATCTTTAGGAACAAGATCCATCTCCTAGATTTCACAGATAGAGTGGGAGGTGGAATGAGTGGGATTGTCAGTTTTCAAAGGGGAATCCTCCTAGGTGACCTCTATGATAACTGGGGGAGGTTGGGGCGGAGGGAAAATATCCTTATGGAAGTGATAGAGATAGATCAGGAGACCCTAATGGAGAATAGCAGTCAGTTTTTTAGGGTTTTCCCTAATATCCAAGATATTGCTTTCAATGGAATGAAGGAGGTAAAAGGGAATGGATATGAGGTCTCTATTTTTGATGTGATTGAGAAAAGGTAAATGGTAATAGTAGAACATCATAAATTTACCTTCCAGGGTGAAATACTTCATCACAATGAGGCATAGCTTGGGCCAGAATTCTGGAAGCTCCTCGCAGTTGAAACCCCCAGACTTCTTCACAGGTTTCCCCCCTGCTTTGAAGAATTGGCTGAGGCTGGTACGGTCCAGCGTCCTACTGGTTTTTTTATACTTTCTTCCTTCCAAAGAGAGCCCCGTCGCCTTAGCAATGACCTCCTCATTAATCTGGAAGTGAATGCCCCCAACAGAAACTTTCCTATTGTTCCAGGATGAGATGAACTGCTTGGATATTTTCTCATCTTGTCCCCCCTTCATGCGCTCCATGAAACCCCAAATACTGCTCTCTTTACAGTAGTGGGTCACTAGAGGGTCGGAGGTGAAAGCCTCATCAATCTTATTCAGTTCAATGCATAAAGTATTGCCTCCCATATTGATAATCTCCTTATCCTATGCCGTAATTTCCTAAGAATCAAAGGGTCGAGCTTTGTGAAAAAGGGCATAAAACTAGTAGTTTTGAATTAGCCATTTCGAGAGAAAATTATACTCAAAAGGCTGGCCTTAAGTGGTTTTTTGGGAGTGGGGCTCCGTACGAAGATATCCATCAGATCTCCATGCGCCATAATTAGCATTTATGCCAGAGCTGCACTTAGTGTCCTTGTTAGCCAAGAAAACCTGCTGATGCAGATAGCTATCTTTCCACATGTATTCACATGAAAGGCAATTATGGTCTTTTATGGGGTTTTGGGCATTCTTATTCATAATCACAAAAATCATCAACTTATGCCGACACATAATCAAGGTAGGGCCTTTAGCAAGGATGACAGCTTGGCTCATTTTAAATATTAGTGGTATCATTTTTTCCCCTCCGATCAGTTGTTGAGTCACCTTAGGTAGTTCACTGACCACCTTCCAATTACTTAGTTTGGTTTGCTTGAGATCAATATCAGCCATCGAATCCACCACCACATTTCCCTCTCTGTACATGTGGGATATAGTCCTCCATTGGAGATTGTTGAGGAGCTCCCAGATTTCCAAAATAATGGAGTTAACACGCCACCCCACATTAGCTCCTCTTTTGATAGCCTCCACCACCACTTTGGAAATTATTAAACATTTTGATGAGATTTGATTGGTTGAAATTGAATAAGAACTAATAATTTTTTAATTTAAAGGAAGACTTTATAAAAGAAAAGTTAGGTTTTATAAATTTTATTTTTAAAGATGTCGATGTCTATAGTGAAAACAAAATTGGAGGTAAATAAAAAGGAGATGGGAAAAAATGGTGAAGACATGTGTTGCTTTTTTTCAATCTTATTTCATTTGCTAAAAAATAGTTTCTCCACAAAAATAAGAAAAGTTCTAAATTTTCTATTTTGCATGTAATACATGAAACTTATCAATTTTTTTAATTTCTAATTAATTCAAAATAACAATGGCTCCTATTTTTAATAGTTTATTTGTAGAACACAGATTGGATAAAATGTTTGATGTTAGTTACACCTCCCTCTATAATATTTTTAATTTGAAAATAATAGATCTTTCAAATATAAGTTTTAATTTTATATTTTAATATACAATTATTTTTAATTTATTATTAAAAATGATTAATTTTATTATAATATATAGGATAATAGATTTTTTAAATGTCAATTTTAATTATATATCTAATTTTAATTTTAAATTATAATGTAATATTAATTAAGCTAATAGGCTTCCAAGAAATGATATTTTTCATTCAGAAAATTGTCAACCCTCTTACAGGATAGTTATTTAGAATGGATGGTGGAAATCTCTAATTTTCTCACCTTTCAGAGTGCTTCTATTAGATATGAAACTTTTCTATTTTGGAAAAAATCCCTTAAAGGTGGAGTTCCTAAATGTATTGGTTTATTTGTGCATATCTTTCACCTCCTCGCTTCTTTGAGTTAAATGGTGCAAGACAAGTGCAGGGTGAAGACATAGACTAAGATAAGAAATATGCCAACTCCATGAACCTGGATTGCAATGAAGACCTGACAAGCTCTTTGTGCGTACTTAATAGTGATCACTCCCATGAGGGTAGGTGGCTCTTTGGACTTTAAGGAATTTTCTTGCATTGCTTAATCTTTTAGAAAATTTCAGTTTATTTTACGGGCCTCATCTATATTATACATTTTATTATTTTTCATGAAAATAATTTGACTAATTATATAGTAAATTGTATGTTGAGAATAAATATGCTAAAAGTTTTGATATACAATCCTTATAAGCACGAGATAAATTATAATGATTTTTAGATTTCCTCCTTTAAAAGTTGTTTGAACCAATCATAATTTACCATATTTTTAATTTTGTTACAAATTCTACTTTTCTATAATGTAAATGAAATATTTTTAACTTTATAAATTGTAAAAATTATTTATTGATCATTTGATTGGCTTAAAAACGTAACAATTTTTTTACACTTTCAAATCCATCTTTCATTATTCTCGCCTCTTATCACTCAATATTGTTACCAAAATTTAACTCAGTTTTAGTTTACTCCAATAACATTACACTAAATAGAATTAAATAATAAATAATGTATTAAATATTAATATATTTAATATGCTTTCATAATATAATAATATTTTTAAAATATATGTAATAATTTACATTAGATAAAAATAGAATAAAATTTATATAATACTCAACTAATATATTTAATATAACTTAATAAATTATAATATGTATTATTAATTCTTTCTTTTTAATTTGATTTTTTTTTTCAATAAATTAATTAATATAATATTATATTGAAATTAGAATTATATTTAATATTTAATTATAATTAAAAACTATACTAATATTAAATTCCACTTAGTACTTGCCAATAGGCTAAGCAAGTATTGCATCTATTTTTGCATTTCTTCCATTAACTAGTGATTAAATGGATTGTTCTACACCAATGAAAATAAAATCTATTTTATATTTCATTATAAATTTTTTCATTTGTAAAATGTAGATGCAAATTATTTAACTTTATAATATCTAGAAATTAATTTTTGATCATCCCATTGGATGAATGCATTTGAAGTCTTATTACATGAGTGAACGAATTAAAATTTACCACATTTTTTATTTATAGTTTTGGGGTATAATATATATTTATTCTCATCCACAAATTTTGTTCTCATATCTATACTATTAATTTTTACAATATATTATAATTTAAATAACAACCTATGCTATTATAATATATATTTATTTTTATTCATATTTTTAAAGTTTTTTAATTTTTATTTTTATTATATACTAATTATACATTAACAACTATTTATGTAAAAAAAATTATGTGATTTTATTTGCTTATAATTTTTATTTTTTCTTTACAAAATATTAATATTTAAATTAAACTATATTAAATTAATATTTAATATTATTATAATAATTTTATTTTGAAAACTTATTAAATTTAGTTTAAAAGATCAATTTATTTAAATTTATTTATTTATAATAGTTTTAATGAAAATTCTTTTTATAAAAAGTTATTACTTCTATTGTAACTAAAATAATTTAAAAATTAATATTTTATTATTTTAATAATTAAAAAATTAATATATTATTCCTTCTGCTTTAATTTCACTATAACTAAAGGCAAGTACTTAGCCACTACCTGACACTTGTTTAATTTATAATAGAAACAAATCTTTATATAAGAAAAGAAACTTAGGATTGTTAATGGTTTATAATAGAAACATTTGTTATGAAATTAAAAAATTAGAAATTATGAAAAAAAAAAACCAATTTTTTTTTGTTTATTTTGATGTTTGATTTATAATAGAAAAAACTTCACAATTTAAAAAGTGAGTTCTAAAAGAAAATATAATAATAATAATAATAATAATAATGTTTACAATAGAAACATTTGTTTTAGAAGTAGAAAGTACGATTTTAGAAACTAATTTATAAAATAAAATATTCAAAAAACTAAATAAATCAATAAATAATAATAACATGTCTTTGTTTACCTTATTCAAATTTTAGGCTATTGAAAATTCCAATTAGATTACATTGGCAACTTCTCCATTTGGAAAAATCAAACCTTCTATCGGCTAACTGTTGAATGTGCAAAAGCAAAGAAGACTGCTAGTTTTAAAAAAGATATTCAAAAATATTATTATAATATATATTTTTAATTTAATTTTAATTTTAAATTATAATTAAAAATTGTCTTTATTTATATTCATATAAATTAAGATATATTTTTTATTAATAAAGTTTTAAAATAAAATTTTATTTATTAGATAAATACATTCTATGTGAATAAAACAATATCGTCACTGTTCGATTTACGTGTTTCCACTAATTGTTTTAACGATTTTGGTGTTTCAAATCAGCTTGATAACTCAACATGCATGACAGTTGCTTTTTAGGGTGCTTTAAAGCACTGGTTTTTTGGTGTTTCAAATCGGCTGCTTTTTCAGTGGTTTAAATTGCTGCTTTTTAGGTTTTAAAATCACTAGGTTTTGGTTGTTGTGAATAGGAACTTACCAATATAAATATTGGACAATCTTCACTACATTGAACTCATTAAGAACACTTTCTTGGACAAGAATCGGTACACACAAATTAAGAGGTATTCATCATAATCTTTATTGATTGACTTGAGCATAGATAGTATATTCTATTTTGTATTTAGGTAGTTTGTGAACTTCAATTTTACATTGCATTGTTTCAATTATTTTGATTCAGATTTTCTTATCATTAAGAAGAAACCATTTGAAGATCAGAATATCCAAATTGGAAATCTATTTATTTCAAAATCATCTTTTTATTAGAAAACAGACCAAGAATCCCAATATTAAACTGTTCCACATTGATAGCCAAAACCAACCCCATGGCTTCCCTTCCCACTTCCCCTTCTCCTTCCCTTTCTTATTCTAGTTCTCCTTCTCCTTCTCGTTATTATCGTATTGGTTCTCCTCCTCCTCCTCGTTTTTGTATACCTTCAATTTCTCCTCCTCTTTCTCCTTCTCCTTCTCCTCTCCAAAGGAGGCAACACCATTACCATAACCGGCACAGATCTCCTTCTCATTCTCGTTCTCCCCTCAGATCACGTTATTCTCATTCTCATTCTCCTCTCAGATGTTCTACTTGTTCTTTTGTCAGATATCCTTCTCCTTCTCGTTCCCCTCTCAGATCGCCTTCTCCTTCTCATTCTCCTCTCCAAAAACCACACCACCATTATCCTAGAAGGCTCATATCACCTTCCACTTCCACTTCTCCTTCTCCTTCTCCTTCTCCTTCTTCTCGTTTTCAGAGGAGGCAACACCATTACCATAGCAGGCATGAATCTCATTCTCCTCCCTACAAAAGGCACGGTCATTATCATAACAGGCACAAATCGACATCATCTTCAACTGAAAGGTCACAGGTTCAAATCCCACTACGACATTGGTCCAGAAAACCCCAATTGAAGCGTAGTAGAAGCCGTGACAGACAGAGCAGGCATCGCCATGAATACCCTTCAAGGCCTTCAAGGTCTATGAGAAATTATCCTTTGGAGAGAAAGAATGAAAGCCCAATGGTAAGGTCATCTCCATTATTACTTTACAGACATTTTATCAACGACCTCAATGTCAACATGTTACCAGAGGAAGCACACCGCAGGTACGAACCCTACCTTTGCCAGCTCAAAAAGGGGTTTTTTGCTGCCCATAAAGATGACCAGAGCTTAAAAGAAATGTACCATCCTTCTCACATTCAGTCCGCCATCGGCAAACGGAATGAATATACAAATGCAAAGGCAGAAAACTTCTTCTACTATCTCCAAAATGGTACTTTTATGCTCTTGACTTTGAACCCACCTGGAAATGCTCTGAGACAATTGAAGGACTTGAACCAGGCGCGCTGCCTCATTGCCAAAGTTGACGCAGAGAAGGGTATTCAACGAAATCTTCTGCTTTCCTCCCAGCAAGATGGTTCCTTTGCCCAGTTTGTCACTGTAAAAAGCTCAGATCAAAGCATTATAACTCTTGGTGGGATATTGCTTTTGAATGTGGTGATTAGATATTTGTGGGATGTTCATGCAATCGATTACTATGGAATGACTGAACTAGGCGAGGATTTAATTGCTGGAGAGGAAAAAAATGTGGCAGCTGCTGAAGTTGAACAGAGGTTGGATTCTGTGTGGCAGAAGAAGCTGCAGGCCAGGGATCCTTTGAATGTCTTTCTGGGAAAATATAAGCTGGAATGTTTGGTTAACAGAAACTTATGTGCCCACTTTACCAGAGTGGAAAAAGAGAAAGGAGATGGGCATATTACGAGTAAGTATGTTTGTAAAGAGAATTCTTGTGGCAAACGCTGTAAAGCATTTGGGGATATCATAACTCATATCCATGATGAACACAGTGGGGTTGTGGAAGGTTACAGGGTACAGGCAAGGGAGGAGATTTACTTGGAGAATTATATAAATGATCCCTTTGCACCATGTACTGTTAATTAATGGTGCATAGCCCCTTTGAAATCATTTCTCATACTGAGGAGTGCCTGTTTTAGAGAGGGAATCATAAGGTACTGGTGGAAGTAGGAAGATCCAAATTTGTAATGGATATTTGTAATACTTAGAAATTTTTTACCAAAGGTAACAGACTTTTGGGGATTCTAATGTTTTTTTCTAAGGATTTGTCTTGAGGATCTTTAATTTGAAGACTGGTTCATGGTAGGATATTGTGATTGAGTTCGAATGTTTTAGGACTGCATTTTGAGCACATATTTAGTTTAAATTTTTGAGAGAATCTCTGATGTCATTATATCTTGATGAATAATTTAATTTTTTCTGGAAGGATGTATGATGTTCTTATATCTTGATAAATTGTATAATTTTGTGGAAAGTTGGCCTCACCTTAATCTATTCTCACTTACGTACGTTTTCATATATTTGTTTAGCCTGAATGCAGATTGAAAAAATAAGAAAAAGATATGCAATGCTCTGGTTTTAAAATCACTCATGAAAATTTGAAAGTAATTGTTAGCGTTATTTCCTCATTGTGAATAACGCTGATCTAACTCCACCAACAATGGCGATCCAATCAGCAACTTCAGTTTCTTTCGTAAGTTTACAGTAGGATGATCTTCAGTTATACTTTAGTTTAAAACGGTGATTTACAGATGACTTGTCTGATCCGTCAATTTCAGGCATAGAATTCTCTGCAAATGAAGATATTTAGCCATGCGTTAAGGCTAACTAAAAGGAACTTCTGTTAAGTTTATCTCCATACTTATTGCTCATAGAATCTCCACCGTAATTTTCTCTGTTAACTGCGGTTCTTCATTAGCAATTTTTATCGTATAAATCATGCACTATGTGTGTAATGTAAAATATGGAATGAAAAATCAGTTTTTATTTTTCCAAAGCTCTGTTCTGTTGTTGCATGCTCTGTTTTATTTTTTCCTCCAGCAAGATGTATGGAGCTATAGCTGCAGTAATGTGTTAGGACTTTATAACAATTTTAATTACAGTTATAAAACGGCTGTCAAGTTAACTATGAGATAGAATAATAATTATATGTTTCTATGGGGTTGTTTGAGTACAATTTGTGCTTAAATTTAAGTAGCTGGAGTATTTCCATGCTATTTTTTAATCACTGGAAAAGGATAATTTGGAATCTATTCTTAGTTTTGTGGAGCAGCCACTGCTTAATATTTAAAATTAAGCTTTGAAAAAAAGGAGGGGCTGAAATATGCAGCCACTACTTATTGAAATAAATGGCATATGACTGCACAAGATATTTTCTCTCTTTTATGTCTGCTAAAAAATAAAAAATGACATATGAGTCCACAAGATTTCATTTAAACATTCTATTTTGAATGTCTGCTAAGAAATAAACGACAAAAATCAGTAGTCATGGGGCCACCACCTCCACGAATTGCCCTAAGATCACAGCGAAATGAGAAAAAGAAATGCAAATTTGAGATATTTTGTTTTAATTGCTCAGATTTACTTAAACTTGTCTTTTAAAATTTTGTAATTTTTTTAGTTTAAACATGATCTAATCAAACTTTATCCGAATTTTTCTACACCTTTATTTTTCCTATTATTCTACTAAAAACTATTCCTTTCAGAAAATCGTTGCCTGTTACACAACTTATTCCAGCATTAGAGAGAGTCCCACATAAATAGTATTTATAATGAAGATAGAATTGAAAATATTTTTGTGTATGAACACATAAAGCTGGTCTTTATAACGAAGATAGATTAAAAAATCTTTTTATCAATAATGCTTCAACACAAAATTATAATATATTTCTTTGAATATGATCTAGAAATGTTGATGAATAAGATCTTATGTACTTAAATTCACAAATGACATTATAGAGATAGATCAGAAAATGTTTTTGATCAATAATGCTTCGACACAAAATTATAATATATTTTTTTGAATGTGATCTAAAAATGTTGATGAATAAGATCTCTTGAATTCACAAATGACGTTATAGAAATCAGAAAAATCAAAAAATGTTTTGATCAATAATGCTTCAATTATAATATATTTATTTTAAGTGATCTAAAAATCTTGATGAATAAGAGATCTTATAAACTTGAATTCACAAATGACGTTCATTAATATTATGATAATATGAAGAAATCAATTGTTTATACGATTAAACAGTCAATTCTGCAGTTGTCAATTTATTTATCAACTTTTCCAGATTACACTCAAATCTGAAAAATTCTACAGAGAAAATCTTTCCCCAATCAGATCAGTTATTAAAAAAAAAATCGCCATCGACTGGAGAAATTAGACGGTGGATCTCACATTTTCTACACAAATTTAGTAGAGCAAGTAAACATTTTTTTTTTTCTGAGAATTTGAAACAAGTTAAGCGTTGATCTGATTATTTAGATAAGGTGGCGAAGTTGATATTACCGCGTTAATTTTTTATGACGCAATTACGTTAACATTTTTTATTCAAATGTCTTGACTTCTGTGAATCTTACATTTTTTATCTATGGGGAGAATATCTAATAAATCTAATAAATCTAGAGAATACAACATAGTCAATAGTCCCATCTGAAATAATATTTAAATACGTATAAATCAATACATAACAACAAATTAGCACATTTTCAAATAAGAAGTCACGAAAGATTTTATTTTTCTTGATCTTCTTAGGGAGGACAGAGATTGTGTTTGCCTAAAGATTTTATTTATTGGAATGAAATAAAATCAGATCTTGTGACGTTACATGGAGAAGGAAAAGGTTTCATACATTGTTCTTGACTATAAGGAAACGAATCAGAATAGATTTGGGTTATGGACATGACCTGCTGCTCACTTATTTCCCAACTTGGACATTTCACCTGCCATAGATTTTGTAGTTGTTTTGAATTCTTCCATTTCAAATCTCACCCAAATAAGATATTAGTCATTTTAGGGAAGTATTGGCTCATAGGAAAACAATTGGAGTGACATTCTAAAGCTTCTATGATGGGATGACATTTAGTATTAGTGATATTGTGTAAACTATGGGTGGGTGTTATGGGTTGGGCTTAATTTTAGCAGTTAAACATGTCAAAATATTCTAATAGGTAGTTTGACAAAATCATTGACAAAATGAGATTAGGAAATCATATATATCATATTGTTAAATTTATTTGTGTTTAAGGAATATAATTTAATACTAATGAACACATTAAGGTGTAATCTAATGTTGTAGGTATTGAATCAAGTATAAATCATCTATAAAGAACTTTTAATTATATGATACAAGAGTATGAGTCTTTTAAACTTTAATTTGTTTGGCTAAGAGCTAAGGAATGAGAGGTATCTATTCTACCAAATTTGTGTAAGTCGCGATTTAATCATCATTCCTTATGATGTTGGGATCGTGCACTCAACAAGACATGATCCTTAGTAGGCTCATTTAGAACCATTCAACTTCACCAACAAACAAACAACCTTAATTTTGTAATAACAAAAATGTTTAAGTTTCTTCATTACATTTTATAAGTGTGGTATTCATTAGCAATTCGACGAAGTGATCTCTAAGACTGTTAGTACTATCATACTACTCTTGTGACTCATTTATACTAAAGGCATAATGCTTTGTGTGAAATTCACCATTATGGGTAAATGATAAGTGTGTGCAACATTAGGGAATGGATGGAAGATGGTTGATAGGGTTAAGGCTATAAAGCTCCTCATTGATATATTAGATATATAGGACTAGTTAGGTTGAAAATTAAGATGTGGCATAAAGAAGATTCTCTTGTTCAATATTGTAGACTAAGCATAGGGAATGATAGATAAGAAAGAGGTAGGAAATAAAGAGAGATATGATGGGGTGATGATTATATTAGGAGAATGAGCATCCATTTAAGCACCTTGTACGTGTGTGTGTGTGCGTGGGCACGCGCGCACATACACTTGCATGCATGTGTGTGTGTGTGTGTGTGCACGCACATGTGTATATGTGGTGTATGTGTGTGTGTGTGTGTGTGTATGTATGTATGTATGTACATAATTACATAAATACATACATACATCTCCCTACATAATTAGAACATCTCCCTCCATGGTAACAAGCTAAAATGCATTGTGCTCTTTGCATTCAACTATCAAAAATGGACCAGCCCACATATGATCAAACTTGTTATGATGCCTTGGCTTGCTCTTAAGGACATCCCATTTTAAAACCAGATCACCCACCTTGAATGACCTTGTTGTTGTCTTTTTGTCAAAAGTATGCCTAGTTTGCAGCTGTTGGTATTCCATTGCTTGCAATGCTTTCCACCTTTCTTCCTCCAACTCAGTCAATTTAGCATATCTTAGACTTAGAGGGTCATCCTTCTCAAACAATATTAACTGGTTAGCCAACTCAAGTGAAGGGAACTCAGTAGAAATAGGTAACCTGGCTTGTTTCCCATAGACTAGAACATAGGGGGAATTACCAAGTATTTGTTTGGGGGTAATTCTATCCAGCCATAAGGTTGATCTCAATTTTGCATGCCAATCCCGCTTGTTCTCTTCTAATGTCCTTTTGGTAATTCTCAGCAGGTTTTTATTAGTACTTTTAGCCAAACCATTACCCTGAGGGTAATAATTTGATGAAGTGTTTAGGTAAACACCATTTTTCAAAGCCCATTCATTAATTCTAGCCCTCACAAATGCTAAGGCATTATCAGAGATAATCGATTCAGGAACCCCAAACCGAGTGACCAATTCATCATATAAACTTAAAACAGATCCTTCATTTGCCTCTCTTAATGCAACAACCTCTGTCCAACGAGTGAAGTAATCCATGGCAGTTAGGATCCATTTATGACCAATGTTGGAATTAGGATTTATAGGCCCCACAAAATTGATACCCCACCTCATGAATGGTTGTTCAACCAAAATGGGCTGCAAGGGCATAGCAGCCAGCCTTTCTTTTCTTGTAAACAATGCACATTTCTTGCATTTTCTTGCCTAGGCATGGGCATCCTTGAACAAATTGGACCAATAATACCCAGCCTTCGTGATCTTGTAGGCTATTGTCTTAGGTGAAAAGTGGCCCCTTGCTTCATGAAACTGCTCTAAAAGCTTGCTAGTCTAATTATTATCAATACATCTAAGCAGAACACCATTTAAATATTTTCTGAACAATAGATCATCAACTAAAACATAGGGTATAGACTGTAACCTAAAATATCTTCGCTTGGCTCTGTCAAGCAGTGGAGGACACTCTCCTGTTTGTAAGAAATGGACCATTTCCTGCAACCAGCTAGCTGTTTGTTCTTCCACTGGCATTTGCATCACCATTAAATAGTAATATTTCATCATCAACAGTTATAGCAGCATTTACCAGTAAATTTTCTCCTCCTTTTTTCTGAATTTTCAAATGAGTAATCTGCCATATGCTTGCACAGCCCCTTACCTCTCACCAATTTGGTGATTTTTATATCAACATCATATTCCATCACCTTAGTTATCCACCCAGCATGCTTTTCATTAACATCTTTACTAAGAAAGAACTCCTTGACACTAGGGTGAGAGACCATATGGTGTACCTTATTATTTGATAGCAGATGCATGAATTTCTTAAGACTTTTAATGACTGCAAATGCATGTTTCTCAACAAAACTATAACATTGTTCATAGCCTTTAAGTCCTTTGTTGTAAAAAGCAACAGGCTGCTCATATCCTTCATCATTTTTTTGTACTAGAACAAATGAATTAGCATCAATACTCCCATATGCATATAAAATGAAGTCCTTAGAAAAATTAGGATTAACTAAGGTTGCAGCTGATGATAGGGCTTCTTTTAAGAACTGAAAACTTCCTATACCTTCCTTGGTCCAAGAGAAAACTGCATTCTTTTTAAGCATTGTTGTGAGAGGCTTAAGTAAAGAAGCAATATCAGGCATGAATCTTCTTACAAAGTTGATTCTTCCAATGAAAATTTTCAAACCTTTCTAGGTATGTGCAAGATCATGAGGGGCCAAAAAGTGGCGATGTGAAAAATATTCACTTTCCACTTGTCCAAAAGCGCATGAAAATGCTTGTTGACTTTTTAGTAGGCCTGAGTGTCAGTACACCTAGGCAAACCTGCCACCAAAGCACAGGCCTAATCGGGTACCCGATATCTGTGGCATAAATTCAAAACCCATGAGTGTGTGTGTGAATTTTGTACCTGATCTGTAGACACAACACTTTAGTAAAACATTAGAGGTTAGCAAAAATAAAATCGTGCAATGAATTGAAAGCTAAACTAACCAGGCGATTTACTGCCTTCTAATAGGTGCGAGTATGATGTTCTCAGATTGTTATCGAGATCGGTGACCTTGATGACACCTAAATGAAGGATTCGAATGCAAAACTAATATAAAATATGAATGCAATTAATCTATTTTTTTGGATTTTTCTATGCAATAAGAATGATAAACTGATATGAATCTATGCTAGATGAACTGATATGAAATTGATCCAACAATGATATGACAAAGAATTTAAATGAATGTAAAAAAAAAACAAATTGATCTCACAATAGCCTTGATTCGCAATAAGCTTTGATTCTCCAAATTCCAATTCTTCAAAATAGTTGTGCAATTCGTAGACGGCTTTGGAAGAGTAAGCTCACAAAACTATGAGATTCTTTTGGGATGAGCTAAAGCCTTAATTTATAGAAATCTAGGGCTTTGGAGGTGCATGGATAAAAGCCATAAATCACTCAAATAACTCAGCTTGATTTTTGAGTTATTTTTAAATAAAGATAATTTAATTCACAAAAACATGCAAATCATGCAAAAATAGCTTTTTAACTCAAATTAGAAGTTTAGATCAACTTTAAAACTCAAAAATGATGTTGAGTTCCAAAAAGTCAATAACTTGCATTGATTTTTTGATTTGGAGTTTAACTGCTCTTTAATTGTGCACATGGATAATTATGAATTAATAAATAAATAAAGTGATTTATTCTCAACTTAACTGATTTTGAAAAATAAAACAATTGATTTATGGGTTAATTAATCATTTAATCAAACTTTTATTCAAAAACTATATTATTAAAAATTGTCAACTTTCTTTAATTAATTAAATAAGAATTTAATTAATTATTCATAGGATTTTGGATTTATTGTCAAAATTAAATAATATGATTTAGGAATAAATAGAATTAACTTCAATTAAATAATTAAGTGGAAGAATTAAATCTAATTAATTAAATATTTAGAATATTCAATTAATCAAACTTTAGGATAAATAAGATTTATCACCAAATAAACATTAAATTAAAGATAATTATGATGATTAGGAATATTACTAGGAATATTCCCCAATGCAAAATTTAAGATAATCAATTAGGATTCGATGATGTGCCTTTGGTTAGGACTTTGATGTCAATTTCGTTCAATGTGTCGATATAGAGGTTAATGAACCTATAGCCCATTTTTGGGGTATTACATTTTGCCCCTCTTTGAATTACTGTGTGAAGCGCAGTGGTTCAAAGATAGTCTGTGTTTGATAAAGATATGAAACTGATTCAAAATTGATAATTGATATGAGACAGAAGCTGATTGAAATATTTGATATGAAGATGATAGGTCCTAAATGACCAATGATAATGTTAACTATAACAGCAAATGAACCAATGAAACAAAAGCGTCAAAACACCTGATTCTGACCTTATGATTGTGAAGAAGTGAGTGACCGATTTCAGACTCGATTTTCCTTAGAAGAATCACATAGGTATCACATCTGAACCCTTTAGTTACCGAAGAATCAAGGAAATAACACAATTGAACCGATAGTTGCAAAAACTGATACAATTTAGAAGATTAAGAGAATACTAGATTGATATGGATCTCGATGAATCTGATATGCCTTGAGCGATGATTGATTTGCCCCAAGAGATGAGGACTTTTGATGAATCAGTAACTAGACGTGGTTGTTATCTTGATTACTGAGGAAAGATATGATATCAATAAAGATATAATTTCAAATTAGATTACAGACTTTGAATGATATGCAATACCATGCCCCCTTTGGGATTAAAATTGAAATCTGACAAGAAAAGTCAGCATTGAATGGTTTAGAAGCATGTTAATTGATTTGAGAAATGGTTATATATGTTTGAGAACGCGTTCTAGATCGTTTGGAGGTCCAGAAGACCAAGTTTGACTAGGTTTGACCATGAGTTGACCATAGTTGACCCAGTTGAAATTTTGATAGTTTGATGTAAGATAATTAGTTAAGTTGAATTCTGAATTTCTGTGATGATTGAAGGTTGATTATGCAAGTAGCTAATAATATGAATGATCTCAGATTTCGATTTTGATCCCGAAAAAGGATTCTACTTGCTGTTTCGTTGGAGGAACCTTCATGTGAGATTCAGCTCTTGTTAGATTTGAAGAGATATGAAGAATTGTTTAAGCTTTGAAGTGTTGCCAAACATTTGTGAGATCATGCAAAAATGCAAAAATGCAAAGAAACATGCAAAATGAAATGCAACCTAAGACCTAGGACCTAGTTGTTAGCTTGTGGTGACTAATCAGGAAAGTACTATCCAGGAAAGTACTATACACTTTTCCTCCCGACCGACTACTTTTTCAGTTATTTGGGCCGACTACTTTTTCGGTTATTTGGGCCGACTACTTATAACTCATTCTAACCCTAAAGCGGGAAAAATATTGTATAATATGGCTTAGGGTTAGGGATTTTTCATGATGTATGATTTTAGTACTTGCGGTAGAATTGGGCTGTAAGGGATTACGGATTGTAATCAGGTTGTAATCACTGGATAATAATAATATTGGACTCGCTATTGGTGGACGTAGCCCAGGGATTGGGTGAACCACGTTAAATCTGTGTGTCTTGTGTTCTATTCTGTGTGGTTTATTATTTTCTGATATTAGTTATATTTGCACATAATTGTTATTTTTGCATTGTTAATCCTAACAAGTGGTATCAGAGCGAGGTTATTTCATTCGTTCTTTCATCTATTCTCTGAAGCAGGTCTCACGAGTTAGTGGGAGAGTCTCTCGGTTAAGTGGGAGAAATGGCAGACGAGGGTAGGCTGAAGGTTGATAAGTTTAATGGGCAGAACTTCCAGTTATGGAAGATGCAAATGGAGGATTATCTCTATCAGAAGGATCTATGGTGGCCATTAGAGGGAGTAGCCAAGAAAGAGCAATCAATGTCTCAGGAGGATTGGGATATTTTGGATAGGAAGGCACTGGGGAGTATTTGTCTATGCCTGGCACAATCGGTGGCATTCAATATTACTGAAGCAAAGACAGCTAAAGATCTGATGGAAACCCTAGCGAAGTTGTATGAAAAGCCTTCAGCTTCAAACAAGGTATTTCTTATGAAGCGTTTATTTAATATGAAAATGGTAGAAGGTGGATCAGTTACTGATCATTTGAATGAGTTTAATACAGTTACAAGTCAATTAACCTTAGTTAAAATTACTTTTGATGAAGAGGTTAGGGCTCTCTTGATTTTGTGTTCTTTGCCAGAAAGCTGGAATGGCTTGGTAATGGCTGTTAGTAATTCTATTTCTGGTTCTAATACCCTAAAGTATGATGATGTTATTGGTGTTATATTGAGTGAGAAAATTCATAGGAAAAGCTCAGGGGCATCCACATCGGGTAGTGTATTGAACACAAAAAGCAAAGGCAGAACAAGAGATAGAGGAAACAACTCTGGAAATCGTGGGAAATCAAGAGGAAAATCAAAAGGAAAGAGATCCGAATCTAAAGGGCCAAATGATTGCTGGTACTGTGGAAAACCAGGTCATAAGAAGAAAGATTGTTGGTCTCAGAAGAAAGATCAAGGAGACAAAAATGATGGAAACAAGGAGGCAAATGTGGTAAGTAACAAATCCGAGGAGGATGCTTTGCTCTTGTCCTTAGAAAGTATTGATGATTCATGGGTTTTAGATTTTGGGGCTTCATTTCATGCTACACCCCATAGAAGTTATTTTGTTGATTATGTCCAAGGGGATTTTGGGCTAGTTTATTTGGGAGATAATGAACCCTATCAGATTGTTGGAAAGGGAAAAATTAAGATTAAGTTGCAAAATGGGAATCATTGGCTACTACAAGAGGTAAGACATGTTCCAAGGCTGAGTAGGAATTTAATTTCAGCAGGGCAACTAGGTGATGAGGGTTGCACAGTTACTTTTAATGATAAAAATTGGAAGGTTTCAAAAGGTTCCTTAGTAGTAGAAAAAGGTGTGAAAGTAGGCACCTTATATCTTTGTACAGGTCATACTGTTCCTTCTACTTTAATTGTTTCAGAAGATAATGAATGTTCAGGAATAGTGGCTGCAGTTGAGTAGGAAGAACATCAAACTGTTGCTGTAGATTCTGACACAGCACTGTGGCACAACAGACTCGGGCACATGAGTGAAAAAGGTATGAAATTACTTCATTCAAAGAAAGTTTTACCTGGTCTGAAATGTGTCAATATGGATTTCTGTGAAAGTTGTGTTTATGGAAAACAAAAGAGAGTTAGTTTTGTGAAGAGTGGGAAGGAAAAGAAAAATGAGAGATTAGAGCTTGTGCATACAGATGTATGGGGACCAGCTCAGGTATCTTCCCTTGGTGGCTCTCTGTATTATGTTACATTTATAGATGATGCAACAAGAAAAGTATGGATTTATTTCCTTAGACAAAAATCTGATGTATTTCAAACTTTTAAGAAATGGAAATGCTTGGTTGAGAATGAGACTGGTAAAAAGTTAAAATGTTTTAGATCTGATAATGGTGGTGAGTATTGCAGCATAGAATTTGAAGAATATTGTTCCTCTAATGGTATTTGTAGGCAGAAAACTGTACCAAGGACTCCACAAGAAAATGGAGTGGCTGAACGCATGAACAGGACAATAATGGAGCGTGCAAGGAGTATGAGGTTGCATGCTAGGCTGCCCAAAAATATGTGGGCAGAGGCAGTGAACACTGCTGTTTATTTAATCAATAGAGGCCCCTCTACTCCTTTGGACTGTGGTATTCCAGAGGAAGCATGGAGTGGTAAGAAGGTGAGTTATTCTTTTCTCAAAACCTTTGGTTGTGAAGCTTTTGCACTTATAGATTCTGAAAATAGAACCAAGCTGGAAGCTAAGTCAAAGAAATGTGTGTTTGTTGGGTATGGCATTGATGAATTTGGTTATAGGCTTTGGGATTTTGAAAATCATAAAATTGTAAGAAGTAGGGATGTCATATTCAAGGAGAAAGTATTGTACAAAGATCTGTTGCTGTAGCATGAGAAGAAAGAAAATGACTATGTAGTACTGGATGATACTCCACAAGTTCATGTTCCAGTAGTTCCTTATGCTCCGCAACAACAGCAACAACAAATACCACACACCCCAGTGAGTGTTAGACGGTCAACAAGGCTAAGTAGACCTCCAGAAAGATTTTCTCCATCTTTGTATTCTATTCTGTTAACAGATGCTGGTGAACCTGAATGTTATAATGAAGCTGTGCAGGTGGATACAAAGCTTCAGTGGGAGTCTGCAATGACAGATGAAATGGACTCTTTGCTGAAAAATCAGACATGGGATTTATGTAAGTTACCTACAGGTAAAAGGGCTTTACAGAATAAATGGGTTTACAGGATCAAAGAAGACGATGGAGGTATGAAAAGATTTAAAGCCAGATTAGTCGTAAAAGGATTTGCACAGAAACATGGTATTGATTTTGATGAGATATTTTCTCCAGTTGTTAAAATGACTTCTATTCGTACTGTTTTAAGTATTGTAGCTACTGAAGATTTGCATTTAGAGCAGCTTGATGTTAAAACAGCCTTTCTTCATGGTGATTTGGATGAAGAAATATATATGGTTCAGCCACAAGGATTTGAGGTCAAGGGTAAGGAGAATTTGGTGTGCAGATTGTAGAAAAGTTTATATGGCTTGAAGCAAGCACCTCGGCAATGGTATATTAAATTTGACACTTTTATGAATGGGCATGGATATAGTCGGTGTCATTCTGACCATTGTGTTTATTTTAAGAGGTTGGATGATGACAACTACATTATTTTATGTTTATATGTTGATGATATGCTTGTAGCTGGGTCTAACATGAATCACATTAAGGGGTTGAAACAACAGTTAGCAAAATCTTTTTCTATGAAGGATTTGGGGGCAGCAAAACAAATCCTTGGTATGAAAATTTGTAGAGATAGGAAAAATAAGAAATTGTCTCTATCTCAGGTTGATTATATTGAGAAGGTGTTGCAACGTTTCTCTATGGAAAATGCCAAAGCTGTTAGCACACCTTTGCTTGGTCATTTGAAATTGACTAAGGATATGTGTCCCAAGACACCAGAAGAAGAGACTAAAATGTCTAAGGTACCTTATGCTTCAGCTGTAGGGAGCTTAATGTATACTATGGTATGTACTAGGCCAGATATTGCACATGCAGTGGGAGTCGTTAGCCGTTATATGAGTAACCCTAGTCTTGAGCATTGGAATGCAGTCAAATGGATTCTCAGATATTTGAGAGGCACATCCAGTAAGTGTTTACACTTTGGAGGTTCTACTACTACTGTACAAGGCTATGTTGACTCAGATTTGGCAGGAGATATAGATAGCAGGCGAAGTACTATAGGTTATATATTTACTGTTGGTGGGACAGCAGTGAGTTGGATTTCTTGACTACAAAAGGTGGTTGCTTTATCCACTACAGAGGCAGAATATGTTGCTGCTACAAAGGCAGCCAAGGAGATGATATGGCTTCAATTCTTTATGGAAGAATTGGGACATCCACAAAAGGATAATTTTCTACATATAGATAGCCAAAGTGCCATTCATCTTGCAAAGAATTCTGCTTTTCACTTAAAGGCAAAACACATATAGTTGCGGTACCATTTCATTCGATCAGTTTTGGATGATGGACAGTTAAGGCTGGAAAAGATTCATACTAATGATAATCTAGCAGATATGTTTACAAAGGTAGTAACAAGGGAGAAGTTGAACTCATGTTCAGCTTCAGTTGGTCTTCTAGACTGAACAAAATAAAGGAACAACTGAGTCCAAGGTGGTTCAATCCAGTGGGAGCCTCATGTGGGTAGCGGTATTGCTACAGGATCAATCTCCAAGTGGGAGGTTTTTTTAGTATAGTGTGGATACTGATCAGCCACCAATTGGGAGATTGTTAGCTTGTGGTGACTAATCAGGAAAGTACTATCCAGGAAAGTACTATACACTTTTCCTCCCGACCGACTACTTTTTCAGTTATTTGGGCCGACTACTTTTTCGATTATTTGGGCCGACTACTTATAACTCATTCTAACCCTAAAGCTGGAAAAATATTGTATAATATGGCTTAGGGTTAGGGATTTTTCATGATGTATGATTTTAGTACTTGCGGTAGAATTGGGCTGTAAGGGATTACAGATTGTAATCAGGTTGTAATCACTGGATAATAATAATATTGGACTCACTGTTGGTAGACGTAGCCCAGGGATTGGGTGAACCACGTTAAATCTGTGTGTCTTGTGTTCTATTCTGTGTGGTTTATTATTTTTTGATATTAGTTATATTTGCACATAATTGTTATTTCTGCCTTGTTAATCCTAACACTAGTCACTGATCATGTGTCGATTTGTTATCATCATTGAACTTTTAGGTAACCGAATAAATCAATACAATGCCCACTAGCTATGAAACCATAGACATACGAATATCAATTTGTACGCGCAAGAATCAATACAACACCCACTGGCTAGGCAACCATGGACATATGAATATTGATTTTGTTTTCAGAATGTCAGATTAGATATAAGCATCAAAGCACAAGCGCCAGGATGACCTGAATATCATGTCCATTTTGATATAGCAATTTGTATAAGCATCAAAATATAAACATCATGATGACCTGAATACACCTTGCGTACAAACACATCAAACAGTTAAGAGATCATTCTAAATCCAATGTGAATTACCCATAGTGACCCTTTATCATTCACATCCTTAGGCAAGATTGCATTTCACAGTAGGAGAAAGAACTCACTCAAAAAGACAATAGTTAGACCAAACTTCCTTGAATTTTTTGGGTATCAATGGTCGAGGTACGCATGGCCATCCAATTAGAGATAGAGGCTCTTACAGTCGGACACCATTTCAATCCAGAATTTCCAAAGTTGTTAGATTTTCACATACAAGCAGAAGACAAAGAAAAGATTATGCCCCCAGTCATCACTCTCTAAATCCTGTAAAGGACATCATTGAAGAGCTCAAAGAGACATAATATGCAAAAATCTCAATGCGAAATAGTAAGCATACAAGGAGATAAAAGAATGTAAAAAGCATAGATTGTTTTCAATTGAGTTTTGATGTTTGATTGCATTGTTGATGCAAAATCCTTTATGGAGACAAGACTGACTGACTGATTCACATGAAGCTTCAAAAGACTCTGACTGGATATGATACATCTAAGATACATTGGAGGCCATAGGATATGACATTGATTGCCCCCAAGTTTGAACATTGATAGGGTACAAACGCTTGAGCTGATTGGTGTACAGACCGACTTATTAAAAATAGGAATGCAAAAACAAACTAGGAGATATGTACAAACTAAAGCAAGACTGAAAGCTGGGAAAGACCAAGATTGCACTTGTAGACACCTAAAAATCCTTTAGAAAATAAAGTATTTTTATTTTCTGAAAAATCCCTGATGACATCATCATTTGTTAATTAATTATTTATTTTATTTATTTATTTATTTTTATGCCATTAGATCCCTTTACCTTAATTAAAAATATTTAATTAAGGAATCCCTCCCAAAAATGTTTAAATCTTATTTAAACATTATTTCCTTATTTATTAATTATTTAATTAATAAATTGACCAAAAATCCCAAAATAAATTATTTGTTTATTTTTTGCCCAAAACCTTGCCAAATTCCTAAAGACCACTAACCTCTTCTAGAATCTTCTAATCCTTCTTTAATTTTGATTAAAGGCTAATCTCATTATTTCCTAACCCTAATCCCAACTCAAGATATTTAATTAAGATTAAATATTAATCCTCAATTCCTAATTTACCCTAGGAAAACTCTAGACCCTTCTAGAACTTTCCTAATCCTTCCCTAAACCCATTTAGGGGAAATTACCTACTTTTCCTAAGCTAATCTAAGTCTCCTTTGACTCCTAGTCAAACCCTAACCCTAATGAGCCTCAAACTCATTAAAGCCTTTGAGATAAATAAAACTTTATTTATTTCCTAAATTTCATATTTATCCTTAGAAAACCTAGACTTTTCTAGAAAGTCTTTATCCTCATCCAAAGCCTAGACTCTTCTAGAAAGTCTTCATCCTTACCCCCTTGACTCCAACTCTAACCTTACCCCAAACTCTAACCTATCCTCTTAACCCAAACCTTTCCAAAAGCCTATAAATACTCTTATTTCTAAGAGCAAAACCATCCACTTTTATTTTCAAGTAATAGTAATCTTATAATGCCATTTTCATGTTAGATCATAGCTTAAAATCAACTAATTGTTAGATTTTTTTATTTTCTTCAAGCTTTTTAGTACATCATAGCTTAGCAATAAATGGATTAACATAGTTTCTTTCTTTATTTAGAATAGCATATAGCATCAAGTCTTCATTAAAGCATTATTTTGAGTTCTTGAAGCCTTAGGGGCAATTTTGGGTGTTCTACCCATTATTGTGCCACTTTTTGGGGTTTTCATAAGTCTCAAATTATCTTAGAATGCATTAGAGTATGCTCCAAGTGCTTAGAGAGCACACCCACATCCCCTTAAGTAAGAGCAAATCAAACAATGCTTGGGTGCCCCTGTTTTATCTCAATCTGAGGTGGCTTAGCTTAGAGTTTCCTTATTTTGGATTGATTTCATGTTAGATTAAATCTTAATGTTTGATTGATTTGAGCCTTTCAAAATAGATACAGGATCCTCAAAAGCCTTGCTCACATCCTGGCACGCCCGGTGGGACACACTTCATGGGTTCTTTGCAAACATTCTGATGGATTTTGGAGTGTTTTCAAATTTTTCAAGCTTATAGGTGGACAGAGCGCTTTGAATTCTTCTTCCTCTTCTTGTCTTTATTCTTCTTCTATTCTGTCTACTTCTTCTTCTTCTTGCGGGATCTTGGCCAATTTTTCTCAAAAAAAAAAATAATAATAATCCATAAGGAAGCAAAATCATACACACCTTGTTTTAATGCTTAAAATGAACCCCCAAATCATTCTTGAATGCGTTAAGGACTAAAATTTGAAAAATTTGTTCTAACAAACAAGAAAAATCAATCAAAACATTTGCATCCTTGCAACATCAAGGTTTTAGATGCATTCATGCAAAAATTAGGAATATTTCAAGTTTTGGGTACTTAAAAGAAAAGAGAAAAAGAGAACCTCAAATTTGCATCTCATTTCTAAAAACATTCAAAATCAATCCTAAAAATGCATGCAAAAGTTCCTAAAATCAATCCTAAAAACTTTGTTTTTTTTTAAAACTAACTTCATTTTGCAAAAATCTTGAATGCCTTATTTTTCAAATTTCACGCATCAAACCTAAATTAGGAACTTATCTTTTGGAGCTAAAAAATCAAAGCAAAGGTCAAAAATCTTGAATGAAACTAAAGGAATGAAGCTAAGTCCTAAGATTCATTGTCATTTTAAAAATCAAACGCACTCTTGAATGCATTAAAAGAAAAAAATTTATATTCCCTCCTTTTCAATTCAAGCAAAGCACAAATTCAATCTTGAATGCCTTAAGGTCAAAACAAAGCACTTCAAAGTTCTTAAATCAACACACAAATCTCAATCTTGAATGCTCAAAGGAAAGAACTTGCAATCGCTCAAATCATTTACTTTTTGGAGAAAGAACAAAACAAAAATTAAACACTTGTGTCTTCAATTTCAAAGTTCAAACACACTTAATCAATTTGGGAAAAGGAACAAACTTGCTTGATGTGCATCTAGGAGCTTTATCTTTTTGCAAATCCTTGTTAAAGTAGGCAACGTAAAACATTTGAACTCAGACAAGTTCACTTGTTTTACTTTTAGCGAGGCCTATCTGGGGAGAAAAGCGCTTCCTCCTCAGAGAACAACCTCAAACTGGTATCCCCCCCGGCTGGTATATAAATAAAGTGAAGGCAAAAAGTACTCACTTATATCTCCTAATCCATGGGCGTTCGTGCCAAATACATTGACTGGGGATGGTAAATATTCCTCTCCCCCAGTGTTGTTGACTAGGCTCTTAAGTGAGTCACGAGTAGTCAGCATAACCAGGTATGGAGACTCCACAGAAATATTAGAAACTTGATAAAATAGAGGCTACCCTATCTACATCTGAAAGTATCAAAATCCTTGTGCAAGGACCGATTCCAAGGGGTTTACCAGGTCACCTCAAGATTACTCACCATTTGTATTCCCTTCTAAGGGGTACCAAGTTGTGGGCAAGCGATTTTGATACTCACCTTCCTTATTAGATTTTCTTGAAGTGCTTGAAAGTCAAATACTTCATGAAAACATTGTTGGAACATACACTTTCAAAGCTTTATCAGAGTCAATCATCCTGTTTGTATCCCGCAAGGTTGCTTTGTCCCTTGCAGAGATTGTCTTTCCAAAAATCTTTGTTGAAATTTATCCTTTGCCATTAAACATCAAACTCATCAACAAACCTGGTTTGAGATACTCAGAACATTTTGCAGAGAAACCCTTGGAATCAGATATCTAAAGAGCTTTTGTCTCCAACCAAATTATCAGAATTTCCCCAAGTTATGCCCAATTTGGTCAAACATCTGAAAGCTAAGTTGCCCAAATCCAAAGATTATCAAGAGAAGAAAGTTGCAGAAAGAAACCTTAAGAGCCATCAATCCTCTATCCAAGCAACCCAAGCAGAAGAAAAATATCAAGAAAGACTTGATAATATTGGCTATAATGCAAGAGTCAAACAGTTTGCCTACCAATTCTGATTAAACCATCACTACGTCAACCTTGAAAGAGAAGATTAGCCAAATCCATCACATGTCTCATTCTACTTTCAGATCTCAAATCCTATCTCGGTAGTCCTCCATCCTAGTTTCATCCTAGTTTCATCCTTGCATCATCATCAAATCCTTAGCTGCATTCTAGGGTCTTTAGTTGCATTCATCATCATCTTCCTAGCAGCATCATAGATCATCCATTCCAGTTGCATTTTGCATCATCCTTTTAGAAAGAGCATTGTTTCATCATCCTTCGCCATCTTTTCATCAGCAATCCACAATCGGAATCCCAAAATCCTTGACCCAAATCCAGCATCCATTATCCAAATCAGAACCCACCATCTTTTTACATCAAATCTAGAGGTCCAAATCCAAAGAGCACTTAGTGTCCAGAATTTTTGAGTTGTTTCCATCCCCTATCCTAAATCAGAAATCACCCCCTTTTTTGACAGAGCATTGTCTAAAGGAAATCCAACTTTTCCTTGCACATGCCTCATCATCTCGAGCAAGAGATTGGCTTGCCTTGATAAGAATCCAGTTGACCGAAGATCATTAGTCTATCCTAGGTTGGCCAAATCCTATCACTGATCCTCCATCGGGATAAAACAGCTCATTGTTAACACATAGTAATCTTCCACCAACATCCCACCAATCCTCCACCCAATCTTGACCCAAATCAAAGCATCCCACCAAACCTCCATCATCACCAAGCATTTCACTAATCTACCACCATCTTCCATCAATCTTCCACCATCCTTGATCCAAATCCAAGCATCTCACCAGTCCTTGCATTGCATTCTAGAAATTCATCATCCTTAGAAGTTCCTTAAGCTTGCATCCATCATCCTTTAGAGTCTTTTAGGAAACATCTTGCATCCATCTAGCATCTGCATCTCCATGCATGTCGAGACAAGATCTGGATCTAGGAAGTGAAGGAACATGAATCCCTATCCAATCACTAGCACATCTAATCCCAACATTCTTACCAATGCGATGGTAGCATATGATCCCCAAATACAAACTGGAAATGCATGGGATGATCCCAATATCCCCTCAACTCCTCTAGCAATAGAAACATTTGTGAATCATCTAGAGAATCCACCATTAGTCAATGCGCTCATGGCCCAAAACCAACAAAGCATGTTCACTAACTTTGCACAAGGGCATACTCCCATTCCACCATATCTCCATCCTCGTATTCCCATAAACACTATCCAAATCCTAGCACAAGCATATTCCCCATTCATCCAACTATTCCCTGACCCAACCTTGCAAACATCCCAAGAAACCTCCACCATTCCCCTTCTTCTGCAAGGAAGCTTTGCAAATCCTGTAACACAAGTTGTAACACCATCTACTCCATTCCCTATCACAGGTACTTCATCATCTGCCATGGCCACCCAAGCTCTTGCACAAATCCAACGCCTGTCACAAAATCAACTCCCACCTCTCACACAAACCTTTACACAAGCATTTCTGCCATCTTCCATAGGCCAAGCAGCACCTTTCACTCTGGGAGGGATGCAATCATCCTTCCCCTTCACTTCACAAGCTTCCACATCCACACCTTTTGTGTCAGGAGAGATGTAATCATCTTTTCCTTTCAATCCCCAAGCTTCAGCATCCACACCATCATTTCAGGGGTCAACGCAATCATTTCCCTCTTTCACCTAGCAAACCTCTACATCATCTACTCTGGGGGTAGCGCAATCGTTCCCCTTTCAAAATCAGAAAACTTCCACATCACCTTTTTCATTGGGAACATAAGCGTCCTCTTCATTCTCCCCCCAGCAAGCATCTACCCAAGCACAAGCCCCACAAAATTCCTTCACCACAAGAATGCCTTCTATGGGTTTTTCCAATCCACCATTCATATCCCAAACTCCCATTACATCTACCTTACAAGCATCTGTTGCAGCACAATTCCCACCTCACACTATTTCTCATTAGGGTCTCACTCAAGAAGACATGAAAGCCTTTGGAATACCAACTCACTCTTCTACATCCATGTTTGCAAACCAACAAGCCACCTTCTCACAAGCAGCACAGCAGCAACCATCTCAACCTCCACCAGCTTCATCCTTCACAAGCTATCCATTCCCAACACCCAGTGCTTTTCAGCAAGTTCCTCCACCTTAGCAGCAAAGTTCCTCCCATTTCGCAAGTTATCTTTCCCAGCCACCCTTTGCTTCAAGCTTCCATACATCAGTTCCACCCTTAAGCAATGCGGGAATGCACCCAACCTATATCAGTCAACCACAAAGCCAAGTTCAGCAAGGACCATCTTATCAACAAGCTGCATCATTCCACCAGCCACCCTTGTAGCAACCATACTTCCAGTCACAACAACAAACCCCCATCATTCCCCAACAGCAACTAGTTTCCTTCTATCAGTTACAGCAGTAAGTCCCCATCATCCCACAACACCAGCAAGTAGTCCCGTATCCTCCACCGCAATATCCCCCTGTGCTGCATCAACAATATCCCCAACAAACATTGCTCCAAAATCCCCTCCAATCCACCTATCCCGCTAGATCATCTCCATATCCCACTCCACAATACCCACCTCAAATGGAAGCACTCATTCCAACACCGATCAATGTTGAGTGGGAAGCCATGAAGAATGCTCTTAAGGAGCTTCAAACCGGTACTGAGAACAAAACCTACAAGTTTAAGGAGGTGTGTCCTTATCCATTTGACTGATCCATTGCCGCTATACCTTTCCCCAAGCACTTTGAGACACCTAAATTTGATAAATATCAAGGGAAAGGACATCTAGTCAACCATATTAAAGAATTCTATATGGCGTGCCAAGAAGTAGCTTACAATGATAACTATCTCTTACGCCTATTCCCCAAAAGCTTGGGAGGAACTATTGTTGAATGGTTCTACAAAATTCCATGTGGGATTATCACAACCTTTGCTAAACTTTCTGAGAGGTTCATTGCCCACTATGCCCACAATGTTGAGAATGAGTTGACCTTGTTAGATCTCTGCAACTCAAAATAGAAAGAAGGAGAAAGCCTATCAGAATACTTGCAACAATGGCAGAACCTTACCACCAAGTTGTCATACCAGCCACCTGAAAAACATTTGACCAAAATCTTTATTGATAATCTACATCCTAAGCTGTCCCACTTCATGAGGATGAATTGTCTCCAAACCTATCAAGATATCAAGAGCAAGGGGATAGGTATTGAAAAGGCCCTCCTAGATGAAGGCACAATTTGGCACTTCAAAAATGATGCCCAAAAACCCAGCAATGATAAATCTCGTTACTGGAATCGTAACAAGAACATTATTACTGATGGAGCCACTGATACCAAGCATGTCCAATTTATCATGGCTAGTCCTCCATCAACTCCTGCATACCAACAACAACAAGCGCTCATCTATCAGAAACCTCCTCAAGTCCATCAGTAACCCACGCAACAATATCATTCTTAGAATAATCAGCAGCAAGCCCATCAAGCTTATCAAGGTAATCCAAAAAATCAGGTCAATGTCATTAATGTTGCTCCCAAACAACACAAGCCCAGAGCTCAAAACAATCCAAGGAAGACCTTCACATCGCTGGGTGAACCTTTGGATGTTATCTTTCACCGAATTGCCAAGGCCAACTTGATCACATTTCCACCAATCCAGCCAGTTGATGATACCACTCCCAAGCCCGATTGGTACAAAGATCATGAGTATTGTGATTATCATCATGTCAAAGGACACACTACCCTAAAGTGTATGAGACTCAAAAACTATATCCAAGATCTCATTGACCAAAAGGAGATCCAAGTAGACACACCTACTCAAGCCTCACCAAATGCCAATTTGCAAATTTATCAGAATGTGTTCCCATAACACAATGCTGGGAACAACCAAACTAATACCAATCATTCCCAAAATCATGGCAAGGGAAAGCAAGAAGATCACACTACCACCTACATCAATTATAATAAATTTTTTGGATGTATAACCCAAGTTGAGCCCACAGTCAATGCCATCCATGTTAGAGGAGCAGATCATCAATGTCCTGTTACTACCCGCAGAGGCTGGATCACTGTTGTTGGTGCCTATCCAAGGCTAGTACACAATGCACACAATGCACAGTATAACCTCATAGAACATCTTGGGAACACACCAGCCCAAATATCCATCTTGGACCTTCTCCGCACTTCACCTCTCCATCAGGAGATCCTTGACCGAGCTCTCAAAGAAGGACATGTCCCCACAGACATTAACACCACCCAGTTTGAGACCCTTGTGGGACATCTATCTATAGCCTATGCTTTATCCTTCAAAACATCTGACATACTAGACATTGCACCTGACCATACTCTCCCTCTCCGCATTGCCGTCATGGTCAGAGACTTTGCCATCAAACGGGTCTTAATAGATAATGGCTCAGCCTTGAACTTGTGTACTTTAAAATTCATTCAGTAGATTGGGTTCACCCAGGCTGATATAGCACATGAATTAATCACTATCAAAGCCTATGACAACTTGGAGCATACCTCTAAAGGTACCATTACTTTTCCTATTCAGCTAGGCCCAGCAACACAAGATAGCATTTTTCATGTTGTTGATCTTGACCTACCATTCAATATCCTCCTAGGCCGACCATGGATTCATTCCATCAAGGCTGTACCATCTACTTACCATCAGTGCATCAAATTTTTGCATCAAGGCACTGAGGTTACCATCCATGTTGACCCCCAGCCCTTCGCATACTATCATGCAATGGAAACATCATTCCCTCATTCCACTCATTGTCCTGGAACCGACATTGGCACCTCTATTGCTAGCTCATCCCAATCCCATTACAATCCAAAGACTATCCTCACCTCCACCCTCTCTTCCATCAAGATTAATAACTAGGGCTATTGTGAATATAGCCTACATGATGCATTTGCCATAGGGGCTTTCCCACGTGATCCACATACCTAAGGGCGCCCAAGTCACCAAAGCAAGCCTGTTGAAGAGCTTCATGAAATCAAGAGAATCGAATCTATGAATTTTGAATCCCATGGCAACATAAACAGTCAAGAGATGGATCCTGACATCAATAGGTGGTTGTACAAAGATCCCCCACCACTTGACACTCAACTTCTTGGCTATTTCAAAGATAAATATCCAAAACAACATAAGTATACCACTGAACAATGGAACTATCAAGGTGGTGGTCTAGGACCACAAGAAGGTGGCAGCCAATATCCCTTCATAGCATCAAAGAATCATGAGCATCAGGGTCTTGGCTTTAATACCCCTCACCTGCATATACAAGAGCCCAATATTGCAACTAGGGGCACCAACATGACTAGTGTTCCCCTCTCGAATAGCCAGGATGACCTCGTAGAGATCAAAGACATCCCTGAAGAGAAAGAAATCAGATCCTACGATGATATCTTTGATGATGACACCCTCCTGGGGACTTCTATCCTCCAACAACTTTCCATCAATCTCATAGAACTTCCCCTCATTCACCCTCAACTCATAGACTGAGACCAACCAAGCGTCACACACATTGATGAGTTCCAGAGCATGGAAGCACTCCTAGAGTTCATGGGGGCATCAGGCCCATAATCAATTCACAATTCAGAGTCAACTCACATCTATAAGCTTGACCCAGAAGGATACTTTGGGGAGGAGGCAAGCTTTAGCTACAAAAGAGAAATAGAAAAAGTAAAACCTAAGTCCTTATGTGAAAACCCTTATGGGGCACATTTTGATTCCAAAATAGTAAAAATAAAGAGCGTATCTTCTAGTGAAAACTTGGCAATTCAAGTGCTAGAAGATGAAGACTTGCCTCTTCCTCCTATACAGGATTACCGACCTGAGTAGTCACCTATCATCATAGAAGAAACCAAGCCAATCAACTTGGGTATAGAGGAATGTCCAAGAATCACCTACATTGCGGCCAACTTGACAGAGGGTGAAGAAATGGCTTTCATTGCGCTCCTTAGAGAATCAATTATAAATTTTGCATGGTCATATGCACACATGCCTGGGCTTGATCCTAAACTTGTTGTCCATCATCTAGCAATGGATCCTAATGTCAAACCAGTAAAGTAGAAGCTGAGGAAAATGCACCCAAAGGTAGCCTTATTAGTCAAAGAAGAGCTTAAAAAACTCCTCCAAGCTAAGATTATCAGAGCTATAGATTATTCAGATTGGATCTCTAACATGGTGCCTATTAGAAAGCCTTCAGGTGACATCAGAATATGCATAGATTTCAAGGACCTAAACAAAGCATGTCCTAAAGATGACTTCCCATTGCCCAACATTGACATGATTGTAGATCTTACAGCGGGTCATGAAATGTTGTCACTTATGGATGGCTTTTCAAGCTACAATCAAATTTGTATAGAAGCAGCAGATCAACACAAAACAAAATTCACCACTCCATGGGGTACTTTTTTCTATAACATGATGCCATTTGGTCTAAAGAATGTAGGAGCCACATATCAGAGAGCGATGACAGCAATCTTCCATGACATGATCCACAAGATTCTAAAAGACTATGTGGATGATATTCTTGCAAAATCAAAGACACGCCATGAACACCTTGACATTATTGAGAGTGTGTTTGATCGCCTGTATCACTATGGATTAAAGCTCAATCCAAAGAAATGTGTCTTTGGTGTTACATCTGGAAAGCTCTTAGGCTTTATAGTTTCACGATGAGGCATAGAGAATGACCCCAAGAAGGTCAAAGCAATAACAAAAATGCCTCCACCAAGAATGCTTAGACAGCTCAGAAGTCTACAAGGAAAGCTTCAATCAGTGCGTCAGTTCATTTCTCAACTAGTAGACAAGTGCCGACCTTTCACGCATCTCTTATGCAAAGACACAAGCTTCAAATGGGATCCCATATGTCAGAAAATCTTTGATAAGCTCAAAGAATATCTAGCCAACTCTCCAAGCCTAGTACCACCAGTTCTAGGACACCCTCTCATACTCTACATCTTGATGACCACTACAGCACTGGGGGCAATCTTAGTGCAACATGATGATGACAATAAAGAAAGGGCCATCTACTATATCAGCCGAACTCTAGTTGGCTATGAGCTGAATTATTCACCCATGGAGAAAGCATGCCTCGCAGTGGTCTTTGCCACTCAAAATCTTAGACACTACATGCTCAGCCACACAATCAAGCTCATTTCAAAAGTGGACCCCCTCAAATATCTACTATCAAGGAAAACTCTCACAGGCTGTATGGAAAAATGGGTCATGTTACTCAGTGAGTTTGACATCCAGTACATAGATTGGAAAGCAATCAAAGGGCAAGTCATTGCTGATCAGCTAGCAGAGGCACCATTGGTGGATGCTTATCCACTAATTATGGAATTCCCTAATGAACACTTATGTATGATCGAAGAACAACCCATGTGGAAGCTATACTTTGATGGCTCCTACACATTACATGGATCAGGGGCAAGAATCCTATTTGTCACACCTCAAGGTGACTATATCCCAAAATCATTCAAGTTGGGATTCTCATGTACCAACAACATTGCAAAATATGAGGCACTCATCTCAAGTCTCAAAACAGCCATTCAGTGGAATATCACAGAACTGCAAGTGTTTGGAGATTCATAGTTGATTATCAAACAAGTCCTAGATGAATATCAGACAAAGCATGACAAGTTGCTACCCTACAAAGAACTAGTGGATAGACTGAAAGAACATTTCCTCAATCTACAGTTCACACAAATACCAAGACTTCAGAACAAAGCAGCGAACACAATGGCAACCATTGGATCCTTGTTAGAAATCCCACGCGATGCATCACAGTATGAATTCTTAGTCGAGCAGCTACATACACTAGCTTATGAGAACGTCGATGCAGAAATGGTGTGTCTCTTGGTTGGTCCTCAGTCCCTGTGGTACCATGACATCCATGCATATCTAAAGAATGGTATCATATCTCCCCATCTCACCAATAACCAATGCCAAAACTTTATTCACAGAGCTTCCTGCTACACTCTTGTAGCCAACACCCTTTATCGTCGAGGGTATCACAATATCCTCTCTAGGTGTTTAGATTCAAATGAGGCTGTCCTGGCTTTACAAGAGGTCCACACTAGAATTTGTGGTGCCCATACGAGTGGCATGATTCTAGCTAAGCAGTTGCTTCGAGTTGGGTATTATTGGCCAACCATGGAACATGATTCTTGTGAGTTTGTCAAAAAATGTTTACCATGTCAGCAGCATGCAAAATTGATTCATGCACTAGCACAAGACTTGTAGCCCATTGCGCCACCTTGGCCATTTTCATGTTGGGGCTTTGATCTTGTCGACTTAATCACTCCCCTCTCCTCGGATGGACACAAGTTCATAATAACTACCACAGAGTACTTCACCAAATGGGTTGAAGCAATCCCGCTCACCCTCACTACTAGCATCCAAATATCCAAGTTCATCCTTTACCACATTATTTGCCACTTTGGCATACCATCTACCATCTTCACCGACCATGGCACACCTTTTGAAAACTAGTGTGTGGATGATCTATGTGCTAGACTCCACATCCATCACCATTTCTCCAATCCATATTTCCCTCAAGGAAATGGCCAAGCTGAGGCAACCAACAAAACTATCTTGAAAATCCTCAAGAAGGTTGTCAATGATTCTGGTCGTGACTGGCACCTCCAAATCAATCCTGCCCTTTGGGCCTACCACACTTCTTATCGCACTCCCATAGGCACCACCCCATATTCCCTTGTATATGGTGCTAAAGCCATTCTATTGATCGAGGTTGAGCTCCCATCCTTGCGAGTCTCCATGAAGAACTACACCACTGATGAAGACTATCGTGTGGCCCGTCTCACACAGCTAGACCTATTAGATGAAAAGAGATAGCAAGCCTATGATCACCTGGTTGCCTACCAGAATCAACTCAAAAGGAGTTATAACAAAAAGGTCCATCCTAGACAGTTCCAGGTCCGTGACATGGTTCTCAAAGAAAATTAGAAAGTCCAAGAAAATAGAGAAAAGAAAGGCAAGTTTGAGCCTACTTGGCTGGGCCCCTATATTGTCACAGCATGCTTTGGCTCCGGAGCTTATCAACTATCTACACTAGAAGGTGAGCCTTTGAATGATCCAATCAACATCATACATCTGAAGAGGTTCTATGCTTGAACTAGATCCTACATATTTAGAAAATCCATAAAAATTAGAAAAAGTAGAAAAATACAAAAAAAAGAAAAAAAGAAAAACAATCGTCCAATGGTGAAAACTTGGCAATTCAAGCACCTTGGACAAGTATGTTGGTGAAAACCTGGCAACCAAGCACCATACATAGTGGATCGAGTCATTATCTATCAAACTCCCATCCCCCCATCCCAACATCTCAGTCCTTTTTCTACCATCCCCATCCCCATCCACCATCCCCCAACATTCCTCTTTTTCATAATCCTCCAGCAAATCCGCAATCCTACTTGCACATATCTTGTACCATATCCTGTATATCCTATATAGCACCATCCTTCTTGTACCATATCCTGTATAGCAAGATCTTCCTATCCCCAATCCTAAGTTTCTGTAAATATCTATTTTATCTCTTTTCCCATCCATTGTACATATTCCTCGTCAGTCCTGCAGTAGTATTTGATCAGAACACTTTGTCCTACCCAGCCTTGTACTTCAGCAATATCAATTGTCAAATATTCTTGATCACTGTGATTATTCTTTGACTTCATCATTTTCCAGTGAACAAAAACACTCATTCTCCCATCAATCAGCGGGTCCTTGAGGATGTATCCTTCCTCCTATCAGATCCAATCTTCCACCAATCACACCCGGTCCGTGTCAATGCATCCTTCCACACATTCAGACCAATCTTCTCACCATCAATCAAATCCGTCACATCACATCTCTCTCCTTGGCAAAGGATGTCTTTTTGGAGTTCTCATTTTGGTCTTGGATTTTGTCCTTTGGATCTTGTTAATCTTTTACGGCTTCTCATTGTTCTCTACTCAAAGTCACCATGATCCTTTATATCATGGTGCACTATGAATGAGGACAATCTGGGGCAAGGTCTTTTAGTCTTTTGATTATGCCTGTGAGTCAGTCAGATGTGACCCTTGCACAGTTCACATGTGATCTTCTGGGTTACATTGTGCACTTGGGAAATATCATTTGTTTTTGGTTTCTCTCGCATCGTTTCCACCATGCTTCCTCTTGGGTTCATGCGTGATGCTGGGGCAACCCTGCATGTCTTTTTAGCATCAGTCCTATGCAACACTAGTGACAAGGCCTCGTGATCCCAGTATCCTTGGCAGGTCTCTAGCATTGCTATATAAAACTAGGTTGTGCTCTCCACATTTGCACTTGGAGCTTCCCCCAATCCCCTGCATCTTGCATCATCTCGATTAATCTTGCATCTTGCATTTTCATATAGTTGCATGTTGCATTCTGCATTTCATCTCATCTTGCATTCACCCATCTTTTCTCTTGGAAGCTTGGTTCTTTATCCTCCCTTCTTCTTTTCTTCTTTCTTCATGTTTCTTTTCAAGAAAATTCCACATAGTTTCCTCTTTGCGTTGTTTTCTCGAGGGGGCACAACACCTTATTCCTCTAAGTTCTAGCCTTGGGCATCTTATTTTCTTATCTTTGACGCCATGCCACTTGCGGCATCACATCAAAGAGGGGCAAAATGTAGACACCTAAAAATCTTTTAGAAAATAAAGTATTTTTATTTTATGAAAAATCCCTAATGACATCTTCATTTGTTAATTAATTTTTTATTTACTTAATTTATTTATTTTTATGCCATTAAATCCCTTTACCTTAATTAAAAATATTTAATTAAGGAATCCCTCCCAAAAATGTTTAAATCTTATTTAAACATTATTTCCTTATTTATTAATTATTTAATTAATAAATTGACCAAAAATTCCAAAATAAATTATTTATTTATTTTTTGCCCAAAACCTTGCCAAATTCCTAAAGGCCACTAACCTCTTCTAGAATCTTCTAATCCTTCTTTAATTTTGATTAAAGGCTAAGCCCATCATTTCCTAACCCTAATCCCAACTCAAGATATTTAATTAAGAATAAATATTAATCCTCAATTCATAATTTACCCTAAGAAAACTCTAGACCCTTCTAGAACTTTCCTAATCCTTCCCTAAACCCATTTAGGGGAAATTACCTACTTTCCCTAAGCTAATCTAAGTCTCCTTTGACTCCTAGTCAAACCCTAACCCTAATGAGCCTCAAACTCATTAAAGCCTTTGAGATAAATAAAACTTTATTTATTTCTTAAATTTCATATTTATCCTTAGAAAGCCTAGACTTTTCTAGAAAGTCTTTATCCTCATCCAAAGCCTAGACTCTTCTAGAAAGTCTTCATCCTTATCCCCTTGACTCCAACTCTAACCTTACCCCAAACTCTAACCTATCCTCTTAACCCAAACCTTTCCAAAAGCTTATAAATACTCTCATTTCTAAGAGCAAAACCATCCACTTTTATTTTCAAGTAATAGTAATCTTATAATGCCATTTTCATGTTAGATCATAGCTTAAAATCAACTAATTGTTAAATTTCTTTGTTTTCTTCAAGCTTTTTAGCACATCATAGCTTAGCAATAAATGGATTAACATAGTTTCTTTCTTTATTTAGAATAGCATATAGCATCAAATCTCCATTAAAGTATTATTTTGAGTTCTTGAAGCCTTAGAGGCAATTTTGAGTGTTCTACCCAATATTGTGCCACTTTTTGAGATTTTCATGAGTCTCAAATTATCTTACAATGCATTAGAGTATGCTCCAAGTGCTTAGAGAGCACACCCACATCCCCTTAAGCAAGAGCAAATCAAACAGTGCTTGGGTGCACCTGTTTTAGCTCAATCTCAGGTGGCTTAGCTTAGAGTTTCCTTGTTTTGGATTGATTTCATGTTAGATTAAAATCTTAATGTTTGATTGATTTGAGCCTTTCAAAATAGATATAGGATCCTCAAAAGCCTTGCTCACAACACTGATAGATGGAGCATTTTGAAACAAGTGGCACCCGTTTGCCGGGTTTTCACCATCTTGGCAGAGATTCTATTTTTTCTACCAAGGCGCCTGTTTCCAGGTTTTCACCAAGGCACTTTTTCTTTTTCTCATTTTTTTGTATTTTTCATTTTTTCAATTTTTTTTTTATACTTTTGATATTTTTTACTTTTTTTGTGAATCATCAAGGTGCCATTGCTAGGTTTTCACCAAGATGTTCATTTTTTTTCAGGACTTTTTCTGATTTTTAAGATTTTTTCAGCACATTTTACCATAGACTGAATGCCTTAGGCGTAGAATTTCTTTAGATGGAGAATGTTGATTGGTTCTCGGAGTTGTTATCCTTCAATTGTTGAGAGTTGATAGGAACCAGAGCCAAAAGTAGCAGTGATTACAAAGGGACCTAGCCAATTGGGTTCAAACTTCCCCTTGCATTCTCGATGTGATTGATTTTTAGGATTTTCTCTCAAGACTAGATCACCAACCTGAAATTCTTTGTGTCTGACTTTCTTATTATAGCCTCTAGATATTCTCTTTTGATATACTCTGAGATGATCATATGTTGCTTGTCTGTTCTCATCTATTAGTTCAAGTTCTTGCAACCTAGACACTCTGTAGTCATCATTAGTTACTAGACCATGCATTTTGATTCTTAGTGATGAAATTTCAACCTCAATAGGTGGTACCCGCTTCAGACTCATAAACTAAAGTGAAAAGTGTAGCCCTAGTGGGTGTTCTGATACTTGTTCTGATACTAGTTCTGATACTTGGTATACTTGATAGCATCTTTTTCCATTGCAAACTCCCAAGAAAGATCATATCATGTAGTCCCAATGTCTAGCAAGGTGGAGAACAAGAGGCATTGGCAAGCTGGTCGATGAGATGGAAGACAAGAGAATGAAGGAGAATGAAGGGAAAAAAATTTCAAGGGAAAACTCCTCAAGAATACTCAAGTTAGGAAAAAATTGTCATGTAAAAGAACTTTTGAACAAGCAATGAAAGGCCAGCATAGGATAAGTCACAAAAGTGTAATGCCAAAGAAGGATGGGATGTAGTCCAAAGGAGTAGACATGTCAAGAGGTTTTAAAGCATCATGTTCTACTCTTTTTTTCTATTAGATCAAGACCAAAAGGGAAAATGATAGCCAAAGGCTAGAATGAATGGAGGAAAATAAATATGAAGGCTAAAAAAAAAGGGAATGAAACCAAGATCATCGGAAGATAGCTCACAAGATAGCCAAATGTTCATATATAGATCAACATTGTCAAGATCAAAGAGAGAAGATGGAATGGATGAAATATGTAAAAGAAATACGCATGATGCCTAATTGCTAGGTTTTCATCACAGTACTTATCCAAGGTGCCACAAGGGAGTGGTTTTCACCATAGGAAGAATTTATTTCTCTTTACTTTTGCTACCAAGGCACCTGTTTCTAGGTTTTCACCAAGGCACATTTTTAATTTTTTGTTTTAAATTTTTTTTTTCTCTTTTTGGAAGTAGGCAAGCTTTTTAGATAATGCTCCTTGAAAGGATAAACCATGATATGCCAAAGATTCAAAATGATATGCTCAAAGATGTTTATAGGAAAAAGATGGAAGAGGAAAATGGAGGATAAAGTTTTATGTAAAGCAAGTGAGGTTGGAAGATAGGAGGAATAGGCAAGGGAGGAAAAAGGATAGGAGGTAGAAGGATAATGAATGGAAGGACTGTGAAAGGGTAGGTGGAAAGGAAGGCAAGATCAACATCAACACACACCTTGAAGGGTGGCGAGAGGATGGAGGAAATGTGAATGAAGGAATACGTGAAGGAATATGGTGAATGGATAGTAAAGGTTGTGGTTTACATGCATGGAATGGAAGAATATTTTTGGAGGGAAATGAAGTGGAAGCCTTTGGAAGCTTGAATGTCAATTTTACTTTTTCTCAACACTAGACTCTTTCAAGAGAGACTTTGGAATCCATATAGCCGTAGGCTTTTTATTTCCTTTTGATGATCTAGAGAGAATATCTTCAATGATGTATTTTGGAACCCATACTTGTCTTGTAGTTTTTTTCTTAGATATCTCTTTTGACTTTATGTTTCCATGTCTATTAGAGGAGACATGGTGATCTTCTTTTTTTATGGATTCTTGTATTGTTGCTTTTTCTTGTATTGAACATTCAAGTTACTTCCAGAGGACTTGGGACTTGTGGAAGAGGGAGGACATGACTAGTTTAGATGGGTGGATGGATGAAAAGGATTCAAGGGTATGCATCTATGTTGATCTTGAGGAAAGATGGGAGATGGAGGGATGTAAAGAGCCAAGTTGGATGGAAAATTAGGAGAGTTAGGAGGGGAAAGTGAAGGGACATAAGGACCCAAGATGGAAGGAAGGTGTGAAGCCCTTAGTAGTGGTGGAAGAGGTCCAAGGATGGAAGTGGAAGACATAAAAGGATAATCAACAAGTTTATCAACATTTATATGACAACCAAGGACATCAACATCTTTAGAGTGAGCATTAGGATTTTCAATAGAATCATGGACATCTTGAATATGAGAACCTTCTTTGATAGGATTGTTCCAAGCTTGCAAAGACTTAGGAAGAGTAGAAAGTGGAAACGAACATGGAATGGTAGAATAAGAAGATGGAAGACTTTGATCTTGACAAGAATCTTTGGATAGCATAAGCGCATAATTTTTCTCTTGATTTTCAATAAGCTTAACATTGAAAGTAACAACACCATTTTTACCAACCTTAATGGAAGTATCATCTTTGGAAAGCACAAGTGTGGTAAGGTTATTTTGATTGTCAATAAGCTCAACAGTGTAAGTAGTAGCTTGATCTTGCTTAGGAGAAGACTTAAGACATGGTGGAATGCATGAAAAAGGGTGTGCAGGATCAAAAGAACCCTGAAGTGGATAAGACACATCATGAAAAGGATTGGATGACATGGAGGGTTCTTGATCTTGATCTTTCTTTATGTTCTTTTCTTTATCATTTCTAGAGTTCTCTTGACATGGAGCCACTTCTAAGGACAAAGAAGCATGTTGGGATTGTATGGAAGACTATTCCAGAGATGGTGAAGGACTAGCTGAAGTAGGCATTGTAGCGTATGAAAGCTTAGGCTCTTTAGGTTTAGCATTATTGAAAGTATTAGAAGCCAAGTGAAGGTTAGCTTGAATTTCTTGAAGAGGTAGCCCTAGAGGATAACTATAGGAAACCGTATGAAAAGTATCAGGGCTTGTGTCAGATGAAGGTTCTGTGAAAGATTTGAAAGACTCAAAAACTTTAGGAAATGTACGGGTATTGGAGGAAGTAGGGGATGAAAGGGAACCATCACAAGACAAAGGTCCAACATTAACATGATCTTGCTTGAGAAGATAATCTTTATTTTCAGCAAGAGAGTCCTTAGGAGAAGGATTCTTATAATATTGATGCTTCAAGCTAGCACAATGCATTTTATAGTCCTCAGCAATAGTAGATGGATCATAATCAAGGTATTGTTCACAAAAATCATCAAAGTCTTTTTCAAAATCAGAATCATATGGATCACCATCACAATCTATCCAATGTGACATCCCATTTCCAGTAAGCAAGAACACACGATGAGGAGGACTCTTAGGAACAGAGGTGTCATAGGTATCATTATATTGTCCATCATAGTCATCATAGTCTCCAAAGATGGATGTGTCACTCTCCATGGAAGAGGTATCATAAGGATTGTCACGCTGCTCACATTCTATCTAGGGGCATGGTGATATGTACAAGTCTTTATCAAATGGAAAAGGGCATAGAGCTTCCATGGAGAACACTTTAGGTTCCTTTTCTTTCTCAAGTTTGTCAAATTTGACTTGCATAGCTTGCATCTACTTCATCATAGTTGTGATTAGAATTTATTCCTCATGTGTACTAATTCTTTGAGACATGTGTACTAATTCTCAATGGCTACTATTCTATTCTTGACACAGTGATTTGTATGATAGATTCTGGAACTAGGCCGAAAAAGCTGGGTATCTGGCAATTCTGATAATTTTCTAACAATTTTTCAAAATTTTCCCAAACGACACTCTGCAGACTTGTATGACAGTGGGTATGCTATGAAATGACAATTGAAAAACTCATACGACAGTTGCTAGTAGGATTTGACTTTTGGAATTTTGACTGGTAGAAAGACTCGTACAACACTGGGTTCTCTATCATACGACAAATGGGCAGTAATGAAATGACACTTGATAGAAACTCGTATGACTTTCTGACCTCCTGAGATGACTTTTGACTCTAGAAAAGAATTTTACTTCAGATTTTGCAAATTTTGAGTTTTCAGATTCTAGTTGTTTACAAATTGTACTATCCAAATTTGAGGATTGTAACAAATTTGTTCATTTTCAGTAACCAGATAGATAAAAAAGCACACAAAATAGAAAGCAAGTGATTTCAAGCATGTTTGAAAATAATGAACAAGGGCAAAAGCAACCTTGTGCATGAACAATCAAGTGACTTATTTGTTCTAATTCTCAGAAGCGCTAATTGTGTATGTTCCAAAATGTTTGGCAATGACGCACATATACCCTAGAAAATAAAAATTTGGCCTCGCTAGGGTTTTTAGTAATGGTTTGACTTTGCAACTTTTATGATCTAGAGGGGTGAACTCCAATCCCAGCGCACTAGGGTTTTGACATAGTTCGATAATTTAATTAATCAAGAGCTGCTAGGGAGATCTGACAACCCAACAATGAACCACACCTATCAAGATTTCTTCCACAAGGACATTCACATAGCGGCTGTCACTACCACGATGAAAATGGCTATTACAGCTTGAGGTTCCATCAACGCAATTTCCCCTGTGAAGGGAGTGTCTGCTACGGTTAACCCTCTCTAAAGGTGACTCACAATAGTATACCACAAGGGGACTTGGCTCCAGATCCAAGGTTTTGACACCTCTTCACTTTTAACCCAAACAAAGAAAGTAGATTAATCTGACACGCTAAGACAAAATTTGTTTCACCAAGGTCTGTGATGTCAACCCCACGTGATCTATCAACCTCTCCGGAGAGAGAATGTATTGATCAATAAGAGAAGATGCACTAACTGAGTAGAACATGAAATGCACTAAGTATGCTCCCTACCTACAAGGATTCCATCATCAAGAAGGATTTCACTAGGAATCCAATCTTTGAAGAATCACAAATAGTGTTCATAGGGTCTAATTACTATGTGAGCACAGGTATATTTTCGAAAGTAAATCTACCGAAAGTACCAAAAAGCAGAAAGAGGAACACTTAACACTTAAAGAAAATATGAGGTGAGTCCACAAGGTGGAAAAATTAACCCCTCACATAAGCTAAAAATGAGTCCACAACTTAGAAAACAAGTGAGTTATAAAAAGCACAAAAGGGTTTCCTAGTGGAACAATTAACGCTTCTATCCTCTAGACCCCTCCCCTTTATGGTGCTGAGATTGCAACCATGAGGTGGAATGAGGGGCTGGTAGATTAGTGAGTCCAATAACCCAAGATAGCAATCTAGATCAATCACAAGTATCTAAGACTGCTTAAATGAATACCTAAGGTGTCACAACCTAGTATCAATTATGCAAGTGTGTAAAACAAAAGCATGAAAAGAAGAACTCAAGCTAGACACACAAGAGATTTATTTTAAGTCCAAATTGAAATATTATCAGAAGAAGTAGAATACCTAAGATCCTCATGATGCTCTTAGTAGATATTTACTTGATTTTTATCTTTGTTAAGAAATCCCGCGCAAGCAAGCAACAAACTCTCCGATAAGAAAACAAGCAAATAAGCAAACAAGATATGCCACGTATCTTCAACTTATGAAAACCCTAGGGTTAGCTCTAAAAATCAATTATTATCAGAAATAATAACCAACAATTAACCCAAATGACAACTCATTTCATTCATTGAACCATGTAAAAAAAATAAGTGCATACCCATCACAAAATTTTATTTTTTTTGCTGCATTTGACCTAGTCAACAAGATCTAATTTTTTTGATATGAATTTGGCCACAAAAATAAAAATTTAAAACAAAGACCCCTACTAAAAAATAGAGATCTTTTCAAAAATGTAGAAATTTTAGAAAAATCTCTTCATTTGTGCCCTAGAGACCCGTTTTACCAAAACAGACCAGTTTTTGTAAATTGACTATTTAAGCTATTATATTGCATCCAAATTTAAAATACAAAGAATGGACCCCCTATATAATTTAAAGAGATTTTTGAAAATATAAAAATTTCCAAAAAATATGCTGATTCACATCAGATAATGATTTTTTCCAAAATTTCAAGAAAAAATTATTAAAAATTCAAAACATCTCAAAAAATTGTAAATTTTTTATTGTAGCTTCCTTGATATGTGTCCAACCTGAAAAAAAATTTTAGAGAAAAACTCCAAGCCGTTTGAGAGATAAAATTAAATCTTTAAAACTTTAGGGCTTTAGCTCCCCAAAAAAATCAAAACTAGCATGTAAAGGTGGGTTGCCCCATGGTGGGCGCCAAAAATGTGTGTGTAAATTTTGTACCTAATTTATAGACACAAAACTTCAATAAAATATTAGAGGTTAGCAAAAATGAAATCATGCAATGAATTGAAAGCTAAACTAACCAGACGATTTACTGCCTTCTAATAGGTGCCAGTATGATGTTCTCAGATTTTTATCGAGATCAGTGACCTTGACAACACCTAAATGAAGGATTTGAATGCAAAACTGATATAAAATATGAATGCAATTAATATATTTTTTTGGATTTTTCTATGCAATAAGAATGATAAACTAATATGAATCTATGCTAGATGAACTGATATGAAATTGATCCAGCAATGATATGACAAAGAATCTAAATGAATGTAAAAAAAAAAAAAAACTGATCTCACAATAGCCTTGATTCGCAATAAGCTTTGATTCTCCAAATTTCAATTCTTCAAAATAGTTGTGCAATTCGTAGATGGCTTTGGCAGAGTAAGCTCACAAAATTATGAGATTCTTTTGGGATGAGCCGAAGCCTTAATTTATAGAAATCTAGGGCTTTGGAGGTGCATGGATAAAAGCCATAAATCACTCAAATAACTCAGCTTGATTTTTGAGTTATTTTTAAATAAAGATAATTTAATTCACAAAAACATGCAAATCATGCAAAAATAGCTTTTTAACTCAAATTAGACGTTTAGATCAACTTTAAAACTCAAAAATGATGTTGAGTTCCAAAAAGTCAATAACTTGCATTGATTTTCTGATTTGGTGTTTAACTGCTTTTTGATTGTGCACATGGATAATTATGAATTAATAAATAAATAAAGTGATTTATTCTCAACTTAACTGATTTTGAAAAATAAAACAATTGATTTATGGGTTAATCAATCATTTAATCAAACTTTTATTCAAGAATAATATTATTAAAAATTGACAACTTGCTTTAATTAATTAAATAAGAATTTAATCAATTATTCATAGGATTTTAGATTTATTGTCAAAATTAAATAATATGATTTAGGAATAAATAGAATTAACTTCAATTAAATAATTAAGTGGCAAAATTAAATTTAATTAATTAAATATTTAGAATATTCAATTAATCAAACTTTAGGATAAATAAGATTTATCACCAAATAATCATTAAATTAAAGATAATTAGATGATTAGGAATATTACTAGGAATATTCCCCGATGCAGAATTTAAGATAATCAATTAGGATTCAATGATGTGCAGATGTGCCTTTGGTTAGGACTTTGATGTCGATTTCGTTCGATGTGTCGATATAGAGGTTAATTAACCTATAGCCCATTTCTGGGTTATTACAACGAGCCATTTTCCTCATTTATTTTCACATTTTTGCTTGGGAAAATGGCTTGAAATATCATATACACAATATATTTTCGGGTATCTAATTTTGGCAACAACAAATTCAACTCCCCAGCGTATTCAGTAAGTAAATTATTTGTATATTTTGATTATTTTATTTCATTTTCATGTCAAATGTCATTTTTTTGGTTGAAATAGGGTTTTGTATTTATATTTGTAATAATATATGAAATTAGATTGAAATTTAGATTTATTTTTTATTTAATTAGGCATGGCTGACAACAATGAAGAAAATAACCCTCCCGCACCAAATAACGATCCCAAAAATAATCCCCCATGTCAAAACCCTCAATCTTTAGAAGATTTGGTAAAAGATAATTTGAACACAATACGAGGTTTCCAAACCACATATCAAAATATACCTACATTAGGTCCCATGCTTACCACACTAAATATAATTGTTGAAAATATTGACACACTCACACAGCAACATAATGTTGCTCTTCATTGGCGTGATGATATGCATGCCTAATTTGATGACGGGCTTGACCATGATGGGATTGTGGCCCTTAATATAAGTAAGGAAGATATAGCCGCCCTTTTTGTCAATCCTAAAACTGGAATACAAGTTGACCCCAAAAAGCCCAAGTTATCAATAAAATGGTGCACAAATCAAGTAATGCGCACACACTTTTGGGACCGTTGGTGGATGGTTTTTGATAAACCACCCCATAGCAATTTGGAGGTCCCATTTTATTTCATAAAAAAATTGTATGGCGAGTTTGTGCTTGGTCACCATGTTGATTATTGGAGTATGAGGCCCAACATGGGCGTAGGCGGAGGAGCTCCTCAAACTAGGCCATTTGCCCAGCACAAAAAGGCCACTACCTTTGTCCCCCCCACTGATGTCTCACCCCCTCCTTGAGTGCAGCATCTTGATATCATTGCAGAGGCTACCTCATAGACTATTAGAGCTATTCATTTACTGAGTGATCAGTTGATCACGTCAGTGTTGCCTCCTGGTGTGCATGATGTTGGTGCATTGACATCTTGTCGGAGTTCACATGTATGCGAGCCCCATATTTGCATTATATGCAAGATTATGTGCCTCAGACCGCTTACTGATGCTGATACATATCAGTATGTTATTGATGAGGAGGATATAGGAGACACAGCTGCAGAGGTTGCAACACCTCATGGAGCATCTACATCTCATGAGAGTGCTCAGGAGGTGTACGCAGAGCCATGGACTCCTGTTGATACGGTAAGAGTAAACATTATAAATAAATTTGTCACATGACTTATTTAATTTATTCATTTAGATTAGTTTTAATGATTGCATGCACTTATGTATATATATTTTTTCCATTTATGTTCAGTTGATGACACAGGAGGAGTTGAGATAGGTGGATGAGTCCACAGCTTCGGCCATTTTATTTGGCCTTGATGCCTATACGGTATATTATAAATTATCTACCCATTAGTTTTTTTTATATCATTTGGTGTACTTGCTTAAATCTCTATCAATTAGAGCAATAAAATTTATACATTTACTAATATATTGTCATCTTATTGTACTCTTGTAGACTACAACCGATGTCGATGGGGGGCACAAGGGGGTTCCTTCATCAGGTGTTGACAAAGGAAAGGTAATTAGTTGTTTAAGATTAATTATGCATGCATATGTATACCACTTGTGTGTACGTAATAAATATTTTACTTGAATTTATTGTATAGGGTTTGGCTATCGATGATGTTTCGACATGGGTTTAGGAGCCTAGGCTGACAGGCATCTCGATTCGGAGTGATAGTCCGATTGTACGTAGACTTTTACATATTATTATTTGTATTTTGTAACTAAGGTTGTTATGATGAAGTAAATTTATATGTAATTGAAAATCATTTTACTCTCATAGGTTACTCCTAGTGTGAGGGAGGGCCCATGAGAATCTTTCGTATCTTTGTTGACCCAACCCACTATTCTAGAGGAGGGATCACCAGATCTAAGTTTTAATTTTTGTTCAAATCATGTCCTATTTTGTAGATTTATTACTCTATGTTGCACCACTCTACTAATCTAATTATTACAAATATATATTTATAGGTCAGATTTGGTATTGTTGGCATGGTCCCTTCTCTACCAAGGACTTATGCTAGGACACCTGGTCGTGGTAGGTGACCGAGTGGCCAAGTACAAATATTTGTATTCAGTTATAATTTTAATTAAATTAGTGTTTGAATTATGAATTGTGTGTGTGTGTGTGTGTGTGTGTGTGTGTGTGTGTATGTACAAATCATATAACGTAAGCAATCTAACTTGGGTTTGAACTCATTTTGTTGCAGGATCAATCAGAGCCTAACACTTCTTCAAAGAGGCTACATTTTGATGATCCCCCTACCTCATATGATGTAGTTTTAGTTTTGTGGTCATTTAGAGATGCCACTTGGCACATTTTGAGTGGCATATATGCCACATTGTACACCTTGAAACATTGATTTTGTAGACATTTTGAAATGGCATGTGCCATAGTTGTATATGGAGATACTTTTGATACATTTGATACTTTCTATATATAGAACATGTTCATTTTTATGTTATATTTGTGTCATCTTTTGTATACATATTTATTATCCATGTTAATGGAATTGAATGGTGAAGTTATATATTGACTATGATTATCATTATGATTTAAATTATATCTTGTTGAAGTTACATTTATTTTTCTTTACTCTGGAATACCCTGTTCATGGAGCTTATTATGTTTGAGGTTTAACTTCTATAGATTTTCTATGTTCTTATGTTTCATATCATTATATATACTCACTTGAGCCACTTAGTACTACATTTTTTCAATACTATGTATATACTCACTGTGTATATAACTCATCATATTGGGGTTTACTAAATGCATAGAGAAATGTAGCACTTGTGTTTTTTGGTCACTTGGGTCGACCGTGGTCGTGAGCGTTCCAATGACTCCATGGGTGGAATGGGGTTGTCATTGGCATTTACCCGGCCAACTGGAGCCTATGGAGAAGATGGTTTGAAGCAATGTCAAATGGTTTGAAAGATACACTACTAAGTCACTTTCAACTACCCTTACTACATGTTTTGGCATCGACTGAGATCATCTTGCCAAATGTAAACAAATTCGAATCACCCAAAATAGAGAGAGGTTATTGTAGACATCAGAAACATGATCCTAAAGCATCTAATGGCTTGTCAATACCTCTTACGAGGTCTGAGATATGAGCCTTGGAAGATTGCTTCCCAATCGTGCTTAGTGCACCTTGGGGTCACTTGGGTTGAGCATGGTCGCGAGTGTTCTAGTGACTTAGTGGGTGGAATGGGGTTGTCATTGGTCTTTACCCAGCCAACTAGAGCCTATGGAGAAGACAATTTGATGCAATGTCAGATGGTTTGAAAGATACGTTGTTGAGCCGCTTTCAATTGACCCTCACTGCAAGTTTTGGCATCGACTGAGATCATCTTGCCAAATGCAAATGAAGTCAAATAGCCCAAAACTGAGAGAGGTTATTGTAGACCTTAGAAACACAATCTCATAGCATTAATGCCTTGTTAATACCTCTTACGAGGTCTGAGATATGAGCCCTAGAAGATCGCTGCCCAATTGTGCTTAGTGCACCTTGGGGTCACTTGGGTCGAGTGTGGTCGCGAGTGTTTTGATGACTCCGTGGGTGGAATGAGGTTGTAACTAGCATTTACCTGGCCAACCAAAACTGATGGAGTAGATGGTTTGATACAATGTCAGACGGTTTGAAAGCTACGTTGCTGAGCCGCTTTCAACTTACCCTCACCGCAAGTTTTGGCATCAACTAAGATCGTCTTGCCAAATGCAAATGAAGTTGAATCTCCTAAAACTAAGAGAGGTTATTATAGACCTCAAAAACATGATCCTATAGCACCTAATGGCTTGTTGATACCTCTCACGAGGTCCAAGATATGAGCCCTAGAAGATCACTGCTCAATCATGCTTAGTGCACCTTGGGGTCACTTGGGTCAAGCGTGGTCGTGAGCATTCTAGTGACTCCGTGGGTGGAACGGGGTTGTCACTGGCATTTACCCAGCCAACCGGAGCCAATGGATTAGATGGTTCAATGCAATGCCAAATGGTTTGAAAGATACCCTGCTAAGCCACTTTCAACTGACCCTCACTGCAAGTTTTGGCATCGACTGAGATCGTCTTGCCAAATGCAAATGAAGTTGAATCACTCAAAACTGAGAGAGGTTATTATAGACCTCAAAAATAAAATCATGTACCACTTGAAAGCTTGTCAATACCTCTCACAAGGTCTGAGATACGAGCCCTGAAAGATTGTTGCCCAATAATGCTTAGTGCACCATGGGGTCACTTGGGTGGAGTGTGGTCATGAGCATTCCGGTGACTCCGTGAGTGGAACGGGGTTGTCACTGGCATTTACCTGGCCAACCAAAGCTAATGGAGTAGATAGTTTGATGCAATATTGGATGATTTGAAAGATACGTTGCTGAGCCACTTTCAACTGACCCTCACTGCAATTTTTGGCATCAACTGAGATCATCTTGCCAAATGCAAACAAAGTAGAATCGCCCAAAATTGAGAGAGGTTATTATAGACCTCGAAAACATGATCTTGTAGCACCTAATGGCTTGTCAATACCTCTCACGAGGTTTGAGATACGAGCCCTAAAAGATTGTTGCCCAATTGTGCTTAGTGCACCTTGGGGTCACTTGGGTCGAGCGTGGTCACGAGTGTTCCGGTTGTACACACTAAGATGTGCACTTCTCTAAGTCTTTACTTCCAAGGGAATCCATGAATGAGAAACCTTGAAAAATGACCTAGAGCTCCCTAGGCATGGAGTGCAAGAATATTAAGAGTGCTCTTGGCTAGAGCTATTAAGCCTATGACCTTGCTAGTAAACCATGCAATAGGAGATTCAATGGAGACAAGGGAAAGAATGCCAATATCCTCAAGAATCAAGATGAGAATGGAATGCAACTATGCTAGAAATGAGAATGCAAGCTAAGCTATGAAAAGAAAGATGCAAGTGTTACAATCCAAGCTAATTAATCTATGTGAGCTAATCTAGAGCATAGAAATGAAGCTAATCTAGGAAAGCATAAACATGAAGCTTATGATGCAATAAATGAAAGATGGATGCAAGAATGTCTTCAAAAAGCTCCAAAATCTCCAAGTAATCCTGCAGCATAAGGTTAGTATTCAAAAGATGGATCCTAAAATGAGAAGAGAGCTCTCCTTTTATAAGAAATGAGAAAGAATGGACCATGGAGATTAAGAGGCAAAAGACTTAATCAAGGGTGGAGCTTGAAGAAGGAACAATCCATGTGCACAAGATTCCTCCAATGAGAAAATAAGAGTGGACTTTTGTGCCCCATATGAGACAAAAAGGCATTTTCCCCTTTTTATAAAATAGGAATAATACTTTATTTGTGCAACTTAGGATAAGAGGAAAAGTGAGGACTTTTTTATTTAATAAAAGAGGGGGAAATTCCTTTTAATTAAATAAAGACTTAGGATAAAATGGTTAGCCCATAGAATAAAATTAGATAAATGACAGAACTAGGATTTGATTAAGAATAAGCAATTGATTATTTTAGCAAATAATGCTAGCAAGGGGCTAATAGTCTAGATGACCATTTTTGGGTGATTACACTGGTGACTCCATGGGTAGAATGGGGTTTTCACTAGAGTTTGCCCAGCCAAATGAAGCCAATTGAGTAGACGGTTTGATGCAATGTCAGATAGTTTGAAAGATACGTTGTTGAGCGGCTTTCAACTGACCCTCACTGCAAGTTTTAGAATTGACTGAGATCGTCTTGCCAAATGCAAATGAAGTCAAATCACCCAAAACCAAGAGAGGTTATTGTAGACCTTGGAAATAGGATCTTGTAGCACCTGGAAACTTGTCGATACCTCTCATGAGGTCCAGGATACAAGCCCTAGAAGATTGCTTCCCAATCATGCTTAGTGCACCTTGGAGTCACTTGGGTCAAGCGTGGTCGCGAGTGTTCTGGTGACTCTATGGGTGGAATGGGGTTGTCACTAGCTTTTACCTAGCCAACCGGAGTAGATGGAGTAGATGGTTCGATGTAATGTCAGATGGTTTGAAAGATACGATGTTGAGCCGCTTTCAACTGATCCTCACTGCAAGTTTTGGTATCGACTAAGATTGTCTTGCCAAATGAAAATGAAGTTGAATCTCCCAAAACCAAGAGAGGTTATTATAGACCTTGGAAACATGATCTTGTAGCACCTAATGGCTTGTCGATACCTCTCATGAGGTCTGAGATACAAGCCCTAAAAGATCACTGCCCAATCATGCTTAGTGCACCATGGGGTCACTTGGGTCGAGCATTTTCGTGAGCATTCCGGTGACTCCGTGGGTGGAATGGGGTTGTCACTGCCATTTACCTAACCAACCAGAGCTAATGGACTAGATGGTTTGATGCAGTGTCAGATAGTTTGAAAGATACGTTGCTAAGCCGCTTTGAACTGACCCTCACTACAAGTTGTGGCATCGACTAAGATCATCTTGCCAAATGCAAACAAAGTTGAATTGCCCAAAATTGAGAGAGGTTATTGTAGACCTTGGAAACATGATCCCGTAGCACCTAATAGCTTTTCAATACCTCTCATGAGGTCTGAGATATGAGCCCCAAAAGATTACTGCCCAATCATGCTTAGTGCACCTTGGGGTCACTTGGGTCAAGCGTGGTCGCGAGCGTCCCAGTGACTCTATGGGAGGAGTAGGGTTGTCACTGGTGTTTACCCAACCAACCAGAACTAATGGAGTAGACAGTTCAATGCAATGTTGGATAGTTTGAAAGATATGTTGTTGAGCTGCTTTCAACTGACCCTCACTACAAGTTTTGGCATCGACTGAGATCATCTTTCCAAATGAAAATGAAGTTGAATCACCTAAAACCAAGAGAGGTTATTATAGACCTTAGAAACATGATCTCATAGCTTTTAACTACTTGTTGATACCTCTCACGAGGTCTGAGATACGAGCCCTGGAAGATTGTTTCCCAATTGTGCTTAGTGCTCCTTGGGGTCACTTGGGTCAAGCGTGGTCGTAAGCGTTCCGATGACTCTGTGGGTGGAACAGGGTTGTCTCTAGTGTTTAACCAGCCAACTAGAGCTAATGGAGTAGACAGTTTGATGTAATATTGGATGGTTTGAAAGATACGCTACTGAGCCACTCTCAACTGACCCTCACTGCAAGTTTTGGCATCGACTGAGATCGTCTTGCCAAATGCAAACGAAGTCGAATTGCCCAAAACTGAGAGATTTTATTGTAGACCTTGCAAGTAGTTGTATTTTATAGATTGAGTAAGTAGTCCTTGGGAACATGTCCTTGTCTGCAGTGGAAACAATTAGGTTTTCATTCTGAAACAAGAGAAGAACCAAATGGGAAAGCATGCACACTTCTTTTCTTGACCCAGTTCCGTTGCAATGACTATTAGTGGTATGTTTGAAATTTGAATTGTGAAACTAATCATGATTAAGCTTGTGAAATTTGAACTGTGAAGCTTATTATGTTTGAGGTTTAACTTCTATAGATTGTTTGAAATGATAAAAAATAATATCCTTAAAGCATTAGAAACAACAATCAAACATGTAAGAATTCAAACCATGCAAATGACATAAGTAAATGACATGTAAGATCCCTTCTTGGCACTATTGGCCACCCATACATGATTTTGGTCATAAATCCTTATCAAGACTTCTAGGACATTTAACTTTTAAATCAATTTGATTGTTACAAATTGCCATTATAGGCTTCAAAAGATCTCAATTAACCATTAAGGATCCTTTTGTCCTTCTATCTCTGATTGGATCTATGGTGACCATAGGTGTCTTCATAGGTTCTCCTACACAAGTTACAATCCACATACAAAACCAAGTTTATTAACTCAAAATACAATGTAAGAAAGGTGAAATAAATGTATTGAAATTAAGCTTAAGGAACTTAGAAAACAATGCACTAAGTTAACTTATTACCTAGTCAGGTGTTCCTGAAGGGTCATCTCTTTGCTTCAGGGTCTCCAATAGTGCTTCATGATCAGCAATACTAATATTCCAAAGTTCTTTTGTCTTTGTTCTTCCTTGATGCTTCGAAAACTTGACATTTGTTGCTATAACAAGGTGTGAATACATGAGAATAGTTTTGTGCTTCTCATAGTCTTCAAATGTGGGAATTCCATTCTTTCTAATCATGTATGTTCATAGCCATGTTCCCACAACAACAAATGAACCAGTAGGATATGTGAACCCATCACCATCTATCATCAGTTGTACAAGCTTCTGTTTACCTTGTACACAATGTGCTAACCAATAATCTGACCTCTCATCATTCCCCTACGGTGCAACCAATGCAAAAACATCTCTTGGCTTCAAAAGACCTGAAAGATGGTCATACTCAACTAAAGTGTCCATGTCATCATTTCTTATAGAGAGTGTCAAAGATAAAGGAGTTAGATACTGTGGAACCCATGTATCTGTACAGTTTCACAATAAATGAAGATAATCACACCATTGTTTCTCCTTCAAAGATAATATATCTATTCTAAAGATTATCTATTCCATCATGAAATACACTTGAATTTTCAACCCAGGGACATAGGACTTGAAATGGGCCAGCACAGTTTATGCACTAAGTTCCTTTAGGAGTCATAACACCTATGCTGCACGAAAGTAAAAATGCATTGGAAGAATCTATGCTGCTACTACAAAATAGTAAACACACCTTGGCTAACAATAGATAATTGCAAGAAGCTTCAAGAATGAACTTAAACTAATTAGCAACTCAGAACATCCACTATGATCATTTTCTGCAAGTGTTGCAGGAACTTCACAGTAACAATGTTGTAGGACTAATATAGTAAATCTATCTAAAAATAAGAAACTGCAGGAAATGAATCTATTCTACCTAAATCTATTCCACCTCCCAAGTGAGCCCCCTTGGTCAATTTCAATTAACTATGAACACAACAAATGCTTCAAAATCCTTCTTCCATTAAAATCCTTCTTTGATTACATAGAAACTGAACAATCCATGAAGAACAGGAAAGTAACTTCTGAGTCTAAATTAACATTATCTATTTTCTCATTAGCTTCTTAGGATAATCCAAGATCCAAAATATATAGGATTGGATTCTTATTAAAAACATTCATAAAAGTCTTAAGCAAACATCACCAGAAAAGAAGGCGGAAGATCAACCATGACATAACACATTTACTGCTAAGAAATAGAATAACAACTTGCAAGAAATATAGCAAGTTGTATCCCCTATATTCTCTGGAACTCCTTTGCAGGTGCGGCTTATTCGACAGAACTGAACTGTGTTTTCTCTGCCATGACCGGTCTTCATTGTCTTCCTCCTTGAATGTTGTAATTACCACTCCTTGTGTCACTCCTCATTCTCCTAAAAAGTTAGCAACATCCAGAATATGCATGCAAGATAACATTCCTACTTTTACTCAGATATTAGAGCATAGCTTAAAATAGTTATATGAAATATTGCATTCTATGTATAGTATTAAGCAAAACATGTCATACACACTACCCATAGGTTTAGTAGGTTCTACCTGTTTCTGGCATAAGTTCACAAGATAATTACAACAAGTGTTTAGGAATGTTTTATCAAAGCACAAAGAGTGTGTCCACATTATAAAAACTTATATTAAAATCAAGACATAAATATGCCTCATCATCTACCCCCCACTATCCAAATGCTTGTCCTCAAGCATTATACTTCTTTTCCATTGTTGTGAAGTCTCCAACTAAGGTTCTCCCATTTTTCCCACTTTTGAAGGTGTAGTAGAATCCTCTACTATGCTCCCAGTGATCACCTCTATGCTCCTCAACCAACAAGTCTAGTTTAGTAGCACTATTATCATAAAGAGGCCAAAGAAGAGTAGGAGGCTGAAAGGATAAGGGCATCCATAGTTCCTTTCTGATTTGTCATCCCAGTTGTATATATTTAGTCACCCTATGAACAGCTACCTCATAATTGATAGGACTATGTGGTTCTACCTTTCTAAAGGCATATGGCAGTCGGTTCCACCTATTCCTAATCCCTGAAAAAGCTCTTTGTTGTGTGAAATTTGGGAGTGTCTGGTAATCTTTATAAACCTTTTCTCTTTCTACAAACACTTTAGCCCTGATTTCTGGTTTTGGTTTTCCATAGGTTAATCTGAACCAATCTCTTAAAAGATCATCAAGCTTATGTGATTTAGCTCATAGTGGCAAAGGTTTAGACTTTTCAAGATCTATGTAGGCATTTAACTGGTGGTCATAGTTTTTCTCATTGTGCATCCAAGACATTAAAGCCCTAAGGTGAACATCTCCTATGTAAAGTAGAGGATTCCACTCTGTTTCATGTGGAATTATGAAATTATGCAAATAGAGTTCACACAACAAATTCTTCTGCCATGTGGGCAGAGTCTGATACACATTATAGAAATCTTGACCAATTTTAAATTCACAGTCAATATCCCTGATTATCATCATTAATTGAAATAACAGAAATTGTTCCTTCAGACAAATAGAATACACCCTTGGTGGTGATCTACAGGTCATGACTTGGCCAGTTATCTTCAAAGCCTTATTCATCTTTTACTTCTATTTTTCAAGCTGTTCCTTGAGGGATTCAATTTCCTCATCTTTATCAGATATTACTTTCTGCATTTGGTCTCTTTCTTATTTCCACAATGTCTTTTGAAAGATGAAGTGATTGTACAAACCAAATAATATAGATTGAATTGTAGACGGAGGAAATTCTTAAGCCATGGCTTTCTTCTTTTGCTCCTTAGCAACTTGCTAGAAATAATGGGTGTACCAAGAGGATTTATAAGGGATGATAGAAACATTAGTGTATACAGGGACTGGTGGAGAAGTAGGTTGAACACTTTCAGGGGCATTTTCTGGAACTACAGCAAGACTTGGCTCACACATTTCTTAATCCCCCTATGGCATTTCACTGTCAGGCTTATTTTCACATGCCTCCACATTTTGGGGTTCCAACTGTACAGGAGAGTCATCTAGAATATTCTTGACCTGTTGTTCTATATGAGGTTTTGATACTTAACCTCGCATGTGAGGGCTTCAACGTACAAGAACCTCTTTAACCTCTATTGTTTTGCGGGTCTATTTTGGTCTAGATGGTATTGGGGTAGACGTTGTAGGATTAGTTGCTGTAGAATAGACCTCTTTCTCTTTATCACTTGAACAATAGGGTTTTTCTCCTCCCTTTTAAAACTAGGGCTTTCTTCATCAACCTTATATTTGCCTTTATCTATGGTAGAGCTAGGTATATCACCTTCTTAAATAGGCTCAACAATTTTATCATTAGGAGGTAATACCAGTTCTTTCTCTATTTCAGCTGGATTCTGACTAGGTCCCTCAATTTCTTCCTCATTCCCTAAATTTTGCTAGACAGGGTTGGCTTGAGGCTGCAAGGTTTTAAATTCAACAAATTCTGCCCATGATATAGGGGAAGAATCCCAAAGAGACCTTTCAACTAAAAGTTTAACTAGGGCATGATGAGAAATAGAGTTTTCATTTCCTTTTTGAGTTTTCTCAGCACTTATACAAAACATATTGTAAAGGAAATTTGGGACATTAACTTTAATGTTATGCCTTACACAACTGAGCAGCTTAAAATGATGAGCGTGTAAGTTCAAAAATCTGCCTTCGCAGGTCAAATACCTGATGATATGGTTTGCCAATTCTGGATACAACGCTGGGAGAGAGATTCTCTTACACCCTTGCTTTGAGATTTCCAATGGAGGGTCACCCGCCCAAGAAAACTATGCCCGCAACGACCTAGCGTCATGTTCATTTGGGTAATGCTCTCCACTAATTGGTAGTCCTATGACTTCTGTTATCCGCTCCTCAGTAGAAACCACTTTCAATCCCCATACTATGGCTTCTCCTTCATCAAATGTCCTCATATACTCCATTGCTACTTCATCATTGTATTCTGTTAACTACAGGAAGTAGCCAAGCCATCCACAGGCATTGAAAGTATAGACTGCTTCCACATCCACTAGTAGAATACCATGGACAACTGGCTCATGTCTCTACAATTGACCTCCCATCCTCAAAATGCCTAGTTTTAAATTTCTCTATTTCCACCTATGTGTGTGAAAATTGTACCTGATCTGTAGACACAACACTTCAGTAAAACATTAGAGGTTAGCAAAAATTAAAATCGTGCAAAATTGAAATCTAATTTAACCAAGCGATTTACTCCCTTCTAGTAGGTGCGAGATTAATGTTCTCAGATTGTTATTGAGATCAGTGACCTAGACGACACCTAAATGAAGGATTTGAATGCCAAACTGATATGAAATATGAATGCAATTAATCTATTTTTTTTAATATTTTCTATGCAATGATAATGAAAACCGATATGAATCTATGCTAATATGAAAATTGATATGCAATGCTAATCTAGAAATGATATGATATGAGAATGAAAATTCTAACAATAATATGAAAGCTATCAATTTGAAATTGATCTCACAAAGCTTCGAATCCTCAAATTTATCTTTCAAGCTCCAATTGTGCAAATTCTCCAAATCTGATATGCTATGATTCCTGTAGAGTAAGTTTGCAATTTTTGAGAGATGAGAGATGAAGAGCCGAGCCTTGGTTTTATAGAAATCCAAGGATTTGGAGGTGCATGAGAAAAAGCCATAAATCACTCAAATAACTCAGCTTGATTTTTGAGTTATTTTTAAATAACAGATAATTAAGTCACAAAAATCATGCAAAAGCACAGTTCAACTCGAATTAGAAGTTTAGATCAACTTTAAAACTCAAAAAGATGTTGAGTTTCAAAAAGCTAACAACTTGCATTGATTTTCCAATTTGAGTTTAAATGGTCCTTGAATGTGCACATGGATAATTATGATTTAATAAATAAATAAAGTGATTTATTCTCAACTTAACTGATTTTTGAAATAAAATAATTAATTTATGGGTTAATTAACTATTTTATCAAACTTTTATTAAAAACTATATTATTAAATAATGACAACTTGCTTTAATTGATTAAATAAGAATTTAATCAATTATTCATAGGATATTGGATTTATTGTCAAAATTAAATAATACAATTAATAATAGATAGAATTAAATTTAATTACATAATTAATTTGGCAAGATATTAAATCTAATTAATTAAATATGAAAATATTCAATTAATCAAACTTAGGATAAATATGATTTATCACCAAATAATCATTAAATTAAAGATAATTAAGATAATTAGGAATATTGGTAGGAATATTCCCCGATACAAAATTTAAGATAATCAATTAGGATTCGATGATGTTTAGATGTGCCTTAGGTTAGGACTTTGATGTTGATTTCATTCGATTTGTAGATGTAGGAGGTTAATGAACTTATAGCCCATTTTTGGGGTATTACATTTTGCCCCTCTTTGAATCACTGTGCGAAGCGCAGTGGTTCAAAGACAGTCTGTGTTTGATAGAGATATGAAACTGATTCGAAATTGATAATTGATATGAGACAGACGCTGATTGATATTGATTTGATATGAAGATAATAGGTCCTGAATGACCAAAAATAATGTTCACTATAACAGCAAATGAACCTATGATTGCGAAAAAGTGTCAAAACACCTGATTCCAAACCTTAGGATTGCAAAGAAGTGAGTGACCGGTTCTAGACTTGATTGTCTTAGCAGAACTAGCAGGTATCACATCTAAATCCTTCAGTTGTCGAAGAACCAAGGAAAGAACACTATGATCTGATGGTTGCAAAAACTGATACAGTTTACAAGATTAGGAGAATACCAGATTGATATGGATCTTGATGAATTTGATATGCCCCAAGTGATGATAGATTTGCCCCGAGCAATGACGTCTTTTTTGATGAATTAGTAACTAGATGTGGTTGTTGTCTTGATTACTGAGGAAGATTGATAGAATTTGATTTACAGATTTTGAATGATGTCCAATACCATGCCCCCTTTGGGATTAAATTTAAAATCTGATAAGAAAAGTCAGCGTTGAGAGTTTAGAAGCATGTTAATTGATTGGAAAAGTGGTTATACACGTTCAGAAATGCATTCTACATCGTTGGAAGGTCCTTAAGACCAAGTTTGACTAGGTTTGACCCTAAGTTGACCATGGTTGACCAAGTTGAAAATTTGATAGTTTGATGTTAGATAATTAGTTAAGTTGAATACTAGATTTCTATGATGATCGAAGGTTGAATATGCAAGCAGTAGACCATCCTCGGCCCAAAATTTTAAATCATGATTTTGACATATTAAACGATCTCAAATTTGAATTTTGATCTTGAAAATGGATTTAGAACGTCGAAATTAGCCAGGGGTGCAATTTTCATGAAAAATAGAGCACTTTTGAAAATTAGGTCAAATGCTATATAAAGGCCTGAAGGGTCATTCTCAATTCATTTCAACCATTTGACTTTGGAAATTGTGGGGAGCCCTCTGAGTGAGAAAATGGTAGAACAATGAGATCTGAAGATTCCTATGAGTTTGCATCGATTTGAGCGCAGCTGGAGATACCAGAGACCCCGATAGTATGGACATCCAGTAGGTGGACCTTTGTGCCCCTCTGAAAATGTAAATTTTTCATGTTTCATAGCATTTTTAATATTTTCGTACGCATTTTTCTTTTTTAATTTTTGTATGTGTGAAAACTCGTATGAGTCTCAACCCAGACTCATATGACACTTCATTTGAATTTCCTCTGTCATTTCAAGTCCACCCAAGTGTCGTATGAGAGGGACCCTTGTGTTGTACGACATTTCACTGGGTCCCTCGAAACTCGTATGATCCTGGGTGCAGTGTCGTATGACCATGGAGTGTCGTTTGGTCTACTGTGGAGTGTCATACGACATTTGATGCCAGTCTGGACTATCATATGAAAAATAGAGTGTTGAAAATTGACTTTTAGGGCCAAATTTTGAATTTTCTGATGCCTGATGCTGATATCTGACTGGTTGACCTACCTTTTGAAGTACCTGACTGTCCAATTTCTATATTATTAGCCTATGATTGAACCCAATTTTTGATAGAATGCCCTATTTTCATATGATATAGGTGACATATCTAGATGTACACATCCGACATTCATACCCAGCTACCCAGAGATTATGTGTCGCGCTTTCAGACCCGATGAGGGTTCATATTATTGCCTATGGATTTGAGTATTTGATTCATTTACCTGACATTAGGGTAAATCATGGCCTTTTGACTGCCTTGATTGAGAGATTCCATTCGAAGACATAGACGTTTCATTTACCTACTGGAGAGATGACCATGACTCCAGAGGACATCTATAGGATACTGCGCATTCCATTTCATAGCAGTCGGCGTCCTAAGTATGTGAGTTCTAGTCAGGGTGGTCTTCATGCCTTTAGGCATCTATTTGGAGATGATACACAATTGACGGGGTCCATTTCCTGGGAGACCCTTGTACAGAGATATGGTCAAACACACCGTTTAGAGTGCATTATTGCTGCTATGATCGGGGAGCTCATCATGCCAGGCCGTCAGCAGAATGGCTTTTTGATGGGATGGGCTTCGATGGTACCACTACTTATGGCTACGCCCACTGAGCTTGCCTGGGGTCAGTGCCTCTTGGCACATATGTTTTTAGAGATGCATGAGATCGTATATCAAGATTGCAAGAGCTTTGCTTCAGGAGTTCTTGTATTACAGATATGGGCCTGGGAGCATATCCCAATATTAAGACTAATTTTTTAGACACAGCGGCAGCCACAGGAGCCAGTGATATATGCATATGCTAGTTATGTCACACAGGTCCATATGGGTCATACCAAGTACTTCTGGCGATGTCTAGATGACATGACTTTTGTTCATTGGAGGCCATATTTGTAGATAAAGGTCTGGCCCACTGCGAGGGAGCAGTATAGTTTTCTTTTTTAGAGTTGAGTACTTATTGGCTGCTCTCCCACTATTCTGGAGAGATTTGTGATTAGCAGAGTGTGGCATCAGTATGGACGCAGACAAGATTCCTCACAAGAGTACACTGCATATGCACACATTGTGCGTGAGATCGGGCTCAGATGGACACCGAGGCTCTCCTATTCCTTATGTGCAGAGGAGTACGGTGCCATTATAGGTAGAGATTGGGACTACCAACCATAGGTTGTCGATGCAAGAGTGACAGATGGATACATTGCATGGCTTACAGATCACCCCATTCATAGATTCTCAAATCCTACAGAGTTTATTCCCTCCATGGAGGAGGCGATGGATGTTACAGGTGCTCCTATGGTATAGGGCCCGAGATCACAGGCAATGCATCCTACACCACCCAAACAAAGAGCGACAGTTCCATTGCAGAGATCATCTGGGCATATGAGGCCTCCTCATCCTTCTAGTTCTCCCATAGGTACATCCATAGGTTCACATAGACGATCCAGGGGTGAGAGGGGTACTTTGGGTAGTATCAGTGTGACAGATGAGGTGTTGGCAGGTGAGCAGTTTGTAGGTGGTGATGCAGATCCTACACAAGTAGACACTACATTTGATTTGGGTGCGGAGGTTAGACGCCATAAGGTGCGTAGATCAGAGACCACTAGACAGTAGCCAGAGCAGCCAGCACCAGATATAGAGATGCCAGCAGCTGCAGTAGAGCCTACTGTTCCTCTCACTTTAGCAGAGATGATTAGACAGCTCAGAGCCTAGGTCTAGGATGTGAAGGTACAGAGTGCCAGATGGGAGGAGAGGTTTCAGGAGGTAGACAGGCAGCGTACTGAGCTTCGTGCAGAGCTTCGCTCAGAGGTTCGGAGACTATAGATAGAGGTGACTCATCAGACCTCATGGGCCTCCTATTATGTGTCTGCATATTATACTATTGTTCCTGCTGAGTAGAGAGTACCTACATACTCTAAGTACATGGCAGCCTCAAAGGGAGCTAGGGCACCAAGGGTAGAGGTCATACCAGATGCACCACCGCCTCCTCCACTAGATACCGAGGAGCATGCTGAGAGTTGATTCCTGTGGTCATGTTTTGATATATTCTATTCTTTTTTATCACTGATATACCATTCTGATTCTGATAGCTTTCCAGAGCTCATTCTTCTGTACATTGTGCCAGTAGTGCACCCCTGACACATTTTGAGATTTTTGATATATATGAGATCGATATTTTGATTGTGACTTCATGTGTACTTGTCATGATGTGGATTTATGATGATATCATGCTATGATTAGTGTATAATGTATGTATGGATCGATGCAATGCAATGATTTCTTTCATATGTATGGATGTTATGCAAATGTAATTGATTATGAAAATATGTATGTATGATTTATGCTTATGTAATGAATGTAATGTAATGTAACGAATGATAATGATATAAGATCTAAATGCAGTGATACACATGATATGTTTGTGTAGGTTGATGAAGACAAGTACTCAGTCTTATGTCAAAAGGATATTTAACCCTGGAGGGTTACTACTTGCGATTTGATGAAGAGACCTTCGAGTGAGACTCAGCTCGCGTTACAAGTGAAGAATTGATATGAAGAATTGTTTAAGCTTTGAAGTGTTTCCAAATAGTTGTGAGATATGCAAACATGCAAAATGCAAAGAGACATGCAAAATGAAATGCAACACGCAAAATGAAATGCAACCTAAGACCTAGGACCTAGTCACTGATCATATGTCGATTTGTTATCATCATTGAACTTTTAGGTAACCAGATAAATCAATACAATGCCCACTAGCTAAAAATAAAAACCATAGACATATGAATATTGATTTGTATGTGCAAGAATCAATACAACACCCACTGGTCAACAACCATGGATATAGGAATATTGATTTTTTTTTCGGAATGTCGAATTAGATATAAGCACCAAGGCACAAATGTCAGGATGACCTGAATATCATATCCATTTTGATATAGCAATTTGTATAAGCATCAAAACATGAACGTCATGATGACCTGAATATGCCTTGCATTGCAAACACATCAAACAGACAAGACATCATTCTAAATCCAATGTGAATTACCCGTAGTGACCCTTTATCGTTCACATCCTTAGGTAAGATCATGTTTCATAGTAGGAGAAAGAACTCACTCAAAAAGACAATAGTTAGATCAAACTTCCTTGAATTTTTTGGGTATCAATGGTCAAGGTACGCATGGCCATCCAATTCGAGATAGAAGCTCTTACAGTCAGACACCATTTCAATCCAGAATTTCCAAAGTTGTTAGATTTTCACATACAAGCAGAAAACAAAGAAAAGATTATGCCCCCAATCATCACTCTCTAAATCCTGTAAAGGACATCATCGAAGGGCTTGAAGGGACACAATATGTAATAATCTCAATGCGAATCAGTAAGCATACAAGGAGATAAAAGCATGTAAAAAAGCATAGATTGTTTTCAGTTTGATGTTTGATTGCATTGTTGTAGATGCAAAATCCTTTCTAGAGACAAGATAGACTTGACTGACTCAAATGAAGCTTCAAAGGACTTTAACTGGATATGAGACATCTAAGATATACTGAAGACCATAGGATATGACATTGATTGCCCCCAAGTGTTAAGCATTGATAGGATACAAACACTTGAGCTGAGTGGTGGACAAACTGACTTATTAAAAACTGGAAATGCAAAAACAAACCGAGAGATATGTACAAACTAAAGCAAGACTAAAAGCTGGGAAAGACCAAGATTGCGCTGATAGATGGAGCATTTTGAAACAAGTGGCACCCATTTGCTGAGTTTTCACCATCTTGGCAAAGATTCTATTTTTGCTACCAAGGCGCCTGTTTCCAGGTTTTCACCAAGGCACTTTTTTTCTTTTTTTTTTCTCATTTTTTTGAATTTTTGATATTTTTTAATTTTTTTGTGAATCATCAAGGCGCCTATTGCTAGGTTTTCACCAAGATGTTCATTTTTTTCAGGACTTTTTTTTATTTTTATAATTTTTTCAAAGCATTTTACCATAGACTGAATGCTTTAGGCGTAGAATTTCTTCAGATGGAGAACGTTGATTGGTTCTCCGAGCTGTTCTCCTTCAGTTGTTGAGAGTTGATAGGCACCAGAGCCAAAAGTAGTAGTGATGACAAAGGGACCCAGCCAGTTGAGTTTGAACTTCCCCTTGCGTTCTCGATGGGATTGATTTTTAAGATTTTCTCTCAAGACTAGATCGCCAACCTAAAATTCTCTGTGTCTGACTTTCTTGTTGTAGCCTCTAGACATTCTCTTTTGATATACTCTGAGATGATCATACGTTGCTTGTCTACGCTCATCTAGTAGTTCTAGTTCTTGTAACCTAGACACTCTGTAGTCATCATCAGTTACTAGACCATGCATTCTAATTCTGAGTGATGGGATTTCAACCTCAATAGGCAGTACCGCTTCAGACCCATAAACTAAAGTGAAAGGTGTAGCCCCTATAGGTGTTCTGATACTTGTTCTATAGGCCCATAGAGCTGGATTAATCATGAGATGCCAGTCTCTACCAGTTTTGCTTACTGTTCTGTGCAAGATCTTTAATAGATTTTTGTTAGAAGCCTCTGCTTGGCCATTCCCTTGTGGATAGTAGATAGAAGACTGATGTTGTGTGATCTTGAACTTGGCACATAGATCATCTAGGTCTTTAATCCTAAATTTCCCACCGTTATCTATGATTATGGAATGAGGTATCACATATCTACATATGATATAGTTCAATATGAACATAGAGATCTGTTTCCTTGTTGCTTGTGTCAAAGGGACCGCCTCTACCCATTTTGTAAAATAATCTGTGGCTGTGATTATATGGGTATGTCTATTAGAAGAATGAGGATGAATCATCCCGATAAGATCAAATGCCCATTGATGGAAAGGCCATTGTGTTGTAAAGGGGATTAGATCCCTCCCTGGAGTATGAATTAAGTTGCCATGCACTTGGCACTTTTAACAATTCTTAGCAAATTTGATAGCCTCTTTCTCCATTTCAGGCCAGTAGTACCCAGCCCTAATAAGTTTTCGAGCTAGTGTTAAACCGTTCAAGTGTGACCCACAAATACCATCATGGACTTCCTCTAATGCACATTGAGACTCTTCCCATTCTAAACATCTAAGTAGCGTACCATCTAGACCTTGTTTGTATAGATTTTGACCAATGATGACATATCAGGAGGCATTATGGATAAGGTATCTCTTTTCATGGCAGTTGAATGTATCAGGGATGATTTGGTCCTGGAGATAGGAAAATAGGTTTTTATATCGGGATGAATCATGACCAACAATAGTGCAGATCATGCAGGTTTTAGGGGAGTCATATGCAAGATAAGATAGTGCTTCCACCAGGAACTCGTAGCATAGCTCATGTTCAGGCTACTGTAATAAAGTAGATAGTGTTGCCATTACATCAGCAACCTTGTTCTCCATTCTAGGAATTTGCTCAAATGTGATAGATATGAAATATTTCTTAAGATCATCTACCATGCTCTTGTAAGGAATGAGCTTTTCATCTTTAGTTTGGTACACATCATTGACTTGATGAATAACAAGTTGAGAGTCTCCATGAATGTGTAGCTATGTTACTCTCCATTCAATTGCTAGTTTCATACCATTCAAGAGGGCTTCATATTCCACAATATTGTTTGTGCAAGGGAACTTTAGTCTGAATGCTTTTGGGATGGAGTATCCTTGAGGAGTTATGAACAATATGCCTACTCCAGATCCATTCTATGTATAGGAGCCACCAAAGAACAATTGCCATTCTCTAGAAGATAGGTGCATAATAGAGGAGTCTGGAAATTCCATTTGCATTGGTGTGTCATCAAACATGGGTGCATCTACTAGTTGATCAGCAATAACTTGACCTTTTATAGATTTTCTTTCAACATATTCAATGTCAAATTCGCTTAGAAGCATGACCCATTTAGCCAGTCTACCTGTGAGGGCAGCCTTGCTAAGTAGGTATTTTAGTGGATCAATTTTTGCTACTAGATGCATGGTATGAGCTAACATATAGTGTCTCAGTTTTTGTGATGCAAAGATCACAGCGAGACAAGCTTTCTCAATCATAGAATAGTTCTTTTCATACGCCACCAATGTTCTACTTATATAATAAATTGCTCTTTCCTTTTTCTCTTCATCATGTTGCGCTAGCAATTACCCCAGTGATGTGGCTATTGTGGAGACATATAAGATCAATGGCTTCCCATGAATAGGAGGCATCAAGATAGGCAGATTTGATAGATACTTCTTAATAGGGTTAAATTTGTTCTCACATTCTTCATTCCATGCAAAGGTCACACCTTTATGTAATGTTTTTGTAAAAGGTTGTGATATGTCCGCTACCTGTGATATGAATCTTCTGATAGATTGAACTCCTCCTTGCAACGTCCTCATTTGATTGATATTCATGGGAGGGTGCATCTCTATTATAGCCTTGACTTTAGCCGGATCAACTTCAATGCCCTTCTTTGAAACTATGTATCCTAAGAGCTTTCTAGAAGTGACACCAAAAGCACACTTCTTAGGATTTAGTCGGAGACTAAACTTTTCCATTCTATCTAGGATCATGCTCAAGTCCTTTAGATGTTTAGTTCTGATCATAGATTTTGCTAAAGTATCATCAACATAATCTTCCATAGTTCGATGCATCATGTCATGGAAAATAGATGTCATTGCTCTTTGATATGTAGCACCAGCATTTTTAAGCCCAAATGGCATGACATTCCAATAGAAGGTGCCCCATGCACATGTGAAAGAAGTTTTCTCTTGGTCCTCTGGAGCAATTTTTATTTGGTTATATCCAGAAAAACCATCCATTAAGGAATACATCTCAAAACCCATAGTCATGTCCACTATCATATCAATGTTAGGTAGTGGAAAATCATCCTTAGGGCATGCTCTATTCACATCTCTAAAGTTTGTGCACACTCTGATTGACCCATCTGGTTTAGAAATAGGTACAATATTAGAGATCCACTCTGCATAGTCAATAACTCAGATGAATCTGGCATTTAGGAGCTTCTCTAATTTAGCTTTTACCAAGAGTGCAACATGAGGATGCATCTTTCTCAATTTTTGCTTGACAGGTTTGACATTTGGAGCAATACATAAATGATGCATTATAAGATTGGGATCCAATCCTGGCATATCTAAATATTTCCATGAAAAGTTGATCTTCTTCTCTATGAGGAATGTTGTAAATTTTTGTTTCTCTTCTTCTGATAATGATTATGCTACATGTACCAATTGTGGTTCCTCTGTTGTACCCAAATTGATGGATTGAGTGGGCTCAATTAGAACTGGAGATCTATCCTATAAATGACTTTGAAGGACATCAAATATCTCATCCTTAGGTGCCTCAGAGAGGTTTTCACCATTGGATACATCTTTTATTTTTACTTTTTTAGGTTCTGAGACTGCCACAAAGTGATTTTCACCCTCAGAACTCTTTTTCTTTTTCTTTTTATTCTTGTTTTTCTGACTAAGATATTTGATGTCTGACTCGGTCATGCTGATGCTTGATTCACTGATGGAAGTACCCATAGGCTCAACTACATTGAGGTAGCAAGCAAGGGCATAGTCATTTGGGAAGGTATAAATACCATGGCTCGGATTCATGGAGGTTTGATCAATAAGTTTTGGATATTTGAGAGTCAAAGTAGGGAAAGATTGGGAGATAGTGTTTACGGATATGGATCTGTCATCATTGGTCCTAACCTGATGCTCGAGTTCAAAGGTGATACTACAACTTAAGACATTCAATTCATGAATAGGCTCAATGTCATCATGGGAGTCCAATTCAGCCATAGGTGGATCAGACTCGATAGGTTCATCATTTCACTCTAGACTTACATTGGTTTGAGGTGCATATTGGTGAATAACATCAACATGTTTCTCTGTGATAAGCTCATCTGGTTCTGGACTGGCTCCCCATTCATATTCATTAGATTCATCTTCTGATTCAGGATCTCTAGGAAATCTTAGAACATGAGTAAAGTCAGGGTGAATACCCCAAGAAGGGTTACCCTCATATTCTGATTTGTATTCATACTCATGAGAATCTATCTCAAAATCACTACCACTTCCCTCTTCTTGATTGTTTTCAAGATTATCTGGTTCTTGTGTTGCAACTATCTCTTGATTGATAGTAGGTTCTTGTGTTTCTACTACATTAATGCTTTTGATAGAATCGTCTTTATCATCAAGAAGGTCTTTGATCTCTTTAGGCAATTTTTCATAGGGGATGAGTTTTGAGCTATCTGAATCACTATCAGATGGTTCTATTTCTTCTTTCTTAAGAAGAGGTTCCCTTGGTGTGATCTACTCTATGACATGAGAGCAATTACCTTTGAGGTGATAGGGTTTCTTCTTAAATCCTAAGCCAACTTTGTTTTTATTTTCTCTACCAATATGTGGGAGAGGTGTCTCAAGACCTTTTCCTCTGATTCCTAGAGGTCCTTTACCTGAATATCCCATCTTAGCTATTAATTTATCTCTTGGACCATATGACTTGGAAGGGAGTTTGGAGATTGCAGAGTCACCAGTTTGCACAACTTGAGATTCAGGTTCATCTTTGTACAGCCATGATAGTACGGCCTCATCCTCTTCAAATTCTTTCTTGGACACTTGTTCTGCTACAAAATTCTTTTTATATGCTTCAAGAGGTTCTTTAGAGTCTGGTTTGGATTGTTTCAAAGATTTCCCATAAGACTTAGGTGAGATAGGGAGAGATGTCAAAGATAAGACTGGCTCGATAGTATATTCTCCCATACTATTTTCTTTGATATTAACCTCTTTTGCAAGATCTTCCATTTTAGATGTGGATGCTTCTTTAGTTGGTACAATAGAAGATTCTTTGTTATTAGGTACAAGCTTATCTACACTTTCCTTCAAGGTGTTGCAAGTTGTATTCAGATCTGTAGGGATAGTAACCTCTACTCCTTCATAAGGAAACTTCAAACATTGATGGTATGTAGAAGGAATAGATTGCATTTCATGTATCCATGGTCTCCCTAGAAGGATGTTGTAGACCAAAGGTAGATCAAGCACTTGACAAATGGTATCTTTGATAACGGGACCCACTCTGATAGGTAAGACAATGGTGCCTTTAGAAGATCTTTCTTGTTCATCATAGGCCTTGATAGTTATTTTCTTTCTAGGATCAATAGCCAATTCTGAAAATCCCAAATGTGTGATCAAGTTGTAAGAATAAATGTTTAGGCCAGTGCCCCCATCTATCAACACATGTTTGACTCTACAGTTTTGGATCAAGACTTCTATATGCAAAGGTTGATTCTATGGGTGACTCAAGGAGTTTTCATCTTCCTCTGAAAAGGAAATATATTGTGGAGATGTAAGATGTCCAACCATAGTCTGGAACCTGTCTAAATCAAGGTCATCAGGAACATTGGAACTGAGCAAAGATTTATCGAGAATGGCTCTATGAGCTGGAGATATTTGAAGCAACTCAAACATGGATATTTTTGCATTAGTGTGTTGGAGTTGTTGAACAATGCTATAATATGTAGGCCTTGTATCCTTTGGATTGGAAGATTTGGAAGCAGCCTTTTATTTAGAAGTAGATGAAAGATTGAAGGGCACCTTAGGGACATTTGATGAATCTGGGATTTGTCCTTTCAGATGCATTTGAGCTTGTGATCGAGTAACTGCGTTAGCTGAGGAATGATTTATGTCTCTTCGTACAATTGTGATGACATTGCAATTTTCAGAGAGACATGGTTCAACCATATTGATGACAGCATTATTTCTAGGGTAGGCATAGTTGACTTTTGCCCCCATATTAGGCTGAGAAGTTGAAACTTCTTGACCATGTTTCAGAAATGGTTCTGTGAATGTTGTATGATTGTTATTGCTCATGGGATTGTCAATTGTGATGTCTCCACTATCAATCAGATCTTGAATGGTATGCTTCAAGTGATAGAAACTACAAGTTTTGTGACCTTTACTTTGATGGAAATCATAGAATTCATTTTCCTTCCACCATATCAGTTTGGGGTCCTGAGCATTCGATCGGATTGGTGGTAAAGAGATGATGTTATCAGCCAGTAGAGTTTTCATAGCTGATTCTAAAGACTCTCCTAGAGGAGTAAATTTTCGATGTTTATCCCATTTTTTGAATTCTGGCTTCCTTTGAGATGGTTGAGAAGACTTTTTCTCTGAGGTTTTAATGGCTTGAGTACCAAGAGTGAGATTGTAGGCTGGTGCCTTTGATGGGGCACAGATAGTGTCAACAACACCATCTGTGATGATGCCTTTGTTCTTGTTCCAATTTTTGTTCTTGTCTTTAGAACTGGATCCTAATTCGTACTTGTCTTTTTGAAGTGTGATTTCTCCTTTTTTTACAAGCACTTTTTTTTATTTTGATAGCATTATCCACCATCTTGTCAAAAGATGTATGATCTTGCATTTGTAGAGGATAATTGATTTTTGGAACAAGGTTGTTGATGAAGATTTCCAATTTTTCTATTTCTGGAATAGGTCTGGCATATAGAGAGAAATTCTTCCTCCATCTATTGAGAAATGTTAGGAATGGTTCCCCTGGATATTGCTTGAAATTACAGATATCGATCATGGTGACCGGGTGCTGAATATTGTAGGAGTATTGCTGGTAAAACAATTTGATCAACTCCTCAAAAGTTTTGATAGTAGAAGGCAATCTTGAAAACCACTGAATGGATGCTCCTCCCAGAGATCTAGGAAAAAGATGCATCAGATAGGTCGGTTCATGCATGAATTCAATGGATTGTGTATAGAACTCTCTGACATGATCTTGAGGATTAGAGTGTCCATCATACTTATCATACTTTGGCATCTCCACTCTTTTTGGAAATGGTGGCATATACAAGCTTTTGTCAAAAGGAAAAGGGCATAGAGCTTCCATGGAGAACTCTTTGGGTTCCTTTTCTTTCTCAAGGCTATTAAATTTGACTTGTAAAGCATGTATCTATTTTGTCATAGCTATGAGTGGAGTTTCTTCCTCATGTATAATGATGTCTTCAACATTAAAGTTGGGAGGAAGTTTAGCTCCTTGATGAGCTAGTTGTAAAAAGTATGCTTCTCTATCTTCTTTCAAGAAATGCTTCATCATTCATTTTAAGTTATCATCGTTTTGATATTGAGCAATTTCTTCAGGTGTGGGTTCCTAATCTGCCCCATGTTGAGATTGAGCTCTTTGAGAGCCAAAATTTGTCCCTGCTTGAGACATGGTAGGAGTTTGTGGACTCCCTAGATTAGATTGATGAGGGGTATGTTGAGTACCTCCGTGAGTTGATGGAGGAGGTATGTAACCAGATTTCAATCGGTAGTTGCCAAGATTGTCATCCTCGTAAAGACCAAAATTGATGAGTTGCTTAAGAGTTGGAGTTTGGAGAGTGGTGATAGATTTCTTGTGAGAGGAAGCTCTAGTCTCCACCATTCACCTCAAGTGAAATAAAAGAATAAGATCCGGATAACTAAAGAATGAATTGAATCAAGATGATCAGATGATGCAACCTTGTCAAGGTTTGATTGATTTGAAGATTTGATTAGACGTGGATGAAGGATACTATGCCCTGGATGTATGGGTAGGTTCCCAAAAGATAGTGGACAAGATATCACAACACTTAGTCATTTTGATGATTGATTGAAGATTGATAGTTATGACAAGGTTTTGACACAGGATGATAAAAACTCAAATCGATTAAACAGAAGGCTGAATTGAATTCAAAAGGCCACTTTAGGAAAATGATTGGATTCTTAATATCTACTACTCTATTCCTGACATAGTGATTTGATCGACAGATTCTGAAACTAGGCTGAAAAAGCTAAATATCTGGCAATTTTGACAATTTTTTGACAACTTTCAAAAATTTCTCAAACGACACTCTGTAGACTCGTACGACAGTGGGTATGCTATGAAATGACAGTTGCAAAACTTGTATGACACTGGGTGGGTTATCATATGATAGTTGGGTACCAATGAAATGATAGTTGAAAATCTCATACGACAATTGGGTAGCAATGAAATGACAGTTGAAAATCTCATACGACAGTTGCAAGATTTTGACTTTGAGAATTTGCTGGCATGGAAACTCGTACGACACTGGGTACCCAATCATATGATAGATGGGTTGTAATGAAATGATACTTGATGGAAACTCATATGACTTTCTGACCTCCTGAGACAACTTTTGACTCCAGAAAGGATTTTACTTTAGATTTTGCAAATTTTGAGTTTTCAGATTTGAATTGTTTGCAAATTTCAATGTCCAGATTTGAGGATTGTAACAGATTTGTTCATTTTCAATAACTAGATAGATAAACAAGCACACAAAATAGCAAGCACATGATTTCAAGCATGTCTAAAAATAATGAACAAGGGCAAAAGAAACCTTGCACATGAGAAATCAAGTGACTTATTCGTTCTAATCCTCAGAAGCGCTAATTGTGTATGTTCCAAAAATGTTTTGCAATAATGCACATATACCCTATAAAATGAAAATTTGGCCTCACTAGGGTTTTTAGTAATGGTTTGACTCTACAAATTTTATGATCCAAAGGGGTGAACTCCAATCCCGGCACACCAGGGTTTTGACACAGTCCGAGAACTTAATCTTCAGGAGCTGCTAGGGAGATCTAACAACCCAACAATGAAACATACCTGTGGAGATTTCTTCCACAAGGACATTTATATAGCGGCTGTCACTACCACGGTGAAAATGGCTATTACCGCTTGAGGTTCTATCAATGCAGTTTTCCCTGTGAAGGGATTGTCTGCTATGGTTAACCCTCTCTAAAGGTGACTCATAGTAGTATACCACAAGGGGATTTGGCTCCAAATCCAAGGTTTTTGACACCTTTTCACTTTTAACCCAAACAAAGCAAGCAGATTAATCTGACACGCTAAGACAAAGTTTGTCTCACCAAGGTCTATGATATCAACCCCACATGATCTATCAACCCCTCTAGAGAGAGAATGTGTCAATCAATAAGGGAAGACGCACTAACCAATTTTGATTCACCAAAGCTCATGATGTCAACCCCACATGATCTATCAACCTCTCTTGGGAGAGAATGTATCGATCAATAAGAGAAGATGCACTAACCAAGTTGAATGTGAAATGCACTAAGTATCCTCCCTACCTATAAGGATTTTGTCATCAAGAAGGATTTTGCTAGGAATCCAATCTCTCAAGAATCACAAATAGTGTTCATAGGGCCTAATTACTATGTGAGCACAGATGTATTCCCGAAAGCAAATCTATCCAAAAGTACCCAAAAAAGTAGAAAGAGGAACACTTAATGCTTAAAGTGAATATGAGATGAGTCCACAAGGTGGAACACTTAACACCTCACACAAGCTGAAAATGAGTCCCCAACTTAGAAAACAAGTGAGTTCCTAAAAGCACAAAAGGGTTGCCAAGTGGAACACTTAACGCTTCTATCCTATTGACCCCTCCCCTTTATGGCGCTGAGATTGCAACCACGGGGCGAAATGAGGGGCTGGCGGATTAGCGAGTCCAATAACCCAAGATAGCAATCAAGATCAATCACAAGTATCTGAAACTACTTAATGAATCCTTAAGGGGTCACAACCTAGTATCAATTATGCAAGTGTGTAAAACAAAAGCATGAAAAGAATCACCCGAGCTAGACACATGAGAGATTTATTTTAAGCCCCAAATCAAAATATTATCAGCACAAGTGGAATACCTGAGATCCTCGCAACACGCTTAGTAGATGTTTACCTAATTTTGAGAAATTCTTGCACTTTTTCCAATCAAACCTAGTAGAAATCAATCAGAAATAGTAAATTTTAATTGTTAGGGTTAGCTGTCAGTCAAAATCCAAAAATCAAATCTGACAAACTGCCTGCCAAAATGAAACAACAATTGAAATCTGATACCAAAACTCATACGACAGTGGGTCTGTTACCAGATGATAGTTGAAACCTGATGCCGAAACTCGTACGACACTGGGTCTATTACCAGACGACAGTCCAGAAACTCATACGACACTAGGTGTCTGGTGAAATGACAATCCAGCCTCCAAACAATAGTGGGTGCCTAATGAAATGACACTCCGTCAACTATCATATGATAGTGGGTTCAAAATCATATGACTTTTGTTAGAAACTCGTACGAAGATTGTACGGACAAAAAATAAAAATCATATTTTTGCACAAAAATCGAGGAGAAAAAGATAGAAATTGATAGAATTGAATTGGAAACCCGTTTCAGGGCCCCATGGTTGGCGCCAAAAATGTGTGTGTGAAAATTGTACCTGATCTGTAGACACAACACTTCAGTAAAACATTAGAGGTTAGCAAAAATCAAAATCGTGCAAAATTAAAATCTAATTTAACCAAGTGATTTACTGCCTTCTAGTAGGTGCGAAATTAATGTTCTCAGATTGTTATTGAGATCAGTGACCTAGACGACACCTAAACGAAGGATTTGAATGCCAAACTGATATGAAATATGAATGCAATTAATCTATTTTTTTTTTTTTTTTCTATGCAATGATAATGAAAACCAATATGAATCTATGCTAATATGAAAATTGATATGCAATGCTAATCTAGAAATGATATGATATGAGAATGAAAATTCTAACAATAATATGAAAGCTATCAATTTGAAATTGATCTCACAAAGCTTCGAATCCTCAAATTTATCTTTCAAGCTCCAATTGTGCAAATTCTCCAAATCTGATATGCTAGAATTCCTGTAGAGTAAGTTTGTAATTTTTGAGAGATGAGAGATGAAGAGCCGAGCCTTGGTTTTATAGAAATCCAAGGATTTGGAGGTGCATGAGAAAAAGCCATAAATCACTCAAATAACTCAGCTTGATTTTTGAGTTATTTTTAAATAACAGATAATTAAGTCACAAAAATCATGCAAAAGCACAGTTCAACTCGAATTAGAAGTTTAGATCAACTTTAAAACTCAAAAAGATGTTGAGTTTCAAAAAGCTAACAACTTGCATTGATTTTCCAATTTGAGTTTAACCGGTCCTTGAATGTGCACATGGATAATTATGATTTAATAAATAAATAAAGTGATTTATTCTCAACTTAACTAATTTTTGAAATAAAATAATTAATTTATGGGTTAATTAACTATTTTATCAAACTTTTATTAAAAACTATATTATTAAATAATGACAACTTGCTTTAATTAATTAAATAAGAATTTAATCAATTATTCATAGGATATTGGATTTATTGTCAAAATTAAATAATATAATTAATAATAGATAGAATTAAATTTAATTACATAATTAATCTGGCAAGATATTAAATCTAATTAATTAAATATGAAAATATTCAATTAATCAAACTTAGGATAAATATGATTTATCGCCAAATAATCATTAAATTAAAGATAATTAAGATAATTAGGAATATTGGTAGGAATATTCCCCGATGCAGAATTTAAGATAATCAATTAGGATTCGATGATGTTTAGATGTGCCTTAGGTTAGGACTTTGATGTTGATTTCGATTGATTTGTAGATGTAGGAGGTTAATGAACTTATAGCCCATTTTTGGAGTATTACACCACCACCCTGATAACACTTTGCAAATACCTTCTTCTCAGAATTCAAAATGATTTTTCTAAGAAATGTCGATACCACATTCTCTTAACACAGCTCTGTTATGTTTGGCATGAAAGATAATTATGAAGGACATCAATGTTTTAACTGGGAGTGTTCTTTGCATAAATGATTGTCCTTTTAAGTCATGTCAAACTGAGGAGATCTTTCCCAAAATTGGAATGACAAGGTATGGCAAATACAATAAAGATTTAAAAATTAAAATAGACCACAGCCAAAGTACAACATATAACATGGACATGACTAGGGTGACGTGGAAATGACACTTGGAAATAAATACACTTTCCCTACCCCCCATGAAATTTTGACAAGTGTCCACACTTAAAAAAATTTGCACAGGATTGAGAAACTGGCTTTAGGCTTATACCCTACATTTAATGCAGTATTATATATAATTGTTGAAACATATGCACTAAAAATGAGAAGAAAGTAAAAATGTGTACCTCAAACTTTTAAATCACGCATCCATATGCAATTTGATGAGTTGGTGAAGTCTGGTGATCGCTGAAAAGGTGTTGATAGCATGTTTTATTGAAAGCATTAAAAACAAAATTTGTGGGTGATGTGGAGGGTGAGTGGATGGTAGACAAAGAGATGAGATGAATTGATAAGAAGAAAATGAAAAGTGAGTGAAAGAATGGACCTCATATGGAATGAGTTTTTATTATGTGTTGTTCATCGAAAGCTTGCTATGGTACGGCTGCAGGAAGAAGGCTTGCACCCTCTGCTGCAGGAACTATGTCCACTAGAGTTGGTAAATTTCTTGGTTGGAACTGCTACAGGAACTCATCCTTGGTCTGTGGTTTATGATAGAGTCACAATCGGTGGCCATTTACAAGTAGTTTGAACTAGACTGGATCAATGGTTGTTAGCTGAATGGCTCCATTATCGAATACATGCTGAATTTCATAAGGCCCTAGCCACCGAGTCTGCAATTTTCCTAGTGTCTCCTTGTATTGAGAATCATATAGTAGAGCCCAATCTCCTACTTGGAATTGTTTATTCCTAATATGTGCATCATGCCATTTCTTTCATTGTTTCTGGATGATCTTTGTTCTTTCCAAAGCTGTCTTTCTCATCTCATCTAGTGAGTTCAAGTGGAGAAGTCTCTCTTCTTGTGCTGCAAGAAGACTGATGTTTAATTCCAGAGTAGTGTGTAATGTTTTATGTTCAAATTCAATGGGCAACATTGCTGCTTTGTCATACACAAGTTCAAATGGGGTGAATCTAGTTGTTGTCTTCCATGTTGTTATGTAAGCCCAAACGGCTTCAGTTAATCTGTTGCTCCAATCCCTTCTATGTATTTGCACTGTCTTGGTTAGAATGGCTTCAATTTCCCTATTGGTGACTTCTACTTGCCCATTTGCCTGAGGGTGATAAGGGCTGGATTTTCGGTGCCTTATGTTGTATTCTTTCATAAGTTTAGTGATCAATTTGGATGTGAACTGGGCTCCTTGATCTGTGACGAGTTCTCTGGGAACTCAGTAGTGTGTGAATATTTCTTCATATAATAATTTAGCTACTTTCTCATCTCTTGCATTTTTCATCACCCTGACTTCTACCCATTTTGTTAAATAATCCGTACATACTAAGATGTAGGATTTACCATTTGATGGTGGGTCAATTGGCCCTATGAAGTCCACACCCCACTTGTCAAAGGGTGTTACAACAACCTATGGATTGAGTGGCATCTCATCTAATCTTGTCAGCCAGCCCATTCTCTAGCATTTGTCACACTTAGTGGTATAAGTTGCCGCATCCTTGTGTAGTGTTGGCCAGTAATATCCAGTTGTAAGTATCTCTAATGTTGTTCTTTTTCCTACAAAATGGCCTCCACATGGTTCATTATGACAGGCATGTAGTATATCATATATTTCATCTTCCCTGACACATCTCCTCATTATTTGATCTGGTCCAGTATAGAAGAGATTGTTATCAATCCATGAATAATGAAAACTCTTCTCTACAAGCTTCTTCCTATCTTTTTGGGAGAAGTGTGGTGGCATTTTATTTGTAGCAAGATAGTTTGCTATATCTACATACCATGGTGTATGGGTTGCTATATGGAATAAATGCTCATCTGGAAATGTATCTTGAATTGGAGTTGGATCTTCATCAACAAGTTGAAGTCTGGACAAATAGTCAGCAACTACATTGGCCTTTCCTGGCTTATCAACAATGGTAATATCAAACTCCTACAATAACAGTAGCCATCTTGCCAATTAGCCAATTACAGTAGGTTTGTTCATCAAGTACTTTATAGCTGAGTGGTCAGTATGAACAAAAATAGGATAGCCAGTTACATAGTGCCTAAATTTATTCAATGCATAAACTACAGTTAAAAGTTCCTTCTCAGAAACTGTGTAGTTTAGTTCAAGGCCATGGAGACTTTTACTAATATAGTAGATTGCATTTTCAAAGTTAGCAAGCTTTTTTCCTAATACAAAACCTATAGCATAGTTTGATGCATCAGTATGGATATGGAATGGAATAGACCAATCTAGTCCATTAAGAACTGGTGCTGTGGTGAGGAGTTTCTTAAGCTACAAGAAGGATTCATTACATGTTGGTGTCCAAATGAATTCAGCTTCTTTAGTCAACAGCGTATACAAAGAACTAGCTATTTGACTAAAATTTTGAATGAAATGCCTATAATAGCTAGCATGACCTAAAAAAGATCTTACATCCTTTGGTTTAGTAGGTATGGGCAATGTTAGGATTACCTCTATTTTGGCTGGGTCCACTTGTATCCTTGCTACTGATATAAAATGACCAAGCACTACTCCTTCCTGCATGAGCATGAAACATTTCTCACTATTAAGTGATAGGTTATGTTCTTTGCATTGGACAAGAACCTTTTCAAGATTCTTCAAGGCCTCCTCAAAGGTTACTCCAAATGCTGTAAAATTGTCCATGTATATTTCCATACAATCGTGTGAGATGTTTGCAAAAATACTTATTACAACTCTTTGAAATGTTGCTGGAGCATTACATAGGCCAAATGAAAACACAGAGTATGCAAAAGTACCCCATGGGCATGTAAATGTAGTTTTGTCTTGATCCTCTAGAGCTATACTTATCTGATTATAATCACTATATCCATCAAGAAAAGAAATATTTCTTACCAGCCAGAGTATCCAAAACTTGATCAATAAATGGTAAAGGAAAATGATCCTTCTTTGTTGCCTTATTCAATTCTTTGTAATCTACACAAATCTGCCATTTCCCCCCCTTTTTAGGTACTATAACTAGAGGTGAGACCCACTAGCTATCAGATATGGGGTATATGAAACCAACATCAAGCAATTTTTGTAGTTCATTTTTAACTATTTCCCTAAGTGTTGGATTAATCCACCTCTGGGGTTGATGGAGTGGCAGGCACCCTTCATTGATATATATTCTATGAGTGCATAATGTGGGGCTTAATCCTTTCATATCTCCATAATCCCATGCAAAAGCCTTTTCATGTTTTTGGAGAAGCTCTGTTAACTGTTCCAGCTATTTGGAAGGCAATTTGTTATTAACATGGAGATTATGACCTTTTGACAACTCGACTGTAGTTGTGAGATTAACCATAGAAACTTTAGAGATGGGACTTGTATGTAGTTCACATGGTAAAAGTTGATGGATAATATTTGGTTCCTTAGGCAGAAAACAATTCTCAGTATGTTCCTCATATGTTGTTAGTTCCAATACAGAACTGTTAAATACATCTTTTTTTACCACACAAGTATTATCAAGAATACTCTGAATTACTAAATCTTCCTCCTGCAACTTTAGAAAGGACTATCTATGTAACATCATAAGTTGTACTACAAAGTTTAACTCTTCCTCTCCATCTCCTAAATCTGGCCATACAGGTGTGCTTAAATCTAGTTGGGGTTGTGTTAGAGGATACAGGACAAATTTCTTTGTTGCTTGTCCATCCAATATGGTCATATTTCCTGACCTACAACTTATATTTGCATTAGTTGTAGCTAACCATGGTCATCCTAAAATGATAGGGTAACCAGCTAATTAAGTTGACTTTTGGAGATAGAATCATGAAATCTGCAAGGTACTCTAGAGAATCTAGGGCTACTACTATGTCTTCTATCATTCCATTAGGAGTGACAGCAGAACTATCGAAAAGTTTCATAATTATTGGGGTAGCCCGTATTCCTTCTATGTTCAGCTTTTTCATAGTATCTTTATTCATTACATTTATAGCTGCACCAAGATCAATCAAGGCATTTTTTACTGACTGACCATTTATAATCACATTCACAACTAGACTTCCTGGATCAGAATATTTAGGAATAACCAATTTTCCTAACATAATGTCAGCCACTTGTCCTATAACATGGACTGTGGTTGGGTTTTTTTTCTTCCTCCCAGGCTTTTTAAGACAGGCTTCTCTAATTGCTTTACCATAAAGAGGAACATCTTTAATAGCTTGGAACAAAGGAATCTGGACATGCATGTTCTTCAACTGGTCAATAATGTCAAAGGATTGTTCCTCTGTTTGTGTAGGTTTACTTTGTATAAGCTTTTGTGGACAAGGAGGTTCAACTGCAGTTTGAGTTTGAACTGTACTAGTTACATTTGTTGGGTCAACTGCTTGTGATAGAGAAGTTGCTGGTGCTGATGCTGCAGGAGGATCTGGTATTTTAGTTATTAAAGGTGGTTCAGGTGCTGGTAAGGTTGTACCAAATCTCAAATGTATATCTGCAACATTTAGAGCATAAGCAGGATACTGCTAAGCATCAACAGCATACATTGGTTGTTGTGGTTGTTGGTTATTTGGATTTGGCTGAGGTTGTGCAGGCAACTGAGTCTATTTTTGAGGTCCGAAAATTGTAGGAGGTGGCATTAGTGTAGGTGTATTTGCTGGAGGTGTTAAAGGTGGGTATCCAGTATTATTAGACCATTACTGAGGTCTTCTCCATTGGTTTGTAGACTGCCAATTCCCCTGGGTTGTTTCCATTGGTTTTGAAATTCTGGCCATTGGTTTTGAACTGTGGAGGATACCATTGACTTTGTGGATTATTTTGCCAAGCATTGTTCCAACTAGGTTGATTATATTGTGGAGGACCTTGGACACCATGGTTTTTCCATTGATTACTATATGGATTTAAATTTTGTAAAGGGTCTTGGGGCATACCTTGATGTGGGGTCCATGGCCAACATTGAGCAACAAAGAATACTTGCTCATCTTCTCCTTCTATCTTTAGGTACTTAGTTGGAAGATATTGGTTTTCCACATTAGCGACCAATTTGCAATGACAATCTTTCTTCTATTTCCAGCAGTGTGGACAGTACTCAGCTAACTGCTCCTCAACTTCTGCATGTTTCTTCTTAGCAGTCATTGTATCCAAATGTGTGGTGACATCATTGATGATGTCTTGTTTGAAATCAAACAAAAAATTTGAAATTTCCATCTTTGAAATACCAGAGCCACTTCCTTTGCCTATTGCTGAGTGAAATCCCCTTCCTTTCTTTACTGCTGACCTAGAGTAGTTATGGAAAATCTTCTGAAGGTCATCCCATGAAGATTGGGATATATCTCCTCCTGCCATCAAATCCAATGCTTCAAGATAGTTCTCATTTACTCCTCTAAGAAAAATCAGCTTCTGGGACTCTTCATGCAAGGTGTGTTGTGGGTTCTTTTGTAAGTTGAATAGGAAGTGAGATATATAATCTTCTAATGTTTCATCTTCCTGTTGTGACATTCTAAAAATGTCATCACCTTTTGAATCATTTCCCCTACAACATTCCTTATACTTTTTAAGAAACAGGCATCTCATATCATCCCAATTTGCTACTGCATTTGCCCCCAAGCCCATAAACCATTTTAAAGCTGACTCTTTTAGTGTGGCTGGGAATAATTTTAGCTTGTGACTATCATTATTATAGTCAAAGCTCCGGCATAGGATATCAAATTCAAACAAGAAAGTATTAGGGTCCTCTGTTACGAGTCCATAAAAATTTGGTAATGTTGATGTAGGTATATTTTTGAGATTGGGATTATTGACAAGACTTGGTATTGGAAATGGAAATGTGGGAGCTACCATAGCTGGAGTTATGGGATATTGACACTGTGGCTGAAAATTGGTAATTGTTGGAGGATTCTGAACAGTAGGTGGCCCTGAAGTGGAGTTAGTATGGGAGCTGGCCAATATTTCCTCAAATGGATAGAGGTCAAATGTTCTCTGGATGTCTTCTTCTACTGAAGATAATGATGCAGTAAACTCTGGGCTTGCATCTAGAAATGGTAGTTCAGGTTCTTCTAATTCTTCTTTTGCCTTCACAGGCTCCTTAGGAAGGAATCTACCATGGACATCTCTCCTTCTTCGATGCATGCAAGAAATTGGTGACTTGTTAATCAAGCTCACAACTTCACATTTCCTAACTAACAAACTAATCTGAAAATAAATGACTCATGAAGGTTCCTAGCTTGACACCATCCTCGACAGCGGCGCCAAAAATATACAGCTTCACAATAAATGAAGATAATCACACCATTGTTTCTCCTTCAAAGATAATATATCTATTCTAAAGATTATCTATTCCATCATGAAATACACTTGAATTGTCAACCCACAGATGTAGGACTTGAAATGGGCCAGCACAGTTTGTACACTAAGTTCCTTTAGGAGTCATAACACCTATGCTGGAGGAAAGTAAAAATGCATTGGAAGAATCTATGCTGCTACTACAAAGCAGTAAATACACCTTGGCTAACAACAGATAATTTCAAGAAGCTTCAAGAATGAAGTTAAACTAATTAACAACTCAGAACATCCACTATGATCATTTTCTACAAATGCTGCAAGAACTTCATAGTAACAATGCTGCAGGACTAATACAGTAAATCTATCTAAAAATAGGAAACTGTAGGAAATGAATCTATTCTACCTAAATCTATTCCACCTCCCAAGTGGGCCCCCTTGGTCAATTTCAATTAACTTTGAACACAACAAATGCTTCAAAATCCTTCTTCCATTAAAATCCTTCTTTGATTACATAGAAACTAAACAATCCATGAAGAATAGGAAAGTAACTTCTGAGTCTAAATCAACATTATCTATTTTCTCGTTAGCTTCTTAGGATAATCCAAGATCCAAAATATATAGGATTGGATTCTTATTAAAAACATTCATAAAAGTCTTAAGAAAACATTGCCAGAAAAGAAGGCAGAAGATCAACCATGACATAACACATTTACTGCTAAGAAACAGAATAACAACTTGCAAGAAATATAGCAAGTTGTATCCCTTATATTCTCTGGAACTCCTTTGCAGGTGCGACTTATTTGATGAAACTGAACTGTGCTTTCTCTGCCATGACTGGTCTTCATTGTCTTCCTCCTTGAATGTTGTAATCACCACTCCTTGTGTTGCTCCTTATTCTCCTGAAAAGTTAGCAACATCCAAAATATGCATGCAAGATAACATTCCTACTTTTACTTAGATATTAGAGCATAGCTTAAAATAGTTATATGAAATACTGCATTCTATGTATAGTATTAAGCAAAACATGTCATACACACTACCCATAGGTTTAGTAGGTTCTAGCTATTTCTGGCATAAGTTCACAAGATAATTACAACAAGTGTTTAGGAATGTTTTATCAAAGCACAAAGAGTGTGTCCACATTATAAAAATTTATATTAAAATCAAGACATTAATATGCCTCATCAGTATCCACCCACTCCCTTGACTCACAATGATCCCAATCATACTAAAAACACATGGGGCAAAAACAAGCCAACTCTCGTGTCCAAATGGTCCATGTAATACTATTGGAGCTTTGGAATGAATGCATTTTTGAAGAGTCTTTCAATGTTTGACAATCCAATCTATCTCCTATAGTTCCCTCCTCAACCAACCAAAAGAATCTATGCACTGTAAAATCAAGAGTCCCCCCTTGTGACAATGCTAAAGTACACCAATCAACAATAGAACGAGCATCAAGAAGTACAGCATGTGAAATCCTTAATTGCTCCTTAACTAGAGCTCTCTTCACACACACACCTGCTCTGTCATGCTCCCCTTTCCCATTCCCTAACTCAAAAAAACTCCAAATATGAGGTACACCTCTCTCCACATGCATTCTACACAACCAATAAAATATTCTGGCATTCTTAAATTGACCGGTGCAATTATCCGACCAAATGAGATGCCTATCCATAGCAATACCATTTTCCTACAAGAAGTCAAAATAGTTCTGGAAACAATGTTGAAAAAACTCATGAGAGTGAGACCTATCGTCGCTCATATAAAAATGGTACTCTCTAATTATCTTTCACTCATCTTTTGTGCTATCAGGGGAATGTCTATATGTGATGTGTACAAAAATAGCAACCTAAATGGAATTGTAATATTGAGCTTGAGTCTCATTTTGGGGCTGCAATGTATAGTTCTCCATAAATTCTACAATGGATATAATAGTTCCAATGGGGAAAGTGTCCTTACATGTCCTGAATTGTTGATCCAACCATTGAGACCTGTGACTATGCCTTGCATACTTGTAAAAAATATTTGTCTTGAAATCTAAGATAAAATCAGCAACATTGTATTCATTTGCAACTAACTCACATCTAGAGCCTTCACCTCCACTCTTCAATGTATATTTCATTGTTTCATAGACCTTTTTTTGGACGAGTGTCTTTCCAAAATTGTGTTCCAAACCCTCATGAAAATGTGTTCTAAACTTGGACAAGCCACCACATTCTGAGCACTTGGTATTTAAGCAATATTTTTTATAAAACATACAACCATCATCTCTATGACATAAAAATTGATCTAGCAAGTCTCTTGATGATTTGGGAAGACCACTTGCACCACAATCCTCTAGCACTTCATTAGTATGCAAAATAGAATGAATGGACTGTAATAATTCATGATGCATTGAAAACTCAACATGATATTTGCAAGAACATGTATTCTAAATCTTAAGGGGTACACAATAAAATGGCTTCACAGATTCAAAAGACCTTGGTGATATTTTCAATGTTGGATGTGTCTCACAAAAAATTTTATACAACATTGTTTGACTTACCTCCACATAATGTTTAGGATGTGGAGTGCGGTCTCAATTGCCAACTCTCAACTTCAAGACATCCTTCACATTTGGTGAAACTCTTGAGTTAGCATCCCAAAATTATTGAATTTCATCCTTGACAACATATATTAGCTTCTTATCAAAACATGGAAGTCTCCCACCATAAACCCATGTTTCAATTTGAAGCAAATCATCAAGTCTTTCTCTTCTTGCAAGTGCTCTACACAAAGTTTTACGGTCTATATTGAAGTCAACACAAGTTTGTCTCATCAAATGAGCCTTTCTCAACTGATAACTTACTAAGGAGGTTGTAATAACCCTCCGAGAAACTCTCTTGTTTTTTTCTCTGCTAGTATTCTCAATGCTATTGAGAGCATTGAAAAGATTCTTCACAATAATGGCATTTCTATCCATTTTCTTGTTCACACGAATCTTCAATTTCAAAAGCATGGGTCTCATCTTTTGCATCTTTAATAACTGCACAAAAATTTGACATTGCTCAACCAATGTCTTGTTTCCAAAAAATTGATCATAAAGTTTTGAAGCCCACAACCTAACGGTTCTATGTGACCTCTTTCCTTCCCAATTATTCATAATGTTCTCCTCAATTTCAATTAACCATTTAGGTGTTCTTGAAAGCCCCAAATTTAAAGATTGTGTAGACACCAAAAAATCCTTCAGAAAATAAATTATTTTTGTTTTCTAAAAATCCTTGATGACATCATCATTTATTAATTAATTAATTATTTAATTAATTAATTTATTTTTATGCCATTAAATCCCTCTCTCTTAATTAAAAATCTTTAATTAAGGAATCTAGCCTAAAAATGTCATTTGGACATTATCCCTAATTTATTAATTATTTAATTAATAAATTGACCAAAAACTTCAAAAATAAATTAATTTATTTTTTTATCCCAAAGTTGGCCAAAATTCTAAAGAGCACTAAACTCTTCTAGAAAGTCCTAAACCTTCCTCTAAATGGGTCAAATCCCTAATCTAGTCCCTTCAAACCCTAAGCCTAGATATTTAATATTTATTAAATTTACCTTTAATAAATATCTAAATCTCACCAAAAGCCACTTGGCCATCCCTTTCTCCTAATCCTAATCCTAATCCCCTTTCTAATCTTGTCACATTCCATTAGCAAAAGGTTTACCAAAACTTATGCTAACCTCCTCTTAGTCATCCTCCTTAGTCAACAAGGATTGCCACCTCTTGGCCACCTCTTGCAAATGCATTTAAGGATGCATTTAAGCCTTCCTTATCTTTCTTACATGCATTCATTATGCATTTAAGACCTTCTTATCCCTTCCTTGCCACCTCTTGGCCTTGGGCACATTTACCAAATTGTGCACATGCCCTCAAACTTTCAACTCAATCCTCCCTTGACACTTGTCAGGACACTTGTCCTTGACTCAACCCTAACCTTAGCCCTAACTCTGACTCATCCTTTTAACCCAAGACCTTCCCTTTTCCTATAAATAGTCTCACTTCTTTGAGCAAACAAATCCTCTCTCATCTTTCAACTCTTAAACTCAATAGCAAAGTTATAATGCCATTTTCATTCTAGCATAAGCATAAACTCATCATTTTAGATCATTTCCAAGCTTAAATCACATCTAAATTAGCTTAATTGGATTAACATAGATTCATTTCTTGTTTAAATCAATCTTAGTTCATCTTTAAGCTTTGCACATTTGTGTGATCTTGAGGCCTTTGAGGCAAAATAGGTTCCTCATACCTATTTTGTGTCATTTTGGGTCTTCTTGATCCTCAAATCATCCTAATTTGCATGCTCCAAGTGCTTGAGTTTGCACACCCACATCCATCTATATCCAAGCATATCAAACGGTGCATGGGTGCATCCGTTTTAGGCTTAAACTGAGGTGGCTTTGATTTTAGTTTGTTTACCATTAAATTTGATTTGATTATATGCTATGATGTTTGTTTGTCTTTGGCCTTCAAAACAGGTTTAGGTGCACACTCAAATCCTAGTCTACAGATTGATTATCTTTATTGGAAGGGACTTCATTTCGCATATAATTTGGAGATGTGTAACATTCATGTGGTTCTTGTGCAACATTTTCATTCCCCAAGTCTACATTTTCAATCTCCATCTATACATTTTCATCTTCATTCCATTCATTGTCATTCCCCAAATCTACATTTTCATTCCCCAAGTCTACATTTTCATTCTCCATCTCTACATTTTCATCTTCACTCCATACATTGTTATTCACAAAATTAATTTCCATATTATTTTAAAATTCAACATCCTCTTTACTTACAACTACATTTATGGGGTCACCTTGATTAATGTTTAACATACCTTCTCTCCTTCTTCAGTGATTTTCCCTATCTTTTTCCCTATATGCTTGAATTTCTTCATTTGTCACCTTCCTCTTCCGTTTAGCCTTTCGATGGTTGTTGCTTCCCATGGTCAGACCACAAGTTGACAAAACAAAAAAATACGACCCAAATCACATTGTTTTTTCCTGCAACCTATGAAAAAGTCTGAAATCCCATGATTGTCTGGTATGTGGGGACAAGGAATATTTTGGTCAAATATGACCAGTGACAAATCAGCTACTTGATTCTAAATCATGTACTTGATATTTCCAGGCACATGAAAAAAGGGCAGGAGCAAATGAAAAAATTGAACTTTACATATAAAATGGGGTATATAATATATATAAAATGTGTATTATATATATACTAGAATGAATTATATACTAATGTATATAATATATATACTAATGTATTATATGTACTGATGTATTATATACTAATGTATATAATAATACGTATTATATATACTAATGTAAATAATATATATAATACATATTATATATATATAATTTATTTGATAAGATGTACTAGGATCCCTTGTAATTTGGGTGGTCTAACTATACTAAATAAGTAGATGTCATCATCTGTCCTAGAAACTAGTACTAGGACCCCTAGCAAGTCCCCATGACCCCTAGGAGTCCCCGTGACCCCTTTTGACACATTTGAATGCTCAAGTATGTCTGAAGGTGTCGTAGGACCCCTTAGGACACACTTGAGCATTTGAATGTGTCAAAATGGGTCACGGGGACTTCCTAGGGGTCCTAACACATGATAAGGCATATTAGGACCCCTAGGAAGTCCCCATGACCCCTTTTGACACATCTGAATGCTCAACTATTTCCAAAGGGGCTGTAGGACCCCTTAGCACACACTTGAGCATTCCAATGTGTCCACAGGGGTCACGGGGACTTCCTAGGGGTCCTAACACGTGATAAGGCCTATTAAGACCCCTAGGAAGTCCCCATGACCCCTTTTGACACATTTGAATGCTCAACTATGTTCGAAAGGGTCGTAGGACCCCTTAGGGGTCCTAGTAGGCCTTATCATGAGTTAGGACCCCTAGGAAGTCTAGGTGACCCCTATGGACACATCGGAATGCTCAAGTGTGTCATAAGGGGTCCTATGGCCCCTTCAAACACACTTGAGCATTCAAATGTGTCAAAATGGTCATGGGGACTTCCTAGGGGTCCTAATAGGCCTTATCACACATTAGGACCCCTAGGAAGTCCTCATGACCCCTTTTGACACATTCAAACACTCAACTATCTCATAAGGGGTCCTGTGGCCCTTTCAGACACATTTGACCATTCAAATGTGTCAAAAGGGGTCATGGCAACTTTCTAGGGGTACTAATAGGCCTTATCATGCATTAGGACCCTTAAGAAGTCCTCGTGACCCCTTTTGACACATTGGAATGCTCAAGTGTGTCATAAGGGGTCCTACGGCCCCTTCAGACACTCTTGAGCATTCCATTGTCTCCATAGGGGTAATAGGGACTTCCTAGGGGTCTTAACGCGCGATAAGGCCTATTAGGACCCATAGGAAGTCCCCATGACCCCTTTTGACATATTTGAATTCACAAGTGTGTCCAAAGGGTCCGTAGGACCCCTTAGGACACACTTGAGTGTTCCAATGTGTCCACAGGGGTCACGAGGACTTCCTAGGGGTCCTAACTCATGATAAGGCCTACTAGGACCCCTAGGAAGTCCCCATGACCCCTTTTGACACATTGGAATGCTCAAGTGTATCTGAAGGCATCATAGGACCTCTTAGGACACACTTGAGTATTCCAATGTGTCCATAGGGGTCACGAGGACTTTTTAGGGATCCTAATGCATGATAAGGCCTATTAGGACCCCTAGGAAGTCCCTATGATCCCTTTTGACACATTTGAATGCTCAAGTGTGTCCGAAGGGGTCATAGGAACCCTTAGGAAACACTTGAGAATTCCAATGTGTCCACAGGGGTCATGGGGACTTCCTAGGGGTCCTAACTCACAATAAGGCCTACTAGGACCCCTAGGAAGTTCCATGACCCCTTTTGACACACTTGAATGCTCAAGGGTGTCCAAAGGAAATGTAGGACCCCTTAGGACACACTTAACCATTTCAATGTGTCCATAAGGGGTCCTACAGCCCCTTTGGACACACTTGAGCATTTGAATGTGTCCATAAGGGGTCCTACGGCCCCTTCGAACACACTTGAGCATTCCAATGTGTCCATAGGGGTCACGAGGACTTCCTAGGGGTCCTAATGGGTGATAAGGCCTATTACGACCGCTAGGAAGTCCCCATGATCCCTTTTGACACATTTGAATGCTCAAGTGTGTCCGAAGGAACTGTAGGACCCCTTAGGACACACTTGAGCATTCCAATGTGTCCACAGGGGTCACGGGAACTTCCTAGGTGTCCTAACTTGTGATAAGGCCTACTAGGACCCCTAGGAAGTCCCCATGACCCCTTTTGACACATTTGAATGCTCAAGTGTGTTCGAAGGGGCCGTAGGACCCCTTATGACACATTTGAGCATTCTAATGTGTCTAAAGGGGTCACGGGGACTTCCTAGGGGTCTTAATGCATGATAAGGCCTATTAGGACCCCTAGGAAGTTCCCATGACCCCTTTTAACACATTTGAATGCTCAAGTGTGTCTGCAGGGACCGTAGGATTGCTTAGGACACACTTGAGTGTTCCAATGTGTCCACAAGGGTCACAGGGACTTCCTAGGGGTCCTAACTCATGATAAGGCCTACTAGGACCCCTAGGAAGTCTGAATGACCCCTTTTGAAACATTTTAATGCTCAAGTGTGTTCAAAGGGGCCGTAGGATCCCTTAGGACACACTTGAGCATTCCAATGTGTCAAAAGGGGTCACAGGGACTTCCTAGGGGTCCTAATGCGTGATAAGGCCTATTAGGACCCCTAGGAAGTCCCCATGACCCCTTTTGAAACATTTTAATGCTCAAGTGTGTTTGAAGGGGCCGTAGGACCCCTTAGGACACACTTGAGCATTCCAATGTGTCCACAAGGGTCACAAGGACTTCCTAGGGGTCCTAACTCATGATAAGGCCTATTACGACCCATAGGAAGTCCCCATGACCCCTTTTGACACATTTGAATGCTCAAGTGTGTCTGAAGGGGCCGTAGGACCCCTTATGAAACACTTGAGCATTCCAATGTGTCCACAGGGGTCATGCAGACTCTCTAGGGGTCCTAACATGTGATAAGGCCTTTTAGGACCCCTAGGAAGTCCCTATGACCCCTTTTGACATATTTGAATGCTCAAGTGTCTCTACAAGGGCTGTAGGACCCCTTATGACACACTTGAGAATTCCAATGTTTCAAAAGGGTTCATGAGGACTTCCTAGGGGTCCTAATGCATGATAAGGCCTATTGGGACCCCTAGGAAGTCTCCATGACCCCTTTTAAAACATTTTAATGCTCAAGTGTGTCCATAAGGGCCGTAGGACCCCTTATGACACACTTGAGCATTCTAATGTGTCAAAAGGGGTCACAAGGACTTTCTAGGGGTCCTAATGCATGATAAGGCCTATTAGGAACCCTAGGAAGTCTCTATGACCCCTTTTGACACATTTGAATTCTCAAGTGTGTCTGAAGGGGTTGTAGGACCTCTTAGGACACACTTGAGCATTCCAATGTGTCCAGAGGGGTCACAGGGACTTCCTAGGGGTCCTAACTCATGATAAGGCCTACTAGAACCCCTAGGAAGTCCCCATGACCCCTTTTGACACATTGGAATTCTCAAGTGTGTTCGAAGGCATTATAGGACCCCTTAGGACACACTTGATCATTTCAATGTGTCCATAGGGGTTACGGGGACTTCTTAGGGGTCCTAACATGTGATAAGGCCTATTAGGACCCCTAGAAAGTCCCTATGACCCCTTTTGACACATTTGAATGCTCAAGTTTGTTTTAAGGGGCCATAGGACCCCTTAGGAAAGACTTGAGTGTTCCAATGTGTCCATAGAGGTCACGGGGACTTCCTAGGGGTCCTAATGCATGATAAGGCATACTAGGACCCCTAGGATGTCCCCATGACCCATTTTGACACATTTGAATGCTCATGTGTGTTTGAAGGGGCCATAGGACCCCTTATGACACACTTGAGTGTTCCAATGTGTCAAAAGGGGTCATGGGGACTTCCTAGGGGTCCTAATACATGATAAGGCCTATTATGACCCCTAGGAAGTCCCCACGACCACTTTTGACACATTTGAATGCTCAAGTGTATCTAAAGGCATCATAGGACCCCTTAGGACACACTTGAGCATTCAAATGTGTCCATAAGGGGTCCTACAGCCCCTTCAAACACACTTGAGAATTCCAATGTGTCCATAGGGGTCACAGGGTCTTCCTAGGGGTCCTAATGCGCGATAAGGCCTATTAGGACCCCTAGGAAGTCCCCATGACCCCTTTTGACACATTTGAATTCTCAAGTGTGTTCAAAGGGGCCATAGGACCCCTTAGGACACACTTTAGTATTCCAATGTGTCCATAGGGATCATGAGGACTTCCTAGGGGTCCTAACATGGGATAAGGCATACTAGGACCCCTAGGAAATCCCCATGACCCTTTTTGACACATTTGAACACTCACGTGTGTCTGAAGGTGTCGTAGGACCTCTTAGGACACACTTGAGAATTCCAATGTTGCAAAAGGGGTCACAGGGACTTCCTAGGGGTTGTAACATGTGATAAGGCATACTAGGACCCCTAGGAAGTCATATTATTTTCATGCATTACTTCATTTATGTCTGCTCTGGGAGGAAGATTATAATTTCCATATTTTTGCAAGCCCTAAAATATTTTTGTCTTTATCACTCTCTACCTTTGCTCTCTCAATTTAGTTCTCTCCCTCTTCGCTGCACTCAACTTAGCCATGCTTACCTTCTCTTTAACAGAGATTCTCCAAAATTTGCAAAATCCTTACCCGTTGTCAACTCTTGGCCTATGTCGTGCAAAATGAGCAAAGCAAGTGAAATGAAAGGGAAGTATGGATCAAATAGAAAAGGTGCATCAAATCAGATCAATATCATAATATATGCAAAAAATATTGTTATGGACAAAAATATTTGTATAAATTAATGGGAAAGAGTGGGAAGAGCTTCTTGGACCCATGATAGAAACTATTAAGGAATTGCATGATATATTACTCAACGGTGCAAGGAATATTATTGATGAACATGGGATTGCAGCTACATCTATTCAATATACAAAGGAAGATATAGAAAATCTTCTTAATAGAGAGATTAGTGTGAGAGAAAAGGACATTTCATTAGAAAATGGTTATCTTGGTGGCATCCAAGGTATGCCAATTACTCAGGACAAAGAGACAAAGTCCATAGTTAATGGGAAAGAATGGGAAGAGCTTCTTGGACCCATGATAGAAGTTACAGATAAGGAGGAAGAGCTAGGAAGGGGAAAACAACAAAGGAAAGAAGTAAGATATGCACATGTGAGCCTATGTCAGATGATGATGATGATGAGTACTCACCATCTACTAGTAGCTCAAGTAACAAGTGTTGTGGAATTATCCATAGAGCAATGTGAAATGAAGCCTCAAATTGGTTTAGCAGGCAAAGAATTTTCTCATGCACTTCATTCTAGCACCACAAATATTTCTATTAGAAATGTCTATTTGTCAATGACCTTGCATTTACAGGACTTGGGAAACCAGGTTACTCATGTTGGGCATTATCCCTCAAATGTAAGTTAATTACCACCTTTGGCAAGGCAGTCTCACTCCTCATTTTACAACAAAGGGCAGCCATCTATGGTCCAAGGTTTTAATTCAGCTGACAAGTGGAGAGCTTTTCAAGGTACTAATCTCTTTCGTAGAGAAGTTCCCGATTCATCTCAAGGTTCTTATTTGTTAGGAATAAGGTGTCTCAACCTTGGATAATTCCTATTCTTATTATTTGTTTTGTAAAATGTATTTCTTGCAAATAATGTTGATGTGTCGGCATCTTGAATTGTGTGTAAGGAGATCATGGCTAAAATGGTTATGACGGATTCCTATGACACGTAAGAGATATGTCAGGAAGATTCAGTGACAGGTGAAGACATGTGGCAACTGATAAATTTGAGTCTGTACACTCTTCCCCAATCGTGGGGTTTGGGGCATCGCCCCGAAAAAAAAATTTTGGGGTTCCTATTTTCTCAAAGAATGGTAAAACCCTAATACGGTTATATTTGGGAGTAGCCCTAAAAAGTGAAGCGCATGATATAAGTTTTTTTTAGGGTTGCGAAGAGATGTGATGCGAGTGTATTGTTGGAACATTTTTTATGCTACTGTGATTTTTCTTCAAGTTTTTGGAAATCTTCTAAAAGAACTTGCATTGCAAGTGTATTGTAAGCTGTAATAGTTTTGATCAATACATTGTGCAGGTTTTGGAGTGCTGGGGTTTTTTACCGAAAGGTTTCCCCAAGGTATATCATTGTGTCATTCTCTATTTTTATGTATGCATGGTATGTGGTTGCAATATCTTTGTTAAAGTAGTTAACGAATCTGAAATTGTAAGGATTTAAAAGAAATTTGCACAATACTCTCCTATAGAGATTAGCATAGGAAGCTGTTTCCGCACCTGAGTATCCTTACATTATTTAGGTGACCAACACCTTGGAGGTCCACAAATAGACCCATTGATTTCCCAAATTGGTAAAAGGGTAGATGCAATTTTGGAAAGAGTATCCCAATTAAAGAGAAATTGAAATTCCAGTGAGCATAAAGTTATTGCAGATCCAATGGGTGTATCTCCTCCACTAACAAATATAACTACATCCAGAGACTTGAGTTTAAATGGAGACTGTATGTTCCCAAACATGCACCAGTCGAGCAAATGAACCAGATGTTGACTGAGTAAAGAAGATAGTGGTTTATTAAAGCATCTGCAATAATCCACTTTCTATCGGTTACTACTTTTTGAGCGGCTTGCCAGCTGCTTCTCTACAGGATTTCTGTAATATATAATGTCGCCATACAAGTACATGATAGTTTTTGTAAATATTTTCTGTTGTAAAGGGTTAGTGATAAATATCAAAGAAAAGGTTATTGCATGTATTATTTAGACACATATCAATTAGGAAACCATTTTTCTCCCATTACATGGCAAAAATGCCTAGATTCACTTTGTGGGTATCAATAGACAGCAAGATGAGGGAAGAAATATTTGAGAAGAGGAAGTACAAATGTTACTGTCCAAAACCATTTGGAGAGTAATATTCTTCTCCTGATTGTAATAAGAAACTCAAAATGCAGAAGACAACAAATAGTTGGGGCACTTATTTCCTATGACCTATGCCAATTTCAGTTCAATTCCTATTGATGATATTCTCAATGTGTAAAAATAAACTGATGTGTTATTTTAAAATGGTGTTGACTGAAATTTATGAACATATGTCAAATATCCATTTTTTCCAAAATGTGAAATAGAACCAATGGTAATATAATCAAATTTGTGAATTTCACATCCAATCATTGGATGTTAATCAAAAGTACAACACAGTAATATTTTTTAACCGATAAACAATCTTAGTCTTACTTTAAACCTACTCCCGTGTATGTTGGTTCGTGGAGGTATCTACTGAGCAATGTGTGGATTTGTAATGTCCCTATCCAGGACCTTACTCACTTTGCTTAAAACTCCTAATTAGAATTTGGATTTCTAATGCCTGTTGTGATATTATTTAAGTTTTCATTTCTCCTTACAGATTAATATTGTAATGAATTGGTTATCCTTCCCCTTCTCTCTCTCTCTCTCCTACTCTCTCCCCTTCTCTCTCTCTCTCTCTCTCTCTCTCTCTCTCTCTCTCTCTTGTTGATATTTGTAGCATCGGTCAGATAAATAATATTGACAATATGATTACTATGAGAAATGATAAATTATATATATTCATATATATCAATATATATAATAATTGATATTACTATATATATATTGATATATATATGTATATATAAAGTTAGATTATAATTATTCTCATAATAACTAAATAGTTAAATTGATAAAATTATTATTATTATTATTATTATTATTATTATGTAAATATTAGATAAATTAATATATTACTCAAGAGATATTATATGTGTGTGTGTGTGTGATCATAATTGTCATTATATTAATTACAAAACAATGAATAGACATGTCCCATGAAGGGACATGTCTCTTCTTGGCTCATTCTCAATATAAATGCAAGAGATCAAGTTTGGAAAACACATACAATGAGATAGTGCTACTACATTTGCAATGATCCTAAAACCTTAACATGGTATCAGAGCCAAGTTGCAAATGTAAGAGAGTAGTTTATTGATGGTGAATGTGTGACTGTCTCAAAAAATATAGTCTCGGTACGAGGACCATATCTCACAAATGCGCCATTGGATTTTGCTAAATTTTGGATATGTTTGTGGAAACCAAATTTAGAAGAATCTCACCAAAGTGATTGGAAAGAAAAATTTTGGTGCAAAAGTTATGACCGAATGTGTACGGGTCTATGCAAAAAACAAAAAAAAAAATTGTAAAAGAGTGAGGTTCCTTTTTTAAAGCCTAACTTCTTGAAGGGAGATCTAATAAGATTGAAGGTCATGATAGTGTATAGAACCTTTGGATATGCAAGATATGTCATATGAATAATTATGGACAAAAGCACAAGATAATTACATTCAAGGGAGAAATAACTTGATGCCTAAAAATGAATTGATGATTGAGAATAGCTGCAAAGGGAGTCTGACATTTCAAAAGAGGTCAAGAAGTTGATAAACTTGAACTTCAGAGGGAGCAGATGGTTCAGTCAACTTGTGACAATCTTGATCATGTTGATTGAGAGGAAGTTCACTATTGAAGGTGAAACACTTATGAGGTAATCTTGATATAATTGATTATTATACTAATGAATCATGAATATTTTTAATGGGCTTGCCCCCTATGTAAATCATGAGGAAGTGACAACTTCCAAATGATTATCACTTGTATTTGTTAAAGTTATTGGAAGGTGATGATCTTGCAATAACTTTCTATTGTGATAGATATTTTTGTGATCTTACTTGTGGATAGAATCATCGATGGAGGCAATCCGCACAAAAGCTCGTGAGTTTATGAATAGAATCGCCGATGGAGGCAATTCACACAAGAGCTTTTGGATAGAATTGCCGATGGAGGACATCCACACAAAAGATCATGAGTTTTTGAATAGAATCACCGATGGAGGCAATTCACACGATAGCTTGTGGATAGAATTGCCGATGGAGGCAATCCACACCAAAGCTCATGAGTTTGTGAATAGAATCACCGATGGAGGCAATTCACACAAGAGCTTGTGGATAGAATTACTAATGGAGGCAATCCACACCAAAGCTCATGATTTTGTGGATCAAATCACTGATGGAGGCAATCCACATGAGAGCTTGTGGATTGAATCACCGATGGAGGCAATCCACTCGAGACTTGTGGATAGAATCACTGATGGAGGCAATCCACCTGAGAACTTGTGGATAGAATCACCGATGGAGGCAATCCACATATTCAGACAATGTTTCTATTGACTACATCTTGACAATGATGCATTTATTGCTTACATCATATGATTGATGTTTCCAAGTGCCATAAGTGTTGACATTGGATTGATTTATCCTCCCTAGCTAAGAGGGAGTGTTGATATTTGTAGCATCGATCAAATTAATAATATTGACAATATGATTATTATGAGAAATGATAAATTATATATATTCATATATATCAATATATAATAATTGATATTACTATATACATTGATATATATGTATATATAAAGTTAGATTATAATTATTCTCATAATAACTAAATATTTAAATTGATAAAATTATTATTATTATTATTATTATTATGTAAATATTAGATAAATTAATATATTACTCAAGAGATATTATATATATATATATACATGTATATATATAATCATAATTGTCATTATATTAATTACAAAATAATGAATAGACATGTCTCATGAAGGGACATGTCTCTTCTTGGCTCATTCTCGATATAAATGCAAGAGATCAAGTTGCATTTGGAAAACACATACAATGAGATAATGCTACTACATTTGCAATGATCCTAAAACCTTAACATCTCTCTCTCTCTCTCTCTCTCTCTCCCTCTCTCCCTCTCTCTCTCTCTCTCTCTCTCTCTCTCTCTCTCTCTCTCTCTCTCTTAGCCCCCACCACCTTCTCACTCTCTCTCTTCCTTAATGGCCGCCCATGAATTTTTTAAATGGCTGATTGATTTCCTTTGCTTCTTTCAATGGCCATCAATGATTTTTCTACAATCTTCCATCCTTTCATACATAGTTGTAAAATACATATTAATATATATTATATACATATAAAATAATATGTAATATATGATATATAATGTAACATTTAATATTAATATATATTAAATAATAATATTTAAAGTAAAATGTATATTATATAATATTTAATATATATAATATATAATCTAATATATATCTAATATATAGTTTTTGATATATAATATATAATCTAATATAGGATGGAGAAATGGGAGGGAGAAAGGGGAGGGAAAAGTGAAAAATCAAAATTCTGCTAGCCTTTCGGGTACCTGAAAATATCGGGTACCCGATTAGGCTTGGTATTGCTTTGTGCACCAAACCTACATGGTCAACTATTGAAATGTCTCAAAAATGTGTTTTTCCCCTGTTTCTCTGAGTTCCAGACTTCGACCATGTAGCTCATGACTTTTTTTCACCCGAATTTGATGAAATGAAAAGGGTATCTTAAGGAGATTATTAGGTTTCTATCGATATAACTACTGTCAAATTTTGAATTCGATAAGTAATTATTAGTTATTTTCTAATTGAGTTACCTCTAAAGTGTTGATTTATATACTGATTGAAAAATGACTATAACTTTCAGATGGTATAACATTTTTGAAACCTGAAAAATGTGTCACATTCTATGCTTCGCCTACTATAAGGAAAAAAAAATTGAATTTTGTAAAGTTTTGAATGAGTTAAGATGGTCAGACATGGGATTTTTTTTATTCTAAAAATGTTGTAGCAAAAAATTCATAATTAATTATTTTTTTGGAATAAAATTACAAAAAAATATGTGTCACATCTGGCCATGAGTCTACTACTTATATATAAAATCTTATAATAAAATATTATCATTTGATTATGATTAAGGTGGTCAGACATACACCTACTTATTTTTTTCCTAAAATTTTTGTACCGCTGCATTGAAATCTATAGTTTTCACCAATAATACTAACTTTTTTTCAAAAAAGGCCTAGTAGTTTAGAAACTACATTCAATTTTCTATAAATTCTATTCTTACAACTTTTTGATATTAGGTTGATAGCTAGTTGAAATTTTCACGTCAAGTTGACTAACCCTGATTTGTCAATTTTTCATTGCCACTTAAGGGCATAGTTTGGCCCCTCATGATCTTGCGCATACCCTTCTTATGGTTGGGTAAGGGTAAATCCAGAATTTCTTTAACTCTTTCTACATCAATTATGATGCCATCCTTTGAAACAATATGGCTCAAAAGCTTGCCCTCATGAATTGAAAAAACACACTTCTTGAGACTAAGTGAAATCCCAAACTCTCTGTACCTCTCAAAAACCTGCCTTAAATGAGAAAAATGTAAATCGGCAGTCTTAGAAAAAATAGTAATGTCATCCAAATACACAAGAACCATTTTATACAATAGCCCCTTAAAAGACATATCCATTGCCCTTTGAAATATGGCACCAGCATTGGATAAGCCAAAAGGCATTCATTTGTAAGCCATTGTGCCCCATTTTGTAGTAAAAGTTGGCTTATATTGATCTTTATTTTTAACCAGCACCTGGTTATACCCTGAAAAACTATCTAAAAGCAAAAATCTCTCAGAACCAACAACTACTTGTAGAATTTGTTCCATAGAAGGAAGCGGATAATGATCTTTTAAAGAGGCTCTATTAAGATCCTGAAAATCAACACAAAGCCTAATCTCCCCATTCCTTTTCCTAAAAGGAACAAGATTAGAAACCCAGCTGGTGTGTTTAATTTCATAAATAATACCCCCCTCAATAAGCTTAGTTAATTCTTTAAACATCAAAGGTTCTAGCTTTGGATTAAGGGGTCTCTGCTTTTGCTTTATAGGCTTTGCATTAGGAAGCAATATGTTGGGCTAAATTTGGATCAAAACCCTTCAAATTTGAATACTCCCAAGAAAAAATATCACGAAACTCCTTATATAGTTCAATAAATTCATATTTCTCTTGTTGTGTACAGACCTTACCAAGCTTAAGGAACTTACCATTAGCCACCTCAAGGTCCTCATAATGATCCTCCTTGACCTGGATACCATCCTTGTGTCTTCTAAACTCATCATCTCTGCTAAAAATAGACTCCAAAGTGACCAAGCCCTTGAGAAGCTTGTTTGAATTAAGCTGAATTATCTGATCATCATAATGATGTTTCAATTTGTCCTGATTTGAAATAGAAAAAACATCTTCCTCCAACAAAAAATTGAGAATTTTCTCATCACTATCAAATACTTGCCAGTTAGTGTGATTATTAGGATTAGATGGCCTTAATACAATCTTGACATGTTGCTAGATATTCTCCTTGCTGATTTCTGTAGGTATGTCAAATTGAGCACCCACGGCTGCTAATCTATCAACTTGTTTATTCTGATTTCTTGGAATAGAAACAATATTGAAAGCAGAAAAATCTTCAATAATGTCCCATATTTGATTCTTATATAGCTTCAAGGTATCATTCTTTGCTACATTTAAACCTCTTACTTGGTTCACAATCAGCTCATTGTCTCCATACACCTTTTTACATTTAATACCTCTTTTCTTTTCCCATTCCAGCCCCTGAATCAACCCTTCAAATTTTGCAACATTATTAGAGCATGCAAAAGAGAACCGAAAAGAAGAAAAATACTTATCACCATGAGGTGACACTAACATAGCACCACCACCAACACCATTTTTACTTTTAGACCCATCAAAAAACATTTCCCACAATTGATTATGTTCCTCTTCTCTCAGATTTTCTGACTTGATTAAGTTTGGAATGACTGCATCTTGCTCATGAATAACATACGTACCCAAACCAGCATGATTAAAATCTGAAAAATGATTTTCAACAGCATGACCTGCTGCCCATTCATCAAGGAGAATATTCGGAATATCATCCAAATGGGTTCTAGCTTCAAAATCACTAGCATGATCTTCTTTGCAAAGTAAGTTTTCTGGATTCGATTGTGTAAGTATTTTTAGCATGATCTTCTTTATCAAAAGAAACTAAATTTTCATTTATAGTACTAGGTACATAGGGCTCTATGTGATCTTTTCCAAGCAATTCTGACTTAATTATGACCTTAGTTCCATATCTAGTCCTAAACAAAATATGGGACCAATTAGATGATAAACACCCCCCAATCTTAGCAATAAAATCTCTAGATAAATAAATGGCAAAGTATGGAGGTAAATCTATCACATAAATATCTTGTTGAATGGAAAAATTAGAATAGGCATGAAGGGTAAGGCTTGCATCCTTAATAAATCCCACTATACTAATAGTTCTTCCATTAAGCTGAACAACTCCCTTCTCAAGTGTTGGATGGAACCTGCTGCCCTTCTTTACTGCTGCTCTGGAATAATTCAAACAAATCTTCTTGAGATCATCCCAAGAGACTGAGACACATCTCCTCTAGCCAAAAGGTCCAATGCTTCCAGGCAGTTATCATTCACTCCTCTTAAAAAGATTAACTTTTGTGAATCCTCCTGCAGTGCATGTTGAGGATTCTTCTGTTGATTGTATAAGAAGCGTGATATGTAGTCCTCCAGGGTCTCATCTTCTTTATGTGACATTCAAAAGATGTCATCTCCTTTTAAATCACCTCCTTTGTAGTATTCCTTATATTTCTATAGAAATAAATCTCTCATCCCATCCCAATCAGTTACTGCTTTTTCTCCTAAGCCCATGAACCATTTGAGAGCTGGCTCCTTCAATGTTGTTGGAAATAGCTTAAGCTTATGAATATCAGTGTTATAGTCAAAACTTTGATACAAAATATCAAATTCAAACAAAAAGGTGTCAGGGTCCTCAGTAATAACGCCATAGAACTTTGGAAGGGCCAAAGTAGGTATGTTCTTGAGATTAGGATTGTTGATAAGGCTTGGAATAGGAAATAGAAAGGTAGGAGCTACCATTACTGGAGGTGCTTGATAATGAAACTATGGCTAGCAAGTATTATTAACCAAAAGGTTTTGGACAACAGGTGGTCCTAGATTAGAAATATCAAGGAAACTCTCTAATATCTCTACGAAAGGGAGAAGGTCAAATGGATCAAGAGGATCTCCTTCTATTGAAGATGATGTAGAAAAATCATGACTTGCATCAAGAAATGGTAACTCAAATTCTTCAAATTCTTCTTTTAGTATAACAGGTTCTTTTGGGAGAAATCTTCTATGAACATCTCCCCTTCTTCGATGCATACAAGTGAGTTAATGAACTTGTGAGGGAAGTCCACAACTACTAACTATTGACTAAGAATAGAAAACTATCTTAAAAATGAATGACTCGTTAAGGTTCTCAATTTGACACCATCCCCAGCAACGGCACCAAAAATGAATAGTCTCATAATAGGCAATGATAATCATGCCATTGTCTCTCTTAGGAATAATGTATTCATACTAAGGATTACTTTTCCCATCATGAAATGCATTTATATTGTCAACCTAGGGACGTAGACTTGAAATGGGACAGCACAATTTGTGCACTAAGTCCCTCAAAGAGTCATCCTACCTATGTTGTAGGAAGATAAAATGCATGAAAGAAACCTATGCTATTGCTACAGGAAAGTAAGCACACTTAACTACGTAATGAAATTACTACTAAAATCTTGTGAAATTAACCTAAGTCTATTTAGCAACTCAAAGTGTTCACTATGTCTATCTTTGAAAGTGCTGCAGGAACATTCACAGTAATAATGCTACAGGAGTAAAACAATAACTTCTAATTGAAAACACAAAAAATGGAGAAAGCAATTCTACTCTATCCTAGTCTACTCCACCTCACAAGTGGGCCCCCTTGGTTGGCTTCTACTAACTACTAACATAGAAGATACTTCAAAATCACTCTTTCATTATATTCTCTTAAATTGATTACATAGTAATGGAATAATACATGAAAACATAAAGAGTAGTTATGTTATGCTAAACACAACAAATGTGTATATTTTCTCATCACACAACTAAACCAATCAAATCCCTTTATATAGAGGGTTGACGCTTATTAAAAGCATGAAAGTAAGTTCTGACTAAGTCTCACCATAGAAGAAGAAAATATAACAACCACGACAGAGTATAATAAAGTTCAGATAACTGATTTTAATAGAATAATGAGCACTGAGGAAATATAGCAGAGTTGTTTCCTATATTCTCTAGAATGATGGCTCCTTTCCAATAGCGGCATGATCCTCGATGATGTGATGGCTTTCTCCATCATAGTTGGAACTTCAACACCTCTTCTTTAATGCGGTCGATCCACTCTCCAGGTGCTCCTTGTTTTCCTAGAAGGTCAGTAGCATGCGGTATGTATACAAGTCAACTAGTCAATTCTTACCCAAATATTAGAACATGGATTAAAGTAGCTATATGAAGTACTACAATTTATATATAATGTTCAGCAAAACATATCATATCTAACTACCCATAATCTTGGTGGTTCTAACTGTACTTATCACAAGTTCACATAGTTATAGGTCCATGAATGTATTGGAAATGTTTTAACAAAGCATAAAGATTATCACAAAATAGAGACAATAAATTATCTCATCAAAGGGCCCAAGGACTTTCAGCTAATCCCGGTGTCTACACCTCACTCGGTATGGAGACTACAAGATTCACTATTCAATTTCAAGGCATGTCTATGGAGAGAGATGTAAAAAATTCCCTTGAACATGCTCTATTCTCTTGGGTTGAAGATGAGGAGGTCATGCTAGTAAACCTATTTGATCCAAGTGGTACCCATGCATTTTATAGGAAATCCCTACATGTTCACTTTGATTATAGTCTATGCTCCAAAAGATAGATTACTGGTGAGCCAATAGTGCATAAAATCAATCCTAGTCCAACCAAGGCAACTATTGAGCTCGCCATCACAACTCCATACTTAAAGCCAAAGGAGCCAACAATGCACAAGTATGGAGATACAAAGCATACTATACTGACTAATCTCAATGTAGTCTAGAAACTAAAGAAGGATCCTATGAATGTGTCCCTCTAGGATATCCTCACTATCTTAGGACAAAGGTCTTTGTTGAAAGAAATAATGTCTGAAGCAAACAAGATGCAGCCAGTTCTTAGCAGCACTCCCGCACAAATAAAAGATAAAGAGACACTAGGAAAAATAGCAGAGCCCATAGGTCAAGCACACATTCACACTAACTTGATCAACTAAGGAGTTGAAAACTCAAGCACAAAGGTGGAATTTCAAAATCCTATCCCTTTCTAATTAATACTTATCATGAATGGTAAGCTTTTACATAACTCTATGATCGATAGCGATCTAGCACCATTGTTATGCAAAAACAAATCATCGATTCCCTAAGTCTTGAATATGAGCCCATGAACAAATGATTTATGTAGTTTGATGACAACAGAGTGCAGACCATAGGTTTTATCATGAAACTCCCACTCACCTTATATGCTTTCCCCTACATGTTGAACATGTTTTTTTTTAATCTTTAACTAATTCAAAGTTTAAGGAAGCATAAAAAATTAAAGAGCTCTTGGTGGATGATAATATTCCAGAATTTGAGCCAGGAGAGGAGTCCATCCTCCTCAAGGTTTACAAATCTTGTAGTTTCTTAGGTTTCTATTCCACTGGCCTTGACATATATGTTATATATGAATAATGGCAGCCCATTCCATGGGCGACCAAAGACATTGCAACTAATGTTGAAGAAATTGAGAGAATGAGTTTTTATCTATGGATGTTGCACTTTGATGATGGGAGAAGAAATAAAGACTTTGATGCTGGTATGATTGACTTCCCTAACTGGTGAAAAGACCTTGAGAGATTTTTCATTTTTAGTTCCTGTGTTCCATTAATAAAGAAGAGTATGAGGGGTTGATTCATGGAATGAGTCTTTTTGAGTATATGGGTATTAAGAAGTTGAAGTTTCTCAGAGATTTTGAGATAGTAGTGCATCAAGTGCAGAATGTAGAAGCTGCAAAATATGTGTGTATGCACTCTTATTGTCATAGGATGTGGGATCTCATTGAAGGATTTGATGCTTTCAATATTCAAGTTGTTCTAAGAAAGGATAATGTGGTTACAAATAGTCTAGCTATGGTTGATTCCCATTTTAGCCCCGCTACCAATCTAATGGAAAAAAAACATACAGTTTGTGTAATCGTAACCTGCTTGTTATGGATGATAATGATCAAAACTAGCAATTATTTGAGAATGATAAGAACATCACCATGTTCTTGCAGCATTAAGGTGAATTTTAAGACTAGATAAAAAACAAAGATAGTAGAATCATATGGAGACCAAGTTATTCATCTTAGGGGAAATAAGCTTCCAAGATATTTGATCACCCTGGAGAATATCTTTGACTATGATGATGCTAGCACCAACAAGACAAAATTTATGGAAGGCAAGAAAGACAATAGTTATCTAGAGGTTGGAAAAGGCCAAATACTAAAGGTTGGGAATGATGTCCCTTAGCGCAATCAAGACTACCTGATTCATCTCTGTGAGAAGTATGAAGGCATGGGTCTTATGAAGACCTGAAAGGCTATGACCTATCGGTAATCCACCACACCATTGAATTGACTAAAGGAGCAAGTTCGATCCAATAAAAGAAAAGGAAATTGAACCCAAATATTAATCTATTGATGCCCAAAGAGATAACCAAGTTGGTCAACTTGTGCATCATCTTCCTGATCAAGCATACAACATGGGTGTCCAATTTGGTCCCCATCTGCAAAAATAGTGGAGACATATTTTGAGCTATGTTGACTTCCACAACATGAATAGAGATTCATTTAAGGATAACTATCCACTGCCATCTATGGAAATTATATTACAATGATTCATCAGGTTTGTGATGTTTTCTTTGCTTGATAGTTTCTTGGGTTACAACCAAGTTCTAGTTAAAGAGGAGGACCAACATAAAACAACATTTACCACTAAGTGGGGAATATTTGTGTACAAAAATATGCATTTTGGTCTATCTAACACTAGTGCCACTTTTGAATGTGTTATGGATATTGTGTTCAAAAACCTAATCAACAAGATCATCTTGATTTATCTAGATGATCTTACTATATTTTCTAAGTCTACTGCTGATCATTTCAACCATCTAGTGGTCATTTTCCAAAGATGCCAAGAGTTTGACATCTCACTCAATCCAAAGAAGTGCATCTTTGGAGTTCCTCAAGGGAAGATCCTTGGACATGTGGTGTAAAAAGACAACATAGTAATTGATCTATAGAAATAATTTGATCAATCCAAGAGCTTCCACTACCCATGAATAAGAATAGATTACAATATTTCCCCAGGAAGATTAATTTCATGAGCATATTCATAACTGAATTTTCTAGACTCGTGAGGCCAATGACACTAATATTGAAGAAGGACCTCTAGTTCAAATGGACTCCAAAAGCACAAGAGGATTTTTCCAACGTCCTATTTTGGTAAACCAGAACTTGTCTCAAGATTTCATTATATACATGTACGCAAGCAATTTCAATATTGCCATGGTGCTAGCTCAAAACAACAAGGAATAGATGAACACCCTATTTCTTTTTACTCAAAGATGCATAAGGACTATGAAATCAAGTATAACTTTATGGAGAAGCAAGAGTTCACCATTGTCAGAGGGATAGAGATTCCATGATAGTGAACACTATAGGTCCCATGATCCCCTCTTGGTCTATCCTACTAATTTTTACTAGTCCATCATATGCCCCATTATCCCTTTCTATTCCAATCCTAATGTACCCTCTCTCATTTCACCCTATGTTCCATTATTCACTCTTGTTTGTTTCCCATTATCCTTTCTATATTATATTACATTCCTCAACATTTTATCTTATTTATACACCCTTATAATAAAACTTTCCTTAAAAAAATTATTGACCAAATCTCTTCTCCATTAATATTATACACTTTGATTAATCACTTCATGATATATAGTCAAACCATAGATTATTGGACTAATTCACCTAAATGTTCAATATTCCCCTTTATCCCATCCCACTAACCTCAATATGGTTCACTCTATGTTTCATTATCCCATCTTATCCCATCTCATTAATTCTACTAGTCCATCCTCTATTCTATTATCATTTTCTAATCTCATCCATTATAGGCTATCTTATTTCATCACATGTTCAATTATTTGGAATTGTTGTTTTTTGACGTGTTGAAATCCATGTTTTGACATTGATGTCAAATCTGTTTCAATTGGTTTCATCAGGAAAGACTAGTTATGACTACAACATGTAGGTTTGACAAGGTGGTATGGATAGCATATGATGTTCAAGGGTGCGCAAGATTAGAGTTATGAATGATGAGGTGTGTAGATCTTATGTCTAAGGTCACAGATCATTATCTAGATTTTTCGTCAGTTATGGCTAATTTGGTGGAGATTGGTTACAGTGAAATAACAATGGATTATGATAGAGATGGTCTTTGATTTTTCATGATAACTTGGATGTGAGCATGGATTGTGGTATGCGAGCCTGAGTCTTGACATAAGGAACATGAGAGAAAATTTTGTGAGATTCTTGGGTACTAGGATTATGGTGACATTAGATGTGGTGTATGATCTTGTGAATACCTATTTGGGGCTAACTAGAGGAGATAACATGTTTAGATAGTTTCTAGCATAGATTTTAGATCTTGGCATGCATTTTATGATCTGTATTTGTTGTATACTTGTTTAAGATACCATGTGTATCTTACCAAGGGTCTATGTATTCATTTATGCATTGGTGAAGTCCTAACAGGCCGACCTAAATTCTTGGTATATCTTGTATAAAGGAAAGACATTCCTTGGAGTGTTGGAAGTATGGTTTTTGAAATGGTTGCAAGCCTGTTGTTGTGAAGTCTATTGGATGTAAAGAAGAGATCATTCATTGAGAACTTCATTGGAATTGTATAGTCAATGATAGTTGTAATTCAATTCATTAATATTATTGTACTCTTATACATTTATTTGGAAAGTGGATCTAGAAGGTGGGTTTAAACTTCAGAAGGTGGATTTAACCTTCACTATGGGTAGTATTCTCGGGTAGTGAGCCTACCTTTGTATCCAACTCTTGATAGGGTTGGAAAGACTCCTAATAGGGTTTTTCCTTTAACACCTGGACATGTATTGAATGTAATAATAATCTGCTAATAGGGCTAGATCTCGTAACAAGGACATAATATTTCTAGTGCATTATTTATGGGTTTTATCCCAACTAGGGTTTTTCCTTTATCAAGATTTTCCTCGAAAATAAATCATTGTGTTATGGTGTTCTAATTTTGGGTGTTCTTATGTTTATATTATCATTTCAATTTGTTTAAAGTAATCAAATTAAAAGGATTTAAGTTTCATATTTAGCACACAAGTGATTCACCCCCCCTCTTAGTTGTGTTGGTGCATTTTTATTGCTAACACAATTACCCCTATTGGCCTTGTCTAGTCATTTCCTTCTAGTCTTATCCTATTATCCCTTCCTCATTCAACCTATGCATGTGATACCTATGTGTGTGAATTTTGTACCTAGCTGTAGACACAAAACTTCAGTAAAACATTAGAGGTTAGCCAAAAAATGAAGATCATGCAATGAAATGGAAACTAAACTAACTAGGTGATTTACTGCCTTCTAGAAGGTCCGAGTATGATACTCTCAAATCAGACCAAAACCAGTGACAATGCAACACCTAAACGAAGGATTTGAATGCAAAGAGTAAAAACTATATAAATGCAAATTTAATCTATATTTTTGTGTTTTCTATGCAATAAGATGAGAAAATGATATGAATCTATTCTATATGAAAAAAATGATATGATATGTAATTAATCTAAGAATTGATATGCTAAATGATATGAATGCTCAAGAACAATGAAAATCTCACAATAGCTTTGATTCGCAAAGATAGATTCTTCGATCACCAATTCGCCAGCGTGAGGATGCAATTTCGTGGATCCTATTAGAAGAGTTGAAGCCTTGTTTTTATAGAAATCCAGGGCTTTGGAGGTGTATGAGAAAAGCCATAAATCACTCTTGATAAACTCAGATTGATTTTTGAGTTATCAGGAAATAAGAAATAATTAACTCACAAAATTATGCAAGAACGGCTTTTTAACTCAAATCAGAAGTTTAGATCAGCTTTGAACTCAAAATAGAATGTTGAGTTTCCAAAAGTTAACAACTTGCATTGATTTCCTAATTTTGAGTTTAACTGCTTTTTGAATGTGCATAATTAATTATGAATTAATTAAATAAATAAAGTGATTTATCCTCAACTTAACTGATTGTTGAAATTAAAACAATTGATTTATGGGTTAATCAATTATTAAATCAAACTTTATTCTAAAACTATATTATTAAAAATTGACAATTGACATGAATTAATTAAATAAGAATTTAATCAATTAGTCATAAGATTTTTTATTTATTGTCAAAATTAAATAATACAATTTAAGAATAAATATAATTAAATTCAATTAAATAATTAAGTGCAAGTATTAAATCTAATTAATTAAATATTCAAAACATTCAATTAATCAAATTTCAGGATAAATAGGATTTATCACCAAATAATAATTAAATTAAAGATAATTAGGATAAATAGGAATATTGCTAGGAATATTCCCTGATGCAGAATTTAGGATAATCAATTAGGACTTGATAATTTGCAGATGTGCCTTAGGTTAGGACTTTGATGTCAATTTCATTTGAATTTGAAGATGTAGGAGGTTAATGAACCTATAGCCCATTTTTGGGGTATTACATTTTGCCCCTCTTTGAATCACTGTGCAAAGCGTAGTGGTTCAAAGAATAGTCTGCATTTGATATACGTATGAAACTGATTTGAAAGATTAAAGATTTAAAAGAATGGAAAAGGAAATACCGACCCAGACCCAAAATGACCAGGAATCAAGGTGATGCTAGCTATGTCAACAATGAACTGGTGATTACAAAAAAGTGCCAAAATGCTTGATTTTGAACCTTATGATTGCGAAGAAGTGAGTGCCCGATTCCAGACCTCAATGTCTTTATATGAATCATATTGGTATCACATCCTGAACCCATCAGTTACGAAGAACCAAGGAAATAACACTAATGAACTAATGGTTATGAAAATTTGATACAGTTTACAAGATAGATTTAGGATACTAGATGAATCTGATATGCCCCAAGAGATGATAGATTTGCCCCAAGCGACGAGGACTTTAGATGAATCTATAACTAGACGTGGTTGTTGTCTTGATCACTGAGAGAACTATATTGATTTCAGATTTAGATTTGATTGTGCAATACCATGCCCCTTCGGGATTAAAATTGAAATCTAACAAGAAAAGTTAGCATTATAGTTTAGAAGCATGTTAATTGATTTAAGAATTGGTTATACACAATTGAGAATGCGTTCTACATCGTTTAGAGGTCTTGGAGACCAAGTTTGGCTAGGTTTGACCATGAGTTGACCATGGTTGACCAAGTTGAAATTTCTATAGTTTGATGTAAGATAATCAGTTAAGTTGAATACTAGATTTCTAGGATGATTGAAGGTTGAGTATGCAAGCAGTCGGACATCCTGGGTCCGAAAATTTTAAATTGTGATTTTGACACAGTAAATCATCTCAGATTTCAATTTTGATCCCGAAAATGGGTTCAAAATGTCAAAATTAGCCAGGGGTGCAATTTTCATGAAAAACGGAGCACTTTTGAAAATTAGGTCAAAAGCTATATAAAGGCCAAAAGGGTCATTTCAAATCATTTTCACCGTTGACTTTTGAAAACCTTGTGGAGCCCTCTGAGTGAGAAAATGGAAGAAATGAAGGTACCTGTGTCTTCTCACCATTTTGAGTGCAGTTGGAGGCATCAGAGACCTCAACAGTATGGACATCCGGTAGCTAGACCTCTTTACTTCTCTGAAAAGTCAATTTTTCTTTGTTTATAGCATTTTTAACTTTTGTTTCGTACGTTTTCAACTTTTTAATTTTTGCATGCACGGAAACTCGTATGACTGTCCATTTGGACTTGTACGACTTTTCAACCCTAGTTAGATTGTCATTTCATTAACCCCCAAGACTCGTATGAGAGGGACCCAAGAGTCGTACGACGTTTCATTGGGTCCCTCATAACTCGTACGAGGAGAGATACAGTGTCGTATAATCATGCTTTGTCGTATGGTAACCAAGGAAAACTCGTACAAGTTTTTCTGCCAGTCTGCTTCATCATATGAAAAATAGTGAGCCCAAAACTCATTTCTAAGGCCAGATTTTGAATTTGCTGAACTTTGAGCTTGATTCCTGAGTATTTGACCTACCTTCTGAAATAGCAAACTATTCCATTCTTGTATGTGTAACCTATTTTCCAACCAAAATACTAATAGGGTTCCCTATTTCTGTGTTGTGTAGGTCATGTATCTGAATGTTCACGTCCGTGTCTCACATCCAGCCACCCAAAGGCTCTGTGTTTCCTTACCGAATCCGATGAGAGTACATCTTGCTACTTGTGATTTTGAGTATTTGATCCATTTACCCAAGATTAGGGTAAATCATGGGCTGTTGACGGCACTAATAGAGAGATTCCATTCAGAGACATAGATATTTCATCTTCCTATTGGAGAGCTCACTGTGACTCCAGAGGATGTGTACAGGATTCTTTGAATTCCATTTCATAGTAGTCAGCGTCCAGCATATGTGAGTTCAGGGAACTCTGGATTATTAGCTTTTAGATGTCTCTTCAGAGATGATACTCAATTGACTGGTTCCATTTCATGGGAGACCTTAGTGCAGCATTATGGACAGTCGCACAGACTAGAGTGTATTATAGCTGGGATGACACCCTAGGGTCAGTGTCTTTTGGCTCACATGTTCTCTGAGATGCATGAGGTAGTGTATCATGAGAGCAAGACTTTTGCTGCTGGAGTTCTTTTTTTATAGATCTGGGCATGGGAGCATATCCCTATTTTGAGACCAGTGTGTACCTCACAGAGGCAGTCATAGGAGCCCGTTATATATATATATATATATATATATATATATATATATATATATATATATATATATATATATATATATGTTGGATATGTCATATAGGGGCGTATGGGCCATGTACAGTATTGGAGATGATGTCTCAATGATATGACCTTTGTATGATGGAGGCCCTACTTAGAGATTGAGCCATGGCCTACTGCACGAGAGCGGTTTAGTTTCTTCTTTCAGAGTCAGGTGTTGATAGGACGATCGTCCTCTGTACTAGAGAGATTTCTTATGACCAGGGTATGGTGTTAATATGGATGAGTGTAGGATGCACCACAGGATTACACCAATTATATGAGGATAGCTCGTGAGCTCAGACTTGGATGGACCCTGAGGCTTTCTTATGCCTTGTGTTCACTAGAGTATAGTGCTATCATTGGTAGAGATTGGGAGTATAGGCCACAAGTAGTTGATGGTGGATTTATAGATGGATTCATTGCATGGCTTGCTGATCATCCTATGTATAGATTTTTTGACCCTACTGAGTTGATACCCTCCATGGAGGAGGTGATGGATGTTACAGGTGCTCCAATGGGATAGGGTCTGAGACCCACACAGGTTCTGATAGTACATCCCACTCCTCTAAGATAGAGAGCAATGGCTCCTCCATAGAGATCATCAAGACAGATGAGACCCCCTTGTCCCACTAGTTCCATAGCAGGTAGATCTATAGGTTCACAGAGATGGACTAGGGGAGAGGGTGGTACTTTAGGGGGTGTTGGTAATGCCAAGGAGGTACTTATAGCTGAGAAGGTTGTAGGTGGTTATATTGATCCTATATAGGAGGATACCAGTTTTGATCTAGGTGTAGAGGTTAGACGTCGAAAGGCATAGAGAGCAGAGACCACAAAGCCGCCTATTGAGGATACTGACATGTCGGTGGTAGATGCTGATCCTAGTGTCCCATTGTCCACATAGGAGATCATGGAGGCTTAGATTATAGGTCCAAGACCTGAAGGTGCGTAGTGCTCGATGGGAGGAGAGATATCTAGAGGCAGACAGACAGCGCACTGAGCTTTTTGGTGAGGTTCAGAGATTACAGGCAGAGGTTGTCCATCAGACTTCTAGATCTTCATATTATGTTTCAGCATACTACATGGCAGTTCTACTTGCTCAGAGAGTTCCTTTGTATTCTCAATACATGATAGCATCAGAGGGAGTGAGAGCACCTAGAGCTGAGGTAGTACCAGATGCACCACCACCACCTCGACCAGATGGAGAGGATCAGGCTGACAGCTGATCTGTCATGATATTTAGATATTTTTGTCACTCTTTTGATACTGATACTGTTCTGATAGCTCACATGGGCTCATTCTTTTGTATATTGTGCCAGTAGTGCACCCCTGACTATTTCAAGTTTTATGATATATATATATATGAGATCAAAACTTTTGGTTGTGGCATCATTTTTACTTGTCATGTCTTTGATGTATGATGATATCATGTGATGTAAATGCTATGAGTAGAGTAGAATGTATGTATGGATTCATGCAATGCAATGATTGTTTTTCATATGTATGAATGTTATGCAAATGTATTTGATTATGGAAAGTGTATGTATGGAAATGTATGTAATGCAATAGATGGAATGAATGATCATGAATATGTAATGAAAATGCAACGATACACATAATATGTTTTGTAGGTATTGATGAAGACAAGTACTCAGTCTTATGTCAAAAAAGGATGTTTAATCTAGGATGGTGACTACTTGAGTTTCTATGAGAAAACCTTCGTATAAGATTCAGCTCTTCGTGTTCAGTTCAAGTATATTTTTAGGAGAATTGTTAAAGATTGTCAAGCAAGTTGTGAGATCATGCAATCATGCAAAGTGAAAAATGAAATGCAACCTAAGACCTAGGACCTAGTCACTGATCATGAGTCGTTCATTTGTCATCATTGAGTTTTTTTTAGGTAATTGGATAAATCAATACAATGCCCACTAGTTTATTAAAAACCATAGACATATGAATACTGATTTTTATGCACAAGAATCAATACAATGCCCACTGATTAGACAACCATGGATATATGAATATTGATTTGTATGCGCAAGAATCAATACAATGCCCACTAGTTAGACAACCATGGACATATGAATATTGATTTCATTTTCAGAATGTCGGATTAGATATAAGCACCAAGGCACAAATGCCAAGATGACCTGAATATCATGTCCATTTTCATATAGAAATTTGTATAAGCATTAGAACATAAACGTCATGATGACCAAAATATGCCTTGTGTTTAAACACATCAAACAATCAAGAGATCATTCTAAATCCAGTGTGAATTGCCTGTAGTGACCCTTTATCATTCACATCCTTAGGCAAGATCGTGTTTCACAGTAGGAGAAAGAACTCACTCAAAAAGACAATAGTTAGATCAAACTTCCTTGAATTTTCTAGGTATCAATGGTTGAGGTACGCATGGCCATCCAATTCAAGATAGAGGCTCTTACAGTCAGACACCATTTCAATCTAGAATTTCCAAAGTTGTTAGATTTTCACATAAGAAGAAAACAAAGAAAAGATTATGCCCCCAGTCATCACTCTCTAAATCTTGTAAAGGAAATCATCGAAGAGCTCGAAGGGACACAATATGCAAAAATCTCAATGTGAATCAGTAAGCATACAAGGAGATAAAAGCATGAAGAAGCATAGATTGTTTTCAGTTTGATGTCTGATTGCATTGTTGTAGATGCAAAATCCTTTCTGTAGAGGAGACAAGCTAACTAACTTGGATGAAGCTTCAAAGGACTCAGACTAGATATGACTCATATAAGATGTACTGGAGACCATAGCATATAATTTTGATTTCCCCCAAGTGTTAAGCATTGATAGGATACAGATGCTTGAGATAATTGGTGTACAGACCGACTTATTGAAAAAAGAAAAGCAGGAACAAACCAGGAGATACATATAAACTAAAGCAATACTGAAAGCTAGGAAAGACCAAGATTGCATTGATAGATGGAGAATTTTGAACAAGTGGTGCCTATTTGCTGAGTTTGCACCATCTTGTTAGAGATTCTACTTTTTCTACCAAGGCGCCTGTTTCCAAGTTTAGACCAAGGCACTTTTTTTTTCTTTTTTCTCATTTTTTTTGTATTTTTCAATTTTTTTGATATTTTTCATTTTTTTTTATTTTTTTGTGAATCATCAAGGTGCCCATTGCTTGGTTTTCACCAAGATGTTCATTTTTTCAGGATTTTTTCTGATTTTTAAGATTTTTTCAGCACATTTTACCATAGACTAAATGCCTTAGGCATAGAATTTCTTCAGATGGAGAATGTTGATTGGTTCTCAGAGCTGTTCTCCTTCAATCATTGAGAGTTGATAGGCTCCAAAGCCAAAATTAGTAGTGATAACAAAGGGACCTAGCCAGTTGGGTTCAAACTTCCCCTTGCGCTCTTTATGTGATTGATTTTTAGGATTCTCTCTCAAGACTAGATCACCAACCTGAAATTCTCTGCGTCTGACTTTCTTGTTGTAGTCTCTAGACATTCTCTTCTGATATGCTCTGAGATGATCATACGCTACTTGTCTATGCTCATATAGTAGTTCAAGTTCTTGCAACCTAGACACTCTATAGTCATCATCAGTTACTAGACCATGCATTCTGATTCTTAGTGATGGGATTTCAACCTCAATAGGCAGTACCGCTTCAGACCCATAAACTAAAGTGAATAGTGTAGCCCTAGTGGGCATTCTGATACTTGTTTTATAGGCCCAGAGAGCTAGATTGATCATGAGATGCCAGTCTCTTCCTATTTTATTAACTATACGGTGCAAGATTTTCAATAGATTCTTGTTTGAAGCCTCTGCTTGTCCATTCCCTTGAGGATAGTAGATAGATGACCAATGTTGTGTAATCTTGAATTTGGCACATAAATCATCCAAGTCTTTGTTCTTAAATTGTCCACCATTATCTGTGATTATAGAATGTGGAATACCATACTGACATACGATGTAGTTTAAGATGAACATAGATATTTGTTTTCCAGTTGCTTGTGTTAAAGGGACTGCTTCTACCCATTTTTTAAAATAATCTATAGTTGTGATTATATGGGTATGTCCATTAGAAGAATGAGGATGTATGGCTCCTATAAGATCAAATGCCCATTGGTGAAAAGGCCATTGTGTAGTAAAGGGAATTAGATCTCTCCCTGGAGCATGAATTAAATTACCATGCACTTGGCACTTTTGATAGTTCTTAGCAAACATTATAGACTCTTTCTCCATTTCCAGCCAATAGTACCTAGCCCCAATAATTTTTTGAGCTAGTGTTAAACCATTCGAGTGTAACCCACAAATACCATCATGGACTTCCTCTAACACACATTGAGACTCTTCCTGTTCTAAACATCTAATTAGCGTACCATCTAGACCTTGTTTGTAAAGATCATGACCAATTATGACATATCGGGAGGCATTACGGATAAGGTATCTCTTTTCATGATGGTTAAAGGTATCGGGAATGATTTGGTCTTTGAGATAGGAGAATAGGTTTTTATATCTGGATGAATCATGACCTACAATACTGAAAATCATGTGGGTTTCAGGGGAGTCATATGCAGGATAAGATAGTGCTTCCACAAAGAACTCATAGCATAGCTCATGTTCAGGCTGGTGTAATAAAGTAGATAATATTGCCATTGCATCAACAGCCTTATTCTCTATTCTAGGAATTTCCTCAAATGTGATAGATATAAAATATTTCTTGAGATCATCTACCATTCTTTTGTATGGAATGAGCTTTTCATCTTTTGTTTGGTACACATCATTGACTTGATGGATTACAAGTTGTGAGTCTCCATGAATGTGTAATTTTGTTACTCTCCACTCAATTGCTATCTTCATACCATTCAAAAGGGCTTCATATTCAGTAATATTGTTTGTGCAAGGGAAATTTATTCTAAATACTTTTGGGATTGAGTATCCTTGAGGAGTTATGAACAATATGCCTGCTGCAAATCCATTCTGTGTATAGGAGTCGTCAAAGAATAATTGTCATTCTCTAGAAGAAAGATTCATGATAGAGGAATCTGGAAATTCCATTTGCATTGGTGCATCATCAAATAAAGGTGCATCTGCTAATTGATCAGCAATAACCTATCCTTTTATAGCTTTTCTTTCAACATATTCAATGTCAAATTCACTTAAGAGCATGACCCATTTGGCTAATCTACCCGTGAGGGAAGCCTTGCTTAGTAGGTACTTTAGTGGATCAATCTTAGCTACTAAATGTGTCATATGAGCCAACATATAATGTCTCCATTTTTGTGATGCAAAGATCACAGCTAGACAAGCCTTTTCAATCATTGAATAGTTCTTTTTGTGTGCCACCAATGTTCTACTGATATAGTATATAACTCTCTCCTTTTTATTCTCATCATGTTGTGCAAGCAATGCCCCCAGTGATGTATCTGTAGTAGAGACATATAAGATCAAAGGTTTCCCTTCAATGGGAGGCATCAAGATAGGAGGATTTGATAGATATTTCTTGATATGATTAAATTTCTTTTCACATTCCTCGCTCCATGCAAAAGTCACACCTTTATGTAATGTCTTTGTAAAAGGTTATGATATGTCTGCTAGCTGAGATATGAAGCATCTAATAGATTGAACTGATCTCCCTTGAAATATTCTCATTTGACTGATGTTCTTGGGAGGTTGCATCTCCATGATAGCTTTAACTTTAGCTGGATCTACTTCAATTCCTTTCTTTGAAACAATGTAGCCTAAAAGATTTCCAGAATTGACACCAAAAGAACACTTCTTAGGATTTAGTCTGAGACTAAATTTCTCCATTCTATCTAGTATCTTGCTCAAGTCATTTAGATGTTCAGCTCTAATCATAGATTTTGCTAAAGTAGCATCCACATAATCCTCCATAGTCCTATGCATCATTTCATGAAAAATAGAAGTCATGGCTCTCTGATATGTAGCACCATCATTCTTAAGCCTAAATGGCAGGACATTCCAACAGAAGGTACCCCATGCACATGTGAAAGCAATTTACTCTTGATCTTCTAGAGCAATTTTGATTTGATTATATCTAGAAAAACCATCCATCAAAGAATACATCTCAAAGCCTGTAGTCATGTCCACTATCATAAAAATGTTAGGTAATGGAAAATCATCCTTAGGGCATGCCTTGTTTACATCTCTGAAATCTGTGCATACTCTTATAGATTTGTCTGGTTTGGAAATAGGTACAATATTAAAGCTCCATTCAGCATAATCAATAACACAGATGAATCCGGCTTTCAGTAGTTTCTCTAGTTTAGCTTTTACCAAGAGTGCAACATGTGGATGCATCTTTCTCAATTTTTGCTTAACAAGTTTAACGTTTGGAGCTATAGATAAATGGTGCATTATAAGATCAGGATCCAACCCTGGCATATCTAAATATTTCCATGCAAATTTGATCTTCTTCTCTATTAGGAATGTTGTAAAATTTTTCTTTTATTCTTCTGATAAAGATTGTGCCACATGGATCAACTAGGGTTCTTCTGTTGTTCCCAAATTGATAGATTGAGTGGTCTCAATTAGAATTGGAGATCTGTCCTATAAATAACTTAGAAGGACATCAAATATCTCATCCTTAGGCACCTCAGAGAGGTTTTCACCTTCAGATATGTCTTTGATTTTTACTTTTGTAGGTTCTGAGACTGCCACAAAGTGGTTTTCACCCTCAGAACTCCTTTTCTTTTTATTCTTATTCTTATTTTTCTAACTAAGATACTTGATGTCTGACTTTGTCATGCTAACACTTAGTTCACTGATGGAAGTCCTCATGGGCTTAGCTGCATTGAGGTAGCAAGAAAGGGCATAGTCATTGGGAAAGGTATAAATACCTTGGTTCAAGTTGGTGGATGTATTGTTAAGAAGGTCAGGACGTTGGATAGTCAAAGTGGTGAAAGATTGGGAAAGAGTGTTTATGGATATGGATCTATCATCATTGTTCCTAACCTAACACTTGAGTTCAAAGGTGATATTACAACTTAAGACGTTCAATTTTTTAATAGGCTCAATGTCATTGCGAAAATCCACTACAACCATCGGTGGATCAAATGCGTTAAGTTCATCATTTTGCTCTAGACTTAGGTTGGTTTTAGGTGCATATTGGTGAATAACATCAACATGCTTTTCTGTAATAAGTTCATCTAGTTCTGGAATGACTCCCCATTCATAGTCATTAGATTCTTCATCTATGCCTCTAGGAAATCTAAGAACATGAGTAAAGTTAGGATGAATACCCCAAGAAGGGTTTCCCTCAAATTCTGATTTGAATTCATACTCATGGGAATTTGTCTCAGAATAACTACCACCTTCCTCTTTTTGATTGCCTTCGAGATTAGCTAGTTCTTATGTTGCAACTATCTCTTGCTCCATAGTAGGTTCTTGTGTTTCTACTACATTAATTCTCTTTATTAGATCATCTTCAGCTTCAAGGAAGGCTTTTATTTCTTTAGGCAAACACTCATAAGGAATAAGTTCATCAGTGGTGTTTGAATCATCACTATCAAATTGTTCAATTATTTCCCCCTTTAGTTGATTTTCTATGGAAGGCTCAATCTGTTCTAATACATGTGGGGAGTTCTTGCTAAGACAAAAAGGCTTCTTCATGTATCCTAGACTTGTTGTATTCTTGTTTTCCCAGCCATGATGATCAAGCGGTGACAGAAGACCTTTACCCTATAGTCCTAGAGGTCATTTTCCTTTATATCCCATTTTTGTGATCAATTTATCTCCTAGGTCATATGACTTAGAAGGGATTTTAGCATCACATTTTTGAACAACTTGAGACTTAGGTTCATCTTTGTATAGCCATGTGAGCATAGCTTCATCCTCTTCAAACTCTTGTTTAGATACTTAATCTGCAACAAAATTTCCTTTATATGCTTCAAGAGGCTCTTTAGACTCTATTTTAGACTGTTTCAGAGTTTTCCCATAAGACTTAGGAGAGATAGGGAGAGATGTCAAAGATAAGATTGATGCTATAGCATATTCTCCCATACCATTTTCTTTGATCTCAACCTCTTTAGCAATGTCTTCCATCTTAGATGTTGAAGCAACGTATGGTTTCTTAGTGGAAGATTCTCTATTATTAGGAACAAGTTTATCAGCACTCTCTTTCAATGTATTGCAAGTTGTATATAGATCAGTTGGAATCGTCACCTCTACTCCTTCATAAGGAAACTTAAAACACTGATGGAATGTAGAGGGTATGGCTTTCATTTCATGTATCCAGGGTCTTCCTAGAAGGATATTGTAAGCCAAAGGTAGGTCAAGAACTTGACATATAGTATCTCTAATGACAGGACCTATCCTGATAGGTAAGACAATAGTTCCTTTGGAAGATCTTTCTTGTTCATCATATGCTTTGATAGTTATATTATTTTGAGGATCAATGGCCATTTCTAAAAATCCCAATTGTGTAATCAAGTTGAAAGAAAAAATGTTTAGACCAGCACCCCCATCTATCAACACACGTTTGACACGATGGTTTTGGATCAAGACTTCAATATGCAAGGGCTGGTTATGCGGATGACTCAAGGAATTATCATCTTCCTCTAAAAAAGAAATGTACTGTGGAGATGTAAGATGACCAACCATAGTCTAGAATCTATCTAAATCAAGGTCACCAAGAACATTGGATCCAAGTAGAGCTTTGTCTAGAATGGCTCTATGAGCTGGAGATATCTGAAGCAACTCAAACATGGAGATTTTTGCATTTGTATGCTAGAGTTGTTGGACAATACTGTATGAAGTAGGCCTCATGTCTTTAGGATTTGAAGATTTAGATGTAGCCTTTTGTTTAGAAGCAGATGAAAGATTGAAAGGCACCTTAGGGACACTTGATGAATCTAGTATTAGTCCTTGTAGGTGTGCCTGAGCTTGTGATCGAGTAACTACATTAGTTGATTGATTTTCTCTATCTCATCACAATTGTGATGACATTGCAATGCTCAGATACGAATGGTTCAACCATATTGATAACAACATTATTTCCAAAGTATGCATAATTGACTTTAGCACCCATATTAGGGTTAGAAGAAGAATCTTCTTTACCATGTTTAGGAAAGGGTTATGTGAATGATGTATGATCGTTATTACTCTTATGATTGTCAATCGTGATATCACCATTATCAATTTTTCCTTGTATAATGTGCTTCAAGAGAATGTAGTTATTAGTCTTATGACCTTTGTTGTAATGGAATTCATAGAAAGCGTTCTCTCTCCACCATTTCAGTTTAGGTTCTGGATCAAAGACTTTCATTTTAGGAAAATAGATGATTTTGTTTTCCAATAGAGTTTTCATGGCAGATTCCAAGGATTCTCTGAGAGGAGTGAATTTGCGATTAGGATCTGTAGCCCAAGGTTTGTAATCAAAATACTTTTTGTTGGACTCTATGGCTTTGGCTTCAGAAGCTTTGACGGCTTGGGTACCAATAGTAAGATTGAAATTAGGTGCCTTAGATGGGGCATGGATATTATCAACAATGCCATCTATGACAATGCCTTTATTCTTGTTCCAGTTTTTGTTCTTGTCCTTAGAACTAGATCCAGATTCATACTTGTCTTTTTGAAGTGTGATGTCTCCCTTTTTCTCAAGTACTTTCTCAATTTTGATCGCATTATCTACCATCTTGTCAAAAGATGTATGATTTTGCATTTGTAAAGGGTAGTTGATTTTTGGAACAAGATTGTTGATGAAGATTTCCAACTTCTTAGTTTCGGGAATAGGTCTAGCATATAGAGAAAATTTCTTCCTCCACCGCTTGAGAAATGTCAGGAATGGTTCTCCTGGATATTGTTTCAGATTGCAGATGTCGATCATGGTGACTGGATGTTGAATATTGTAGGAGTATTATTGATAGAACAGTTTGATTAACTCCTCAAAAGTTTTGATAGTAGGAGGCATTCTAGAGAACCAATGAATGGTTGACCCTCCCAGAGATCGAGGGAAAAGAAGCATTAAATAAGTTGGTTCATGCATAAACTCCATAGATTGAGTACAAAATTCTCTAACATGATCTTGAGGGTCAAAGTTTCCATCATACTTATCATATTTTGGCATCTCCACTCTTTTAGGGAATGGTGGCATGTACAAGTGTTTATCAAATGGAAAAGGGCATAGAACTTCCATGGAGAACTCCTTAGGTTCCTTTTCTTTCTCAAGTTTGTTAAGTTTGACTTGCATGGCATGCATTTGTTTCATCATAGCCATGATAGGAGTGTCTTCCTCATGTGTAATGATATTTTCCACATTGAAGATAAGAGGAATTTTATCTCCTTGATGAGATAATTCTAGAAAGTATGCTTCTCTATCTTCCTTCAAGAAATGTTTCATCATTCTTTTGAAGTCATCATCATTTTGATATCGAACAATTTCAAAAGGTGTAGGTTCTTGATCCATACCGTGTTGAGATTGGTGTCCTTGAGACCCATGATGTGTCCCTCCGTGAGACATGTTAGGAGTTTTAGGGCTCCCTGGATTATATTGAGGAGGGGTTTGTTGATTACCTTCATGAGTTGATGGAGGGGGTACGTAACCAATTTTCAATCAAAAATTACCAAGACCGTCATCTTCGTAAAGACCATAATTGTAGAGTTGCTGAAGAGTGGGACCCTTTTGAATAGTCAAAGGTGCAGTGCTAAATGCTTCTTCAAATTTCTTGTGTGATGAAGCTCTAGTTTCCACCATTAACCTTGGGTGAAGTCAAAGAATAAGATGAAGACAACTAAAGAATTCAAATTGATTCAAGAAGATCAAATGATGCAACCTTGTCAAGATTGAAGTGATTAAAGATTAGATCAGACTTAAATGAAGGATACTGTGCCATAGTAGTGTGGGTAGATGCCCAATAGATGGTGGGCACAAGCTCACAACACTTAGCCGTTTAGACAAAAAGATTGAATTTTGAAGATAATTTTGACAAGGTTTTGACACAAGATGAAAAAGACTCAAATTGATAACCCAAAAGGCAAGATTAGACTCAAAGGCTCACTTTAGGAAAATGAATGGATCCGTTCTAGTTTTTTCTCTATTCCTGACACAGTGATTGGTTCAATAGATTCTGGAAATAGGCTATAAAAACTAAGTTTTTGACAATTCTGACCACTCTCTGGCAATTTTTCTCAAATGACTTTCTGTAGGTTCATACGACAGTGGGTATGCAGTGAAATGATAATTGAAAAACTCATACGACAATTGCAAAACTCGCACAATTGATAGCAGATTTTTTACTTTTGTTTTCTGACTAGTGGCAAAACTCGTACGACACTATACAAGCTATCATACGACAATACAGGGGTTATGAAATGACACTTGCCAAAACTCATACAACTTTCTGACCTGATGGAATGACTTTTGACTCCAGAAAGGATTTTGACTTTAGATTTTGCAAAAATTTGGTTTTTCAAGTTCAAATTGTTCACAAATTTCTCTATCCAGGTTTTAAGATTATTCTGAGATCATTCATTTTTGGTAGTCAAATAGATAAACAAGCACGCAAAATAGCAAGCAAGTGATTCCAAGCATGTCTGAAAACAATGAACAAAGGACAAAGCAACCTTGCGCATGAGTAATCAAGTGACTAAATGTGCTAATCCCTAAGAGTGCTAATTGTGTATGTTCTAAAAAGTTTTTCAATAACGCACATATTCCTAGAAAAAAAAAAATTTGGCCTCACTAGGGTTTGTAGTAATGGTCTGAATTTGCAACTTTTATGATCTCAAGAGGGTGAACTCTAATCTAGGTGCACCGGGGTTTTGACACAGTCTGAGAAATTAATCAATCAGGAGCTGCTAGGGAGATCTGACAACCCAACAAGAGACCACACCTGTGAAGATTTCCTCCACAAGGATATTTATATAGAGGCTGTTGCTACCATGACAAAAATGGCTATTACTGCTTGAGGTTCCATCCACGTGGTTAACCCAATTAAGGGAATGTCCACTACGGTTAACCCTCTCTAAAGGTGACTCACAAATGATACCACAGGGGGACTAGATTAGATTAAGGGATCTGGGTTTCTGGTACTATCCAAAAAGGAAGTAGAGCATAATCCCCTAACCTCTTCACTTCACCAAGACAAAGCAGACAGATTAATCTGACATGCTAAGACCAAGATTATCTCACAAAGATCTATGACATCAACCGCTTATGATCTATCAACCTCTCCGGAGAGAGAATGTATCAATCAAAAGTTGAAGACACACAAATCTAGTAGAACGTGAGACTCTCTCAGTACCTTTCCTACCTACAAGGGGATCCTTCGTCAAGAGGAGCTTCGCATGAATAAACAAGCGGAAGAAGCTCAGTCTCTCAAGATCATCCACAAATAGTGTTCATAGGGCCTATTTAATATGTGTAACAGATATGCAGAAAGCAAATATATGTTCATTTTATAGCCCAAAATGAAGTCTATGATATGAAAGCAAGAAAATCACACAAGCTTGACATGTGAGAGTTCATTTTAATCCAAATCAAAATGTTATCATCTTGAGAAGAATACCTAAATTCCTCACAATGCACTTAGTAGATTTTTACCTATTTTAGCAATTTAGTTGCACTTTTCCCAATCAAATTTAACAAGCATCAGTCAAAAATAGAAGATTTCAATTGTTAGAGTTAGTTGTTAGTCCAAATCTGAAAACCAAATCTAAAAAACTGCCAAAAAATTTTGAAACGATAATTGAATTCTGAAGTCAAAACTCATACGACAGTGGGTTACCCCCCAGATGACAGTCTGGAAACTCGTACGACTGTGGGTATCTGCTCATATGACAATCGGTCTCCAAAATGATAGTGTGTACTCTCTGATATGAGCCTTGAAATCTGAACTTGTCGTACAATAGTGGGTACCTTATGAAATGACTTTCTGACAAAAGTCATACGAAAATGTACGGACAGAAAATAAAAATCATAGTTTTAACCCAGAAAATGACAAGAAAGTGATAGAAATTGATAGAAAGATGATGGAAACCCATTTCAGGGCCCTACGATGGGCACCAGAAATATGTGTGAATTTTGTACCTAGTTGTAGACAACACTTCAGTAAAACATTAGAGGTTAGCCAAAAAACCAAAATCATGCAGTGAAATGGAAACTAAACTAACCAGGTCATTCACTTCCTTCTAGAAGGTGCAAGTATGATACCCTTAGATCAGACTAAGACCAGTGACAATGCAACACCTAAACGAAGGATTTGAATGCAAAGAGTAAAAACTATATAAATGCAAATTTAATCTATATTTTTGTGTTTTCTATGCAATAAGATGAGAAACTGATATGAATCTATTCTATATGAAAAAAATTTGATATGATATGCAATTAATCTAAGAATTGATATGCTAAATGATATGAATGCTCAAGAACAATGAAAATCTCACAATAGCTTTGATTCGCAAAGATAGATTCTTCGATCACCAATTTGCCAGCGTGAGGATGCAATTTCGTGGATCCTATTAGAAGAGCTGAAGCCTTGTTTTTATAGAAATCTAGGGCTTTGGAGGTGTATGAGAAAAGCCATAAATCACTCTTCATAAACTCAGATTGATTTTTGAGTTATCAGGAAATAAAAAATAATTAACTCACAAAATTATGTAAAAGCATGCAAGAACAACTTTTTAACTCAAATCAGAAGTTTAGATCAGCTTTGAACTCAAAATAGAATGTTGAGTTTCCAAAAGTTAACAACTTGCATTGATTTCCTAATTTTGAGTTTAACTACTTTTTGAATGTGCATAATTAATTATGAATTAATTAAATAAATAAAGTGATTTATCCTCAACTTAACTAATTTTTGAAATTAAAACAATTGATTTATGGGTTAATCAATTATTAAATCAAACTTTATTCTAAAACTATATTATTAAAAATTGACAATTGACATGAATTAATTAAATAAGAATTTAATCAATTAGTCATAACATTTTTTATTTATTGTCAAAATTAAATAATATAATTTAAGAATAAATATAATTAAATTCAATTAAATAATTAAGTGGCAATATTAAATCTAATTAATAAAATATTTAGAACATTCAATTAATCAAATTTTAGGATAAATAGGATTTATCGCCAAATAATAATTAAATTAAAGATAATTAGGATAAATAGGAATATTGCTAGAAATATTCCTCGATGCAGAATTTATGATAATCAATTAGGATTTGATAATGTGCAGATGTGCCTTAGGTTAGGACTTTGATGTCCATTTCATTTCAATTTGAAGATGTAGGAGGTTAATGAACCTATAGCCCATTTTTGGGGTATTACAATACCATCCTAATATTATTCTATTATCATTCAATTTCCCTCTGAACCATTATCATTTAGCTAACCTTATGATCCAATTACCCCTCCTAGTATAATTCCATCACCCCATCATAACTCTATTTATATATCCTATCTCTTCATTAGCTATCTTTCCCTATGCCTAGTCTACAATATTCAACAAGAAAATCCTTCTTTATCTCATATCTCAATTTTCAACATAGCTAGTCTTATACATCTAATATATCAACAAGAAGATTTAAAATCTTAACCCTATCAACCATATTCCATCTAGATTCCCTAATATGTTCTTCATACCCATCATTTAAACATAATAGTGAATTTCATGACAACATGGACATCCTTAGTATTTAAATAATTCTCATGACTACTATAATAGTAATAAAAATCCTAGAGACTAGTACTTAATCAAATCCCTAATGAAAATTGCACTTGTAAATACAATAGAAAATTATAATGTAACTTCTAAGTGAACCAACTGGGAGAAACACAAAAGATGGATGGAGTGACAATCAGTGGCATTAGCATTGTGAGATAGGGAATATATGCCCTAGCTCCTCTATTCTTTGTGCATGAGCAGGTCTCCGAAGAAACATTTGGGAATGGTTGACCTATTGATCGTGGGAAAATGTGAGGGTCGAGGGCCCATTTTAATATTTTTTAATAGAGATAATCATTTCAGATCTAGATGGGTATTTAGGCTAGTTCATAGTTTGTTTTTGTATTTGCAAGGTTTTTATTATTCTTGTTTCTCGTGCAAAAGATAGGGTCCAAACCTTAGCGATGAAAATCCCCTTGTTAAGAGATGTGACGTTCAATGGGGGATCTTCTTTGGTGATGCACTCAAACCCTTGTTTTGGTTTGAATAATGCGAGAGAGAACTCAATTCAAATAGATAATCTCAAGTCATAAAAGGTTAATAGTTGTCTTGCATGGAGTGATACTAGACTGGTTGTGGTGATACAACCTAATGTAATTGAGGAAGACATCAATTATTTTTTTATTCATGTCTTGATTTGTAAATTTATAGGGATTTGAGTGTCTTTACCTTTCTTGGAATCGTGGGCACAGTGTACATGGAACCCAGAAGGGGAAATGTAGGTTCTATTAGATGCAAATGACTATTTTCTAGTTATTTTCAATTACATGTAAGATCACAATAGGGCCTTTGAAGGGGTTCCATATTTCTATAATCAAGTTGGGATATTTATTTTAAGCCATGACATGTTGGATTCAACCCTATTAAGGATCTCCCTTCACATGTCCCAGTCTAGGTTAGGTTTCCATAGTTCCCGCTAGAATTCTGGAGAGATAATATATTTAACTTGGTTGTTGTGTAGCTTAGAAAGGCAATAGGCCCTTCTCACCAAACCATGGAAAAAAAAGGTAATCAACTATGCCCATTTCTATGATTCAAGATATATTTAAATAAGTCATTTCTTGATTCTATATAAATTTGGCTTGGCTCCAGCTCCTTAATTTAACAATTAGACTATGAAACTTTACCTTTTTACTATCACCTTTGTCATGAACATGGTCATTTGCAGTGAATGTGTCCAAAATATAATCATGTTGGGGCAACCAATAATTGGTCATCTCTTCCAGCTTTTAGGAAGGATAAAGGAAAATCCCCTATGGTGGAAGATAAAGAGGGATTTATTCTAGTCAAAACAAAAAATAAAGGCAAAGGTCAGAAGAGAACTCTTAGAGATATGAAACTAGATGAGATCTTCAACAAGTTTGATGTGCTTGAATAAATGGGGAAGTTGGATGATGCTTTGGATGGCATGCTACTAGGTTTTCATGCTCAAGGTACAAATCAAATGAATCATGTGCAAGAAACTCATCCTCAAGATGTAACTCAAGATACAAATCTTGAAATCTATATGGAGACAGATGCACCACCGGTGAACATTGGTCCTCCAGAGGTGACTGTAAGTCGGGTGAAAATTATAGACCCAATTCTTTCTAGCATGTAAGGGAAACTCTAGATAAAGAGTCTTTAGATGACAGTAAAAGTAAGGGGTCCCAAAAAAACTTAGGACATAAGAAAAAAACCTTTAAGAAGATTATTCCTAATCTAGAACCCCTGTTACTAAAGGGGGGCAGAAGGATCAAGAAAAGGTTAAGTTAATTGGTGAGGCACTGGTTGAGTCTATTTCTATTAAGACCATTAATTAAAACTTCTCTCCTCAAAAAATGATTGTGGTTTCTTGGAATGTGAGGGGCTTGAATAACATCCCCAAAAAAATGGTTATTCATGATTTTATTTATTTTCTTTTTCCAAGTGTGGTGTTTATTCAAGAATTTAAGTTATCAGTGGACAAGATCTTCTAAATATGGTATCTAATGTTTGGGATCAAAGTCAATGTTAGTACATTAGGAATCAGGGTACCTCTAGAGGTTTGGTTATACTATGGGACCCTCAAAATATTATGCCTCTTTGGTGGATTTACAACAGGTCTGCAATCTCAATGGGTGTTGTGAGTTGTGCTTCTGGTGAAAATATCTTCTTCTGTAATGTGTATGCTCCTAGAGATATCAATGGTAAATCTATATTATGGTGTCATAATAGGTTTATTCGTTCTCTTGTCACGTATTATCCTCGTATTATTGTAGGAGACTTCAATGCTATATTAATTTTGGATGAAAAAAGGGTGGCATTCCTAGACTTGATCCCTCCATTGAGTTACTAAGGGATAACATTGAATTCTTGAGGTTGGTGGATGTTCAACCTTTTGATGGCCTATACACTTGGAATAATAGAAGATGTGGAGAAGAAACCATAGTAGAATGTTTAGATAGATTTATATTTTCTTGCTACTGTATGGGTGATAATTGGACAACCAACTCTAAAATTTTGGATTGGAAAGGATCCGATCTTTGGTCGATCAAGGTTACTTCTTCACACTTTAAAGTTACAAAAAACCCATCTTTTAAATTTCAGCCTATGTGGCTTCATGGTCCTTCTCTTCAAGACCTCATGTTGGAATGGTGGCATGAGGGGAGGTCATCTAATGGTACTAAAAAATGTTCTTTTTTGTTAAACAACTTCAATTTGTCAAGTATAAGTTCAAAAGATGGAAAAGGTCATGCTTTGGTAATATTTTTTCAGAGAATTTGTAGGCCCAATATCAACTTGACACTATAACCCACATTATTGGGGACTGGGGTCTCTCTAATGTTTTATATAGAGTTGAGGCTAAGGATGTTGGATATTTGGAGAAATGGGAACTTCGTGAGGGGATTTACAGGAAATAAAAGACTAGAGTAGAGTGGCTCCAAGAAGGAGACAAGAACACAAAGTTTTTTCACAACTTTGTTAAGGATAGGAGACATGGTAATGTGATTACTTCCCTCAATTCTTAGGATGGTGTCCATATCTCTTATACAAGGAAGATTTCTCAAGAGGCCATCAAATTCTTTAGGGATTTATTCTCTGAAGATTCAGTTCTAGTTGATCTAGAAGAAAGAATTATTCTTGATTGTGTTCCCACCATTGTCTCTATTGAGATAAAAGATAATTTATGCAGACCTATTTCCATGGAGGAGGTTGGAAGGGGTTGTGTTTAGAATGAAAAAGGTAAATCACTTGGCCCAGATGGTTTACCTACTGAATTCTACCAAGATTTTGAGGAGATTATAAAATCAGATCTTTTGGATGTGGTTCAAGAATCTTATAGGAACAAGTAGACACTAAGGGATATGAATGATACTTTTCTTTCCCCTATTCTTAAGGATGAGGGAGATAACTCTTTCATCTCGTTCCACCCTATTTCTTTATGTATTGTTGTCTATAAAGTTATTACAAAACTTATTGCAAATAGACTTAAAGGGTGGCTACATAATTTGATTTTAGAGGAGCAAGGAGGCTTTGTTGGTGGTAGACGAATTCTTGATGGGATTGTTATAGCTTCTGAAGTAGTGCATTCTATGGAAACTTCTGAGGAGAAGGCTATGTTTATTATACTAGATATGGCCAAAGATTATGATAGAGTTAAATGGGGATTTATTCACAAAATTATGCAATATTTTAGTTTTATTGAGGATTGGATTAACTGGGTCATGAGTTGTATTTTGACACCTTCTTTATTTGTTCTAATCAACAATGAGTCCATTGAACTTATCGATGTCTCAAGAGTCCTAAGACAAGGTCATCCTCTCTCCCTATATATGTTCATCCTTATGGCAAAAGGTCTTGGTAGAATGATTAATTCTAGAGCTAGGAAATGTTTGATTAAAGGTTGGAGTTGGGGAGATGTTCTATCTCTATCTTCCCATCTTCAATTTGTTGATGACATAACTCTAATAGGTGAGGCTAAACTACTAGAGGCTACTAATATTAGGTAGGCTCTTTATATTTACTTGACTACTTCTAGAAAATATATTAATGAGGATAAGTCTTTTATCTACTTCTTCAACACACCTCTTGTTTTTCAAACTAGCATTGCTAGGATTCTTAGATTCTAGGTTGGTGGTCTTCCTTTTGTTTATCTTGGGATTCATATATCTGATTGCCCTCTAAATAAGTTTTTTTGGAAAGATACTCTAGATAAGTTGCACAAGAAGGTGAATCACTGGACTCATACATGGTTGTCTTCAACTGGAAGAATGATTCTTTTAATATCAGTGGTTCGGACTCTCCCAATCTATAGAGGTTTTGTGAAAATTGCTCCTACAAGCTTCATTAAGGAATTTGATTTGTTATGTAGATAGTTTCTCTATACTGGTTATTTTCTCTCTTCTAAGTGGAGTCTGATAAGATGGGACTTTTCTTGTAGACCACTACATTTTGATGGCCTTGGGCTTCAACAAGAAGGTATGAATGGTTGTTTTTTGCTGGAAATCTTTAATGTAAAATATCTTGGGTGGGTGGATAGCATAGATATTATTAGATGTAGTATGATAGGTAAGAGATCTATGATATAGAATACTCTTAAAAGAGGCGCTCAGGTTGTCAAGAAGAGACTTTTTTAGATTTATAATAGAGGAGTTGAGGCTCTTTTCTAGCTGCATGATTCTTGGGATGGATTCCCTCCCATTATTTCCCAGTTCATATAGCTTCAGTCTTTGGGTGATAGATGTATTAAAGTAGGGTGGAATAGTGCTGTAGATTTTAAAAGGTATCAGAGGATTGGATCAGGGGAGGTGGCTACTTGGAAGGAACCTCATGAATGGCCTGTAGGAGGTTCAAATGAATCTTATGATGATTTGGCTAGGATTTTGGCTAGAAGGATTTGTAATTCCCTTAGAGGATAGGATGTTCTTTCCCGGGGCCTAATCCAAAATGCAATTTTACTATTTCTTCAGTGTACCTGGCGTTAGATTTCTCGACTCATGGTTAGATGATGGTTCCCTAGTGGAAATGGGTGCGGAATAGATTCTCATGGCCCGAGTGCAACTTCTTCTTATGGTTGGTGGTGTAAAATAGGTGCTTAACCTAGGAAAACCTTTAAAAAAGGGGATTCCATGATCACTCCAGATGCTTTATGTGCAACAATAGTGAGGAAAATTTATCTCACCTCTTCTTTTAGTGTGATTTTTCTAGGAAAATTTGGAATTTTTGGTGGGATGTCTGGAATCATCTGTGTTCTCGTGCTAATACTCTGTTGGAGTTTTGGAATGTAACCTTGGTAGACCTGAACTAAAACTTCTCTCCTCTAGGTTTCTTGGGATATAGGCCCCTCTTTTATTACCTGGCAACTGTGGCTAGAAAGGAATCATGGGATTTTTCAAGATAAGATGTCATTTCAACAAATTTGGCAAAGAATAACTATTATGTTAAAAGAAACATTATTGGAAAAGTGTGATCTCCCAGTCAATGTGGATCTTAGTGATATTCTAGTTATTCAGAATCTGAACATTTTGGGGGATGTTAATGGTACTCCTCTTATGAAGAGTATGAAATTTTGTCTTCGTCATGCTAAGATGAAGGTTCAAAGAATTGGTAAGTGGTATCCTCCCCCCCTTGGATTTATCAAGATCAATACTAATGGCTCTTCTCGGGGAAATCCAGGACACACGGGAATAGGAGGTATTGGCAAGTATATCTCTAGGAATGTTGTTGTCGGGTTCTCTACTTTTAAGGGACACTACACGAATAATTATATGGAAGTTTATGTTTTTCTTTTATGTTCTTGAGTGGGTCGGTACTCTTGGATGGCGGGAGATTATTTGTGAGTTGGATTTCCAGATTGTTATGGACATGTTGAATAGTAGGAAATTGGAAGGTGTGGATTGGCACCTAGCTGTTGTTGGTAGGCAAATTCTAAGTTTGATGGGTTCTTTGACTCAATCTCTTTCTTCTATATTCCTAGAGAGTGGAATAGAGAAGCATATTGTCTTGCTAAGTGGGTCTCAGAAAAGTTGTTAGGATGGAATGTTGGGAGCATTTCTGATTTGTCTCAGGAGTATATACTCAAACTCTTAATAAGATTGTTGAAGAGGATAGAATAAGGTAGTTTAGGTTGCCTATTGTGGCACCTGTTGTTTCTTTCTTTATGTAGTCTTTGTGCATTCTGATTGAGTAAATTTTTACCCTCTTTTCTAAAAAATAAAAATGGTGACCCCACTACAAATGAAGTCTGGTTGAGTACAAGGTCCCAATATCATAAGGGATGAGGTCAGGATTGTACCTTAGTGAATTTAGCATAATAGAAACCTCTCAATCCTTACCCCTTAGCTAAAGAAGTTTTAGTCTTAAAAAACTCATATTCTTATATTGAATAGCTAAAAGCTCTTTGTGAATAATATTAACTCTTTCATCAAAAAAATTTTAAAAATCTCACTCATAATCAATTCAATGAGTACAACAAGAAATTACATCTTAATTTGTCCATTAATAACAACCTTTACTAAATTCTAGATATGCACATTTCCTAACCTTATTTTATGAGGATAATGTTTGTCAAACTACCTCGTGGACAATATCATGACATGTTCCAATATTTACTTAACACATAGTACCCACCCATATTTAACTAGTAATACCATACCTCATCTCACCATCCACCAATTGTTTTCAAAGGAGCCACGCCTTCCTAAAATGACTATTACACAATAATACTTTAAATGCATGAGATTTGATAGGAAAATACAATAGTCAATGCAATGTCCTATGGAAAATGAGCGAGCAGAAGGTCAAATTGTGTGATTCCGTGCATAACCCAAATCTATTCTGATTTGTTTCCCAGTCAAGAACAATGTATGTGGTGGTCATTGGAAAGAAACATATTCCTTCTCCAAGTAACATCAAAAGATCTAATTTTATTTCATTTGAACAAATAAAATCCATAGTCAAACACAATATTTATGTTTCCTGCCTTGCAACTTGATTGCTGTTTTATAGGACCATAAATATGATATTTAAATTTAATATTTTTTCAAATATTACTAATTTATTTTATTTTCCAAAAATTTATTTAATTTTTAATCTCTGAACACGGACTTAAAATATTTATTATTTTTAATGCCTATATTAAAATATTTAATAATAAAATATTTATTATTTTTAATGCATATATTACTAATTATACTGATAAAATTTTTAATTTTAAATAATTTATTAAATTATTCCGTTGACCGTCAAACTCCAGGCCTGCTTACGTTCATTTAAAGATCTCGCATGAAAGATCTTCTCAAAAGTCAACGCAATGGCATCATTAAAGTCAACGCGGCAATATCAACTTCGCCACGTTATCTAATTAGTGAGGTCAAAGCTTAACTTGTTCAAATTCACTTTTTAAAATTGTTTTTTTTTCTAAATCTGTGTAAAAAGTCTGAGTGGAGATCCGTCGTCTGATTTTCATAGGTTAGCTAAAGTTGAAAACGTGAACAATGGTTTATTTTTTTAATAGCTGATCTGACTTATGAAGATTTTCTCTATAGAATTTTTGGAATTTGAGTGTAAACTAGAAAGTTGAAGTTCACCATTGCAATGGAATTCACACATTTAGAAGGTGCTCTTTAATTGATTTTTTTAATAAGTTATCATATTTTTATAGTTGATAATGATCATATTATTTTTTTACTATACAATTAATTGTGTAAGATTTGTTTTACATCATTATTTTATTAGGATAATTAAATTGGAAGAGAAAAATATGTAATTGATATACTAAAAATATATATTAAAATGGTTGTCATTATACAAAATATCTTATAATTTTTTTTCTTTATTTCAAATTCGATAATCATTTACACATTAAAATAATAATATTTAATAATAAACATAATATTTGCAAAACAACTTCAAATCGATATCTTTTTACTTTAGATCTATGAATTAAATATATCTATTCAAATTTAATTACAACTACTTTATGTATATTAAATATTCTAACATATGTCATACAAATATCATCATTACATTAAAAAATTTACCATAAAATTAAACAAACAAAAAATAAAATAAAAATAGTCTAAGACTCTAACACAAATATCTCTAACATATACTACACATAAGCAATACATATGTATGTAATATTATAGTTATATATGTTTATTAAATTGTTTTAAAAAAATCATGTAATTTTAAGGTGAGAGTTATTAGTTCTTGCCGTAGGCTTTTGTAACTATAGGCAATGAACAGATTTTAACAAGTGATTAAAGTATGCAATTTAATCCGATCAAATTTCATTAAATACATGTTTTACAAATTAGTTTTTAAAAATCTAAATTGGTTAAAATCTTTTGAGCGATAACTGCACAAGAAATTTTCCGAAATAAGGGGAACTATACTAAAGTACATGAGAAAAAAAATTTCACAATAGTTTCTTAATATACCACTAAATTAATTATTATAAAAAATATAATAGTTTTTTAAATATAAAATTATATATAGATAAAATGAGTAAATATTTTTTATTCAATTTAATGATGGGCATTTTATTATGTTATATTTTTCTTACAAATCGTATTTGAAAAATGAAGTTTTAAATAAGAGAAGGGAAAACCAAGTTGACTATAAATGGGTTGAGTTGTTGGATAGCCTTAGGTGTATGCATGTTTGTAACATGTGGAAGTACATTTTGGACATATGAAGTGTCTACAAAATGTCACATAAGTTATGATTCAATGGATATCATTTAGAATGTGTTTTGTACAATTTCATTACCAAATTTTGGAGAAAAACTTTAATATTGTGCTTTAGTTTTCTGAATCTTAGGAAAACTAATTTACGAATGTGAGTGTACTGTGTTTGCCAACATTTTGGCAAGAACTTCTCTATTCTACAGCCTTGTTCTATTTTACTTTAGTACTATTTTGTTTGGCGAAGTATAATTATATGTTTAGGCCTATATTTAGATATATTTGTCTCTTATAACATCAAATTTATACCTCTCATACATTTTTTAAAATAAATTTATTTAAGAACAAGTACACTATATATATATATATATATAACAAATGAACATATATATTAACGGCTATATATATTTAAATATTCACCATACATTCTGGATGAACGACTGTGAAACCGAGTATTGACACAGAAAGGATGAAATTGAAGCTTCTGTGGTTACTTCCTTTCAAAGGAAATACTTTAAAAAAACATTATCAAAACTTACCCTAGTATAACTCTGGTCATTCATCAAATTTAGCGGTAACAACTGATTTCTGCCAACACTCTATTTCAAATTGATCATGCAATCTCAAACTTCAATATTTAAAGTCGGTCTTCGAAAAATCTTAAATATATTAATTTTAAAGTTGAAGTCGCCATTGCAATTGAATTCACACCTTTAGAAGGTGCTCTTTAATTGTTTTTTTAATAAGTTATCATATTTTTGTAGTTGATAATGATTATATCATTTTTTAGTATACAATTAATTGTGTGAGATTTGTTTTATATCATTATCTTATTAAGATAATTAAATTGAAAGAGAAAATTATGTAATTGATTACCACAAATATATATTAAAACGATTGTCCTTATACAAAATATCTTTTGACATTTTTTTCTTTTTGTTTCAGATTTAATAATCATTTACACATTGGAATAATAATATCTAATAATAAACATGATATTTACAAAACAATTTCAAATCGATATCTTTTACTGTAGATCCATATATATAATATATCTATTCAAATTTAAATACAACTAGTCTAACATATGTCATGCAAACATCATCAGTTGTATTAAAAAGTTTACTATAGATTTAAATAAACAAGAAATAAAATGAAATAGTCTAAGACTCTAACATATACTACACTAACTTAGTTATTGGACATAAGCAATACATATGTATGTAATATTATAGTTATATATGTTTATTAAATTGTTTAAACAATTCATGTAATTTTAAGGTGAGAGTTATTCTATTTTACTTTAAGTAAAAAGCATTATTGGTAAATAAATTGTATATTATTTACATTTAAATTGAATTTTTATTTTATTTTTAATATTGTCCAAACTAAATGGATTCAGAACAAAAATTAGAAGAATATGTTTAATAAATAAATTTTAAAAAACTATTATTAGTTGTGCCAAAATTATAGTGACAGAAAGAGATGTAGTAAGTTTTTTTAAAATTTGATCATAAATTTGACAAGTATTTGAAAATAGAAATATTCATATTTAATAATTTAAACATGATATTTTTTTAAAAGAAAGACATGCAATTTATGAAGAATTTATATTGTAAATAAAATAGTTATAAAATAAATAATATCACTTTTAAGTAAATAAAGTACTAACTGCAAAGTGATATCTCATAATTTTACTAGTTGAATAAAATATTTAAAGATTAGTATAATTGTATAAATCTTAATTTTAAATAGATTGTGAAAACTAATTTAAATCTTAATTATAATAGTATTAAAAATAAATAAAGTAAAAGTCAGATTCAAATATTCATAAGACTGACCATGCCTATCAATTTGATGACTTATTAATATTTTCAAATTCCAAATCTAATATCTTACATATTAATTCTCTATTTTAGATTTAAATATTCAGCATACATGCAGGATGAACAACTGTGAAACCAAGTATTGACCCGGATTAAAGGATGAAATTGATTACTTTCCTTCAAAGGAAATACTCTCGTCATTGCGGTAACAACTGATTTCTGCCAACACTCTATTCCAAATTGATCGTGCAATCTCTAACTTCAATATTTAAAGTCGATCTTCGAAATCTTAAGTATATTTATTTTAAAATATGAACAAATGCAGTCAATTTGAAGATCTTTGACATACATGAATACACAAAGATTTTGTAATTAAATTATTTTATCTTCATTATAATAACAACTCTGTGTGCATATACATGAAAACACAGTTTTAATGAACTATCTTCCTTATAAATAGCATTCAAGAGAAACATTCTAAAGCATACTGATAAAGTTTCTTTCGGACTGAAATGGGGAGTTTTTATTCTGTAATGACCTTGTGGTGGTTTATTATAATCATCTTAATTGTGAGGATAAGAGGAGACATGTATGAAGATTGTATATCGTCTCCCATAGTTGATAAAAATGTCTGCAAAATGATTGCAGAGGCCAAGTTGGAGGGGTCAATAGTATTTACATCTGGGCCTGCCATAATAGAAGCTTCTACTGATTTTGGAGGAATTGTGAAGAATAAACCTGCTGCTGTCTTCTCACCTGCCTCTGTGGAGGACATTAGTAAGCTGATAAAGATAGCAAATGAATCTCCAAATTTAACCATAGCAGCAAGAGGGAATGGGCATTCTGTGGGTGGCCAATCTCAAGCTTTGAATGGAATTGTGTTGAATATGACTTCCCTAAGAGGAATTCAGATTGTTAAAAAAGAAGATGGGCAATCTTATGCAGATGTTAAGGGGGGTGAATTGTGGGTAAATGTTCTTAGGGCATCTGAGGCTTTGGGTCTTTCACCAAGGTCATGGACTGATTACCTTGATCTTTCAGTTGGTGGGACTCTCTCTAATGCTGGAATAAGTGGCCAAACATTTCGTTTTGGACCTCAAGTTAGCAATGTATTGCAGTTGGAAGTTGTCACAGGTTACCATTTTATATTATGTCTGTTCTCTGCAATTCAATATCAGTTTGTTTTCTATAATATTTATGATTTTATAAATTTATGCACCATTAAGATAAGAATGTAATTTATGAGTTCTTTGGAAGATATTATAGAATTGCATGTGATTTGTGTTGTGGTTATATATAATTAGTTTTTGAATTAGATTGGGTGAATTTTTTTTTATATTAATGTTTTGGATCAACATCTTTTACTATTTAACATTTTTTATTACTTTCATTCATATATAATATATGGTATTGTAAACTAAATTTCATGTATATATTTAATATTCTAGATTATAAAAATCTTATATTTTGTATGAAAATGTTTTATTGAAATATTGATGTCGATTTATATTGATATTGCAGGCAATGGAGATGTTATTAAATGCAGTCCAGAGAATGAGTCTGATCTTTTTTATGGTAGCCTTGGAGGATTAGGCCAATTTGGTATCATCACGGAGGCACAAATCATCATTCAAAAGACTTATGAGAGGGTATGAAGCTTAGTTGTTGTTGTTTTCTATTTTATAATTTTAAGCTTATTTTCACAAAGAAATATTTCTCATAAGGTAAAAAGAAAAAGAAAAGTTTAGTTATGATGTTACTCCAGGTTTCAATTATATCTTTATCTAAGTTACAAAAAAATAATAGTCATGGTTTTAACTTGTTACCAAGAAAACATTTTAAAATTGTTGGAATTATTTATTCCATAGGGAAAATTTGTATTAACATATCATTAATTTACTATGTTGGACTTGTTTTATTTTATTTTTAAAGGCTCATTTTGATTGCAGGCAAGTCAATGGAGATTTGTTTATTGGAACTTCAGATACTTTATGCATGATGAGGAGCTCCTCATTTCATTGGAGGGAGGAGCTTTTGATTATGTAGGAGGGCTTGTTGTAACAAACAACAAAAATGGTTGGGCTTCAATACCCTTTTTGTCTAATTCTACATTTAATTCTAGTCTAATTCCTTCCATGGCGGGTGCAATGCTTTACATAATTGAGGCCACGCTCTATTATGATGAAGGAACTAATGTCAATCAGGTTTTCTCTCACTTTCTACTATTTATGATTATGTATCATTAGCCATTCCATTTTGATAATTTTTAATTAAAATGTCAATAAAATTTTAGTTTTGCAAGGAAAATGTTTTATTTTGTACTAGGTATGATGGTGTGCAAGTTTAACCAAATAGATATGAAGCATTAATAGTTAAGGATTGTTCAATTTCTACTTTCTCTAAATTAATTTTTTTCATCAATTTGAATTTAGTAATCTTTTTGTCTTCCAATGATAATATTTTTACTTCATTAACTCTTTGAAATTTTCTTCAAAATTATAATAATGTACCTAAAAATGTGTTTCAAAATTGAATTTATGACCATAGTTTTTATATCCATGAGAATGATATGACAATGACGTGGCTCCCAATAATATTAAGGTGGACTAATTTTGTGCGTGTTCAACATTTACATGTACAAAAGAAAGATGTAAAACTATTTTTTTAATTATTAGTATATTTTAGTGCTACTGAATTAGCAAGTTGATCAATGCAGATTGTGCAAAATATAAGTCGTGAGCTTGGTTTTATAAGAGGATTACAATTCAACCTTGACACTTCATATTTTGATTTTCTATATCGTGTTCATGCGGAAGAGGTAGCTGATAAAGCTAATGGTAGATGGTATGCTCCACATCCTTGGCTTAATCTATTCATTCCAAAGAGCGGAATGCTTAAATTTGATCATCATGTCTTGAATGGCATCTCAAACAAGGCATAGATGGACTCATAGCATGTTCTCCTAAGCATAAAAGTCTGTAAGTTTCATTCACATCACTAAATTCTCATTTTTTAAACATCTAATTTAATTATAAACTATATTTAACATGTCGTTAATGTTATTTCTAAATTATATTGTGATTATAATATTATATTAATAGAGAATGATTACTTTACCATTTTAAAATTTTATTATGTGACTCTATGTTGAATTCATAAGTTAATTTTAATGTAGGTGGAATTATCGCGCATCTACTATTCTACCCGAAGATGAGGATGACATTTTCTACGGAGTATCCATCCTATATTTTACCAAGCCCTATCCACAAGGCCCTATGGTGTCCACTTTAATGGCACAAAATAGAAGGATAATTGATTATTGTAAAAGTGTTGGTATTCAAGTAAAACAATATCTTGGTAGCCATGAGACCCAAGCAGATTGGATTCAACATTTTGGAAGAAAATGGGGTCAATTTTCTCAAAGAAAGAAGGTGTTCGATCCAAAAGGCATCTTGGCTCCTGGCCAAAAAATCTTTCCTAGAACAATTTAATATAGATCCACTTGGAAGACTTATGTCTATTTAGAACTATCTGTAGTGCCCCTCCATAGGTTTTTTTTCAGTTATCTTTGCCAAACTCTTTTAGGCCACTTTTATGTGGATGTTGATTAGTTCAGTAATACTTGGATTATTAATTTGATTAAATATGAACCTTTGGATTATGTGTTATATTGTGTGTTTTCAATAAGATGAATATAATTATCTTCATGTCAATTTAAATTCTTATGACGATGTATATGTTATGGTTATATTTTGATGATAATTTATATGTTAGGATGATTAGTTACATTCATGGTTATACTAACCCCGTACTTGCATGTGTATGGTTAGCATGTGTTTTTTATATTTCTATTTGATGTGTTTGATGTGGTTGAGGGACGGAGTCATAGTTGCTTGTGAGATCCACATGATTGGTCGATCCCCGCAATTATCCGTTATATATATATATATATATATATATATATATATATATATATATATATATATCTATATATATATATATATATATATATATATATATATATATATATATATATATATATATGCTTATCTTTTATGCAGAATTTTAGGTACTAGGCATTGACTTCCCTGAATTGTCAGGATGAGCGTGCCCTATCGCAATATGTCAAATGGTAAGAGAGGGGAGATAAAACACATGTCCAAACTCTAACCCAAGCCAATATTGTCCTAAATTAAGGGACAAGTTTTTGATTGAGTTCATTATCTGAATGCGTCAAGATGACGTGAATTCATGAACCCTTCCTTGGTGTTTGCTTGTTATAGAGTTAGTTGATTTTTTATTTTTGGGAGTCAAGTATTTTTTCTTGTGTGAATTATTTGATTTAAATAATTAAATTAGGAGTAATTATGGTATTGGAATAAGTTATATTTTATGATGTGGAAATATTTGATATAGAGGACATTTAATTATTAAGATTGATTGAATACCTAAATGATTAAATTAAAAGATTTAAATTTGGAATTAAAGGGGCTAATTAATTATTGAATCCTAATATGAATTAAATGGCCTAGTTGATTTGTTTAATATTTTAATTTATTAGTTTGCATAGTCAACTATGCTAAAGTATTTAATGTTTAATTAAATAATTAAATGCAAATTATTGGAAAGCTAAAAAGGGAGTTAGTTGTTGATCAAGAATTACAAAAGGTGTGGTGACAATGAAAGTGAAGAAATCAAGTGTGATCAAGCCAAAAAATAGTATAGTGTGTGGTGAAGAGTTTTAGAGCTTAATAGGATCTGCTCATGTAGAGGTAGTGAAATTTCATAGATCATCTTATCTTTTTCTTTCTAACCATTGTAACAGTGAAATCCCTTAACCGGGTAGATCCTAATAGATGTTTATTGTAAATCCTCTAACAATGTGGCATTCGTATTGAATGTTTAAATTCATCTAACAAGGCATCTCCTAATAGGAAAAGATCCTAACAAGTCTAAGGAAAATCCCTTAATCAGGTGGCACCTAACAACTCTTTTGTAAACCTTTAACCAGGTAAGTTCCTCATAGGGTATATTCTAGAAGAGTACTTGAATTTAGTGGGTAACAATCCCCACATGTGTTTTTTCCTATTTGGGTTTCCACGAGAAAAATATGGTGTCTTCATTATGTGATTGATAATTTATGGATGCATCTTTTGAAGGTTTCTATTCATGTTAGTTGATGTTGAATGTTTTGGTGCATAAAGTTTAAAGAGTTTAGATAAGAGAATTTGTTGATTACTAATTCATCCCTCCCCTCTCAGTAATAAGACCTGTATTATCAAAATACTTGACACCGATTGCATCCTGCACTTCACCGATTGTGATACATGACTGAACTTACTTAGTTTCCATCAATGACAACCAAACCAATGACTTCCTATGACTACAACCAATATACATCACAAATGTCAACCAATCTCCCAATCTCATCACAATGCCAACATATTCCTATGGATGTTTGTCATCTATTGTTAGAGAGACCATGGAAACTTGATCATCGTGCAGCATATACTGCGCATGCAAATACCTATTCTTTGACAAAGGATGGAGTCTGACACAAGTTGAAGCCATTGAAGGAAAAAGAGGAAAAGGTATATAGTAGTGAAATAATGTGTTTAGTTTATGAAAGGAAGTCTCTATAAGGCATAAAGAATGAACATGTGTGTTTTGAATTAATTCCAAGAGTTGATAAAGAGGAAGTAGAAAATATACCTCTGAAAGTTGGAGAATTGTTGGATGAGTTTCAGGATATTGTATTTGATAATGTACCTGATTGATTTCCACCACTAAGAAATATTATCCATAAAATAGACTCTATTGTTGGAGCCAATTTTCCAACTAAGGAAGCCCATAGATTGAATATGGTAAAGAGTGAAGATTTGAGTAGACAAGTGCAAGAGTTGTTGTAGAAAGGGGTTGATTCGAAAGAGTTTGAGTCCATGTGTTGTACCATCAATACTAGAACCAAATAAAATTGGATAATAGAGTATGTGTACCAGTTCTCGAGCTATCAATAAGATTACTATCAAGTATAGGTTTTCCTTGTCGAGGATGGATGATAGTATGGATTGTTTGAGTGGAGTTGTGTACTTCACAAAGATAGATCTGAAGAGTGGATATCACCAAATATGAATTAGAGAAGGATATGAATAGAAGACAACCTTGAAGACAAAGGAGGGCTTGTATGAGTGGTTAGCCATGCCTTTTGGGATAACCAATGTACCAAGCACATTCATGTGGCTCATAAACGAGGTATTCAAACAATTTTTGAGAAACTTTGTTATTGTTTATTGAGATGATATTTTGATCTTCAGAAAGACATTGGAATAGAATATAATACATAATCGTAGGCTCTTCAAGAAGTTAAGGGAAGAAAATTTTCTAATTAACTTGAAGAAGTGAATTTTTGTGGAGTTAGTGTACCTGAGATTTGATGTTTCAGTAGATGGTCTTATAATATACCCATTGTTAGATTTGACAAATGCAAATCATCCCAAGAACACCTGCATGCAAGACTGTCACAAAGAGGAAGCAAAAAGACAGAAAGCTATGGCGGCCAAAAGGCCAGAGACTGCAAAACCATGTTGCAAGAAAATAATCTTCTATTAACAAAATGAAATTACAATACCATCTCCTTAATGAAATGAAAGAAGTGAATCCTTAAAAAGGAAACACGAAACCCTAAAGGCTAAAACCCTAAAGAATTATAAAGCGCCTAAGTGAAACTTAAGCCTAGAGTATGATAAACTAATAATTAAATGATTTAATTATTAGCTAACATAAGACTACTCTAACACCCCCCCTTAAGTGTAACTTAGGGAGAAGCAAAAAAAGCTAAACTACTGCAGAAAGCAGGAAAGATGGGTCCCGGCAACTTCAGTTACCCAAAACATAAAGCAAAATATGTCCCAGAGAAAGGAACAAGAAGAGAGCAAGAAACTCCTCTGAAGTATGTCTGAAAACTCTGTCAGAAGATACTGCTGGAACCCCCACTGAAGTGCATGACCAGGTAGAGAAGACAAGTGTCTGAAGAGCTGATCAATCGAACCAGGAAGCAATAGAACCAACAGGTGAACCCCCCCATAATGATGAACTGGGAGAGGTGACAGGAACACTGAAATGCAGTACCAGAAACAGCTGCAGAAGAAGAACCAGGAACACCAACAGTGCAACAGAAGCACACACACAGGATAAAGGGCGGTGTCATAGACACAGTCTACATGGGCTAATGTCGTGGAAGGTACGCTCACTTGACAAGAGTGGATGCGCCTATAGTGGCAAATGCATCAGAATCCCCCCATGGCACTTTATAACTGAGTGCGAATACTAAAACTGAACCAGGTGAAAAAGATCCCAGAAATGCAGAAGAGGGCACTTTATCTTAGTGCGTTTACAGAACAAAGATACATCAGAAAGAGCATGCAAGCTCAGAAGTCAGAAAGAAGAGTGCACTAAGAAACCAGAAGAAGAGATCCCCGGACCTGTAGAACCAAGCACACCACCAGAGGGCATAAACTGCATAACTCGGAGGAGTGAAAACCTGGAGTAGAGTCTGGAAGAAATACCTCTGCCACTGAATAGTACACAGAATCAGCTTTCCGACGATATCTTGTTTGCCGAAAAAGGAGTCCGGATGAGCCAGATATGACTCCCGGAAGGCAAAAAAAGACATCAGACTTCAACAGAAAAAAAAGCTATTGAAACGGTGGAACCAAAAACCCTAACCTCCACCATCAAAAAGATCTCGGAAAGAGCTTTCCGACGATATAAAGAAGTCAGAAAAAGGCCCCCGTATGCTCCCTGTAGAGCGAAAAAAGCCCAGTACCCCTAAAAATGCCAAAAAAGGGCTTACAAAATGCCCCAGGGGCTAAAAAAATAGGCCCCCGGACGCATGGCGCGCTCCGGGGGCTGGGCCGCAGCCCCTGGTCGGTCATATGACCGCCTTTAGGGCCCGCAGGCTTAAAAACCCGCCAGGGGCCCAGGCGGCGGCGCGGCCGGCGGAGCGGTGCGCCGCTGGAGCGGAGCGGGGCCGGGAGGCGGCTAGGGCCGTGGAGCGGAGGCAGCGGCTGCCGGGAGGCGGCTGGGGCCGCGGAGCGGAGGCAGCGGCAGAGCAGTCGGTGGAGCGGCAGTGGGCCGGGCGGAGCGGGGGCCGCTGAATGCGGCGGAGCGGGGGCCGGGGCCCGCTTGAACGTGGTGGCCGCCCGGGCAGTGGCTGCTATGCGGTTGCTGCTGGGCGGCGCGAGGGTGGCCGCTGGGCGGCGCCCCCCAAAAATTTTTATTTTTTTTTTTTTTTAAAATCGCCGTCTCAATCCGCGTGCCAGGTCGTACGGCCTGGTACCTAAAAAATTTTGCCTCAAATTGCAAAAGTGTCCAAAATGGACAAATTTTATATGGATTCTGGGGTTTTTGGGCCTTCCGGACACAATGGTGGTGTCCGTTTTTGCCCAAGGTGAGCCAAATTTTGGCTCCCCCCCAGATCCACAAAAAAAAAGCCAAAAAAGCTTCTGAAACCCTCTGAGTCTGACAGCTTCAATAAAACTCAAACAGCGAACAACAGGAGAGCTCTGATACCATGTTAGATTTGACAAATGCAAATCATCCCAAGAACACCTGCATGCAAGACTGTCACAAAGAGGAAGCAAAAAGATAGAAAGCTATGGCGGCCAAAAGGCCAGAGACTGCAAAACCATGTTGCAAGAAAATAATCGTCTATTAACAAAATGAAATTACAATACCATCTCCTTAATGAAATGAAAGAAGTGAATCCTTAAAAAGGAAACACGAAACCCTAAAGGCTAAAACCCTAAAGAATTATAAAGCGCCTAAGTGAAACTTAAGCCTAGAGTATGATAAACTAATAATTAAATGATTTAATTATTAGCTAACATAAGACTACTCTAACACCCATAAAAAGTGAAGTCTACCCTTGAATGGCCTACCCCAAGGAGTGATTCTAAGGTAAGATCTTTTCATGGTTTAGATAGATTTTATAAAAAAAAATTATCAAAAATTTCAATAGTATTTGTGCACCCTTCACTAAAATTATGAGAGCGAATATAAAAGAGTTTAAGTGGACTGCGGGAGAAGAAAATATTTTTTACTTGTTGAAGAGAAAAGTTACAGAATAGCCTTTTTTGGACTATGATGTTAGTGAAAATTCCATTTGAGATATTTTAAGTCAAGAAGGTAAACCCGTTGCTTATTTTAGTGAGAAGTTGAATGATGGCAAAAGAAAATATTTTATTTACATGACTAGGATTTTAATGCTATAGTTCATGCATTTAGGAAGTGGAGACATTATCTTTTGCCTAGAGAGTTTTTTTTTATTTACTAATCATCAAGATTTGTAATATTTGAATAGACAAGGAAAGTTAAATTAGAATCATTTGAAATTAGTTGAGTTTTTTTAGAGTTGCACTTTTATTTTAAAGGATGGGATTGGAAAGTCTAATAGGATTATAGATGTCCTGAGAAGGAGGTAGAATTTTTTGACAAAGATGCAAATAAAATTTGTTGGGTTCAAAGAACTCAAGAGTTTGTATCTTGAGGATTCTAATTTTGGTGAGTCTTGGAGAGCTTGCACAAAACCTATTACTCTAGACAGAACCACATTGTTGCATTTTATAATCCAAGATGGAATTTTATTCAAAGGGAGCCAACTGTGCATTCTAAAGAGTTCCATGAGGGAGAACCTAATCAAAGAGAAGCATAGTGGAGGATTGGCTAGACATTTTGGTCGAGATAAGAGTATTGCTCTATTTAGTGAGTATTATTATTGGCCACAATTGCAACAATATGTTAAGAATTTTTTGTAGATCTCAAGAATATTTCGGATGGAAAAGTGAACCAGGAAGAATACAGGGTTACATCAGCTATTACCTGTACCAAAGATGTCATAGGAGGATATAAGTATGGATTTTGTTCTTGATTTACCAAGGACTCGGAGAGGACATGATTCCATTTTTGTGGTGATAGAAAGTTTCTCAAAGATGGCACATTTCATTCCTTACAGAAAGACTAGTGATGTTTTTCATGTGGAAGAATTATTTTTCAAAGAAATGGTGAGACTACATGGTCTACCAAAGAGCATAGTTTCAGATTGAGACATTGAGTTTGTTGTGTACTTTGAGAGGACATTGTGGAAAAAGATAAAGATAAATATGAAGTTCAGCTCAGTCCACCATCCACATATCGATGGGAAGATAGAAGTGGTGAATAGGAGTTTGGGAAATTTGTTGAGGTTCTTAGTAGGAGATAAACCCAAGGGGTCAAATTTGATTTTATTACAGGAAGAATTTGCATAAAATAATTTTGTCAATAGGATCACTGCTAAATCATCATTCCAAATTGTATATGGAAGTAGTCCTAGGGATGATTTAGAATTAAGGAAGTTGGAAAAATGAGAAAAGAATAGTGCTGAAGATGAAGAATTTGTAGAATACTTGAAGAATTTTCATGAAGAGGTGAGGAAGCACATTAATAAAATGAATATACAGTACAAGGCTAAGGAAGATCAATATAGGAGACATAAGAAATTTCAGATTGGATATGAGTTCATGGTTCATTCGAGGAAGGAAATATTTCAAGTGGGACCATACAATAAGCTAAAGATGAAGAAGTTTGGACCCTACAAAATTTTGAAGAAGCATGATTCAATAAATTCTTATGAAGTAGAGTTTCCCAGTGAACTCAATATTTTACCATTGTTTAATATTTCAGGTTTGACAGAGTATCATGAGGTAAGCATTGAGGATGAAATAGAAGAAGCACATTGGGATATTTTGGCACCTACTTCAACTACTAAAGAGATAGAGGAGATCTTGGATAGTCATAAGGTCAAAAGAAGAAGAAACGGGCAATTTAAGGAGTACCTGATCAAATGGAAAAGAAAGCCTATTGAGGATTCATTATGGTTATCAAAGGTAAAAGTTGACTGTCATAGTTTTAATCTACATACTTGAGATGTGACAAGCTCACTTCTCAAATTATCCTAGGTGTCTAATGCAGGAGCATCCAGGGTGTAAGAGCAATCTTGTATCACCCAAAAATATTGTCTAGTTTTCGATAAGGGCTATCTTTGGACAGGGTTTCTATTTTTGGAAATTTCACTATCTTTAGAAAGTTATTCATTTGAGCACAGATTGTCCCAATTTCTTCCCCGGAGGTTCAATTTAGATATATAAGCCTTCTAGTAAAGTTTCATGACAAGAGCAAGTCTAGTTTTCAAGATAATGAATTTTTTATTTTGGCAGGGTGGTACAAAAACTTTGAACTTGATTTTGAAGGCTTTAGGGGATTTGAAAAGGGGTTAAACTTTGATTTTTTGGTGCTTCATGAGTCTAGGGCTCGTATAGCGCTTTGTGGGATTCTTGAAATGGGGTTATAATAGCCAATCGATTCAACAATTCACAAGTTATGGTTTTCAAAAGTTGTGCCTTCGGGACTCTAGTTTTAATACAAAAGGAAGAGAGAATAAAATTACCTAAGGAAAGAATTTGAACTGCTAGGCACCACAATAGGAAAATTTCCCTTTCTATAATATTCTAAGGAGGCTAATTGTGCTATTTAAATAGGGCTTAGGGGGCGGGGGGGGGGGCGGGGTTTAGGGTTTAGTTCTAAAAGTGTAGATTGTGGCACTTTCTTGCAAATTATTGTAATGATAATGACCATGTGGTTGTAGCATGTTACTTTTTTTAATATTGTAATGTAATTTCATTGAGGATAATAGAAATAAAGTACTAATGTTCTTTCCATTATTTTGTTCTTTCACATTTTCTATTTATTTTCTTGTTGTGTTGTGTGTGATTGGTTGAATAAGAGGAGTACCCTTCATCAATTTCCTATGTTGTGACCTTATTCTCATTTACATGTATATGTTTCCTTATGTTTAAAGTACCATTTTTATTTATCATATTTTTGTATCATGATGTGATTTTCTTTAGGTACAAATTTTCTCATCTTAATATTGAATGCTTGAGAGAATCATCTTACTTATATATGCTCTCATTTTCTTTAAATTCTTTTATTTTATCATATTCCTATCATCATATTAATTTTCAATTATTATTTTACACATTGGGTATTGGTCACTTATTTTGGATAAAATATAATTTCTTATTAACATCGAGGGTATCTTCTATATATTCTATTATTTGCATTATTATCCCAATGTTACAAATACCTTGGTGTTTTATTATGAACTCCCTTTAGTATTCACCTTAAAATTTGATTGAATCTCTCCTTTAAATCAACTTAAGTGGGAATTTATAGAATATGTATTATCAAATTAATATCCTTGTGATATAATCGCTTAGGTTTATCATAGGTTCATTAATCATTAGGGTGGAAACTATGTATAGCGAAGATTAATATCCTCACTCTCATGATAAATCTAGCTTGATGCATTAGGACGAAACCTCATATAAGTGAGTGGTAACATCATAACCATCATAATTTTTGTATTTTATATCATTTTTGGCCTAGTTAAACACTATTAGCATATAAATACATTTTCAATAATATTTCTTAATTCCTCTTTTATATTTTTTTCTACCTCAATATCTAAGGCATAACCAAGTTTTCACCAAGGTGTAAATCTTCAATGTATTCCACATCTATAGCATTCCCTCTCGTCATGTGATCATTTGTGGATGTGAACTTTCTATCTTTCCCTCTCATCATGTGATCTGTCAAGGATATGAACTTTCTTGCTTTCCCTCTGTAGATTTGTCATAGTACCATATGGATTATTTGGAGCTACAAATATTGAATGTTTCATTTCTTTATTGTTTTATACTTAGTATTTAACATATTCTTATTATTTCTATTTCAATTATGTTTTCTACCATTATTTTATTTATCATATGATAATATGTTTCTTTAATTGATATAACATGATAGGCACTTGCATGTAAAAGTGAAGGATAAGTAAAAGGAGAATTTTGAGAATATATGTTCTCCCATGTATATATTATTTTTGTATTTCCTTTACAAAATTTCAAGTTCTTATGTAATATACTTCAATGTATTTTAGTTTACTTGAGCATTTTCATTCACTTAGTTTCATCATCTTGGTAAAGTGTATTGAAAATATAAGGTCATAAATTACCAGTTTGTAATTTAGACATTATATTTGTAGATGTATTTTGATGTTCACTCCCTTAATGCACTTTTAGGATAAAGTCGCCAAATTTTGGAATTTCTAATAATCTTAAAATGATGATGCTTGGAATCCCAAGAATATGATTACTTTATTTAGAAACCTCAAAAATTTCCCTCAAGATAGGGCAAGGACTCTTGTTCCAAATTGCATTAATGTTCAACCTATGTTTAAATTCTGAAAATAAAATTTACCTATGTATGTCTACCTTAATTGTTACAACACTTCTAATTATCTTATTTCTAAAAACCTAATATAAATAGGTTTTAGGTCTCCATTCAGTAGGCTAGAAGAAGTGGTTTGAAGATATAAGTCTCAACATAAGACATTGAAGAAACTCTATTAGGGAGAAAAGTAGCTATCTACACCTCTAAAGTCTATAAGTTTGGGACTCCATCACAATTTATTTCCCCAAATTCATTTATAATCTCCCTTATCATCTATCCTTCAATAACTTCATTTACTCTTTCTCCATTTAGAAGCTATGAACCCTTATTCCTTTCATTTTCTTTTAAACCCATCTCCTAGAACCCTTGTTTTAGATTATTTCCTCAAATTAAAAGCTCTTTATCCCATGTCTTCTCTTTTGTTTGTGTTGTTTCCCTCTTAAGTTTCCATCACATCACACACCACATGCATTTAGATTTCTGCATAGGGTTTTCTTGTGTCAATGCCCAATATTTCCAATAATAATTTATGTCCAGCTTCAAATTAGATCTAACAAGAGATTAATTGAAGCAATCTCTTTTACAACACACACTTCCTCACTTTGTCCAATAGAACCAAGATTACAAATGAATTCTAATTGCTTTAATTGGAAACACTTATATAGTACAAATATTTCAAACTTTGTGCATAATGTTAAGACTTTCCTTAAAGCTAATTTCAAGCTTCTCAATGCATTTACAGTCTAGAAGCTATAAAAAAATAGATACATGTATTTTATTTTTAATGTCATTTTTTAGTGTTCTTTCGAATTACTATAATCATTTTGAAACTCTTGTGTTTGATAGCTTTGATTTAATTTATTTTTCTATTATATTCAGTTTATAACTTATTAAATACATGGAAAGGAAAATATATTTTCTTGTGTAATTAACCTAAGAATAAATAAATATAAATATAGAGAAAATTATAAATTAATTAATCAACATAAGATTATAATCTTAATCATCCTGAAGTGCATAAAGATCATTGTACTCATGTTGTTTGTGTGCGACCTCAAAAATTTTAACCCTTAGATCATCAAGGACACATGCACCCCCTCAGGATAGGGTAAGGACTCTTGTTACAAATTGCACTAATGTGACCTATGTTCAAATTTTGAAAGTAAATTTACCTACATCTTTCTACCTTAATTGTTACACACTTCTAGTTATCTTCTTTCTAAAAACCTAATATAAATAGGTTTTAGGTCTCTTCAGTAGGCTGGAAGAAGTGGTTGGAAGATTATATAACTCTCAACATAAGATGTTGAAGAAACTCCATTGGGGAGCAAAGTAGCTAGCTACACCTCTAAAGTCTATAAGTTTGGGACTCCATCATAATTTCTTGCCCCAAATTCATTTATAATCTCCCTCATCATCCATCCTTCAATAACTTTGTATACTCTTTCTCCATTTAGAAGCCATGGATCCCTATTCCCTTCATTTCCTTTAAACCCATCTCCTAGAATCCTTTGTTTAGATTATTTCTTCAAATTGAAATCTCTTTACCCCATGTCTTCTCTTTTGTTTCCATCATTTCCCTCTTAAGTTCCCATCACATCACACACCACATGCATTTAGATTGCCGCATAGGGTTTTCTCATGTGAACACCCAATACTTCAAATAATACTTTATTGAGCTTCAAATTAGATCTAACAAGGGATTAATTGAAGCAATCTCCTTTACAACACACACTTTCTCACTTTGTCCAATAGAACCAATATTACAAGCGAATTCTAAAATTTTAGAGGTATTAAATAAAAATCATTGTACAAATCAAATAATATTTTATAGAGTTTCAAAATAGATCTTACAAGGGATTAATTGAAGCATACTCCTTTACAACACACACTTTGTCATTTTATCCAATAGAATAAGATTACAAGCTAATTCTAAAATTTTCTAAAATTTTAGAAGTATTAAATCATAGTACAAATATAATAGTAATGCTCGGCGGCACTTATACAGTACAAATATTTCAAACTTTGTACGATAATGTTAAGACTTTCCTTAAAGCTAGTTTCAAGCTTCTCAATACATTAGAGTCTAGAAGCTATAAAAAAGAAGATACATGTATTTCATTTTTAATGTTCTCTCTAGTTTCTATAATCATTTTCAAACTCTTGTATTTGATAGCTTTGATTTATTTTTAGGTCTCTATGATGTTCAGTTAATAAATTATTGAATACATAGAAAGGAAAATATATTTTCTTGTGTAATTAACCTAAGAATAAGAATAAACAAAATAAATATAGATAAAATTATATATCAAACCAAATGCAAAAATACAATTTTAATCAGCATAAGATTATAATCTTAATCATCCTGAAATGTATAAGGATCATTGTACTCCTCTTGTTTCCGTGCAACATTATAAGGTGCTTGTGGGTCACTCATATAATTCTCAAAATAAGTCCTATCCCCGGCCTCCAGAATGCAGTCGTTGAGACGTTTGAAAAGATCTTCCAATCCCTTATCAAAGGTGTAACATATTCCAGACACGAAACGGGGATCTAAGCCCCTGATGTGGGCTTCCAAATCCTCCTTTACCACACTCTCCACTCTTTCCTTCACAGCGGCAATCTGACCCAATAAGTCATCTGGCTTTGGAAATTCCCTTTGTCTTGCAGCTTCAATGTATGAAGGATGGTAAAGATCTTTTAACCAGAATTTATCCTCATGAGACTCAAAGAAGGCTATTTTATATTTTGCATACATTTCGTTAGCTTCCTTTGGCTCTACGTCATCATTCTCAATTTGGAGCACGAATTCCTTATAAGTCATCAATGTGTTAGATGGGTTGGAGCTCATGTTGCCCTCTCTATCCCTGCTCAGAGAAAGAGAGAGAGAATCACTATTTTTATCATTATTCTTATTGATGATTTTAGCTTTGTTGAGTTTACCAGACAAAATGAATGTTTATAATTACACAAAAACAACTAGATTGGAAATATAGACAATAGAAAATAGACATAATACAATGACTTACATGGTTCAGAGTAGGGCAATCTCTCCTGTTCACTGTTACAAAAAAATATTGTCTCCTCTGATCATAATTTATATAAGAGTTATAGTTTTCTGAATATGAAAAGACAAGAAGATGAAGAGGCAGGGAGAAGAGGAATGATCGTTGGATTTCATACATTCAACAGTCTCCTACATGAAATTCAATCAATACAACAATGAACTTAATGTCATATATTAACTAGGTCAAAAGAAAACTCTAGCTTAACACATACTTTGCCTAAGTTTTTCTTTTCCTTTTCTCACCTGAAAGATTATTTCGATTCAAAGCACCTACTGTTCATCATTAGCGTCACAAACTTTAGGGCCATTGTTCAACAAAGCTACTTATATTTGTTCAAAAGTTTTTGGTCCAGCAAACATTGTATAATCTTTCCTAGATCAGTTTTAGTAGCATATTTTGTGAAGCCACTTAATTCTAAGTGGGCGTTAGTATCCACATGAACCCTAGCTCTATCATTTTCCTCATGTCTACCCCTAAAGTGCTTAATTGAACCTTGCCTGGTTGCTCAGCTTCTTAACAAAAAATAGTTTCAAGACTTTGTCAGTTTCTACATCAATGGCTGACAAAATATCGTTCCCCTGTGCCCTATACCATATTTTCAGTTTCATCCTTGTTCAATCTTCCCTTGTCTTTTGTAATGGTAATTATGAGATAAATTAGAGGAACATGTTGCAAAGAAAGGTATCACGATAACATAATTTTGTTGGTCTCTTTTTCATCTGAAACATGTTTTTCTGGGTTTGAAAATCTTGAATTTGAGAAGGTAAGAGTCTCCTCTACTTTTTTATTTCTCACAAAGGCATCGTTTTCGGGATTCTCCTCCATGCACCTTGCAAAATCTGCTGCTTGTACACATGTAAAACTTTTGCTTTTATCCATCTCAATTTTTTTGTTAATCAAATAGATTCATTATTTAATAATCCCATCTTCTATTATAATAATCTTATTTTTCATCATAATATTTTTATTCGTTATATTATAATATTTATATTTTTCTATTAAACTATATATATATATATATATATATATATATATATATATATATATATATATATATATATATTCTATTATTAGTCTATTATTCCCATTAACTACATACATATTCTATTAAATTCTTAAATCTCTCTCATATCCACTTTATTTATCATCTTTTGCCTCTATCATTTGCAGTCACTTAGTCATTGTGGCACTTACAATTCCCTACCACATCTTTTATCTCACATCTATCCTCATATGGGATTCCCTCTTGAAGACATCTATTTAAACCTCGTCCCTTCTCATTTCAAACCCTCCATTCTTTGCTTGCATCAATTGTTTGCATTCTTAGCAGTTATTATAGTGATTTAGCAATTTTTGCATTCTGTTCATTTTACATTCTGGTTTCTCTTGCATTTTGTATCTTTTGATAATTTATCTTTGAATCTATGTTCGTCATAACTTCTTGTCCAATGGAGTGAGGTTTCATTTCAAATGCATATGTACTTATTCATTTATATTACGTTTTGTAAGTGTGTGTGTTAGAATGTTTCTATTGTTGGATGTTGGAAAGATTTGAAAAGATAGATTCTCATCTCCCACATCTACACTACTATAAAAGTTTTTGTCTTTCCCTTAGTTTTTATTATAACCCTTGACTTTTTCAAAGGCCCTCGCTTTCTTACATAAAATCTACTTTCGTTCATAGCGAGCATCTAGAATGAGGATTTCTTGTGATTTAAATCCATTACTTGGAAAACAACATCAATTTCAAATCCAATTTCTTTCTTTTTTCTATAGAATATGAGGAAAATTTTCATATATATATATATATATATATATATATATATATATATATATATATATAATACACTAGAAATATCTTTTTCAAAACGTCCAAGAATATATTTAGATGTATTTTATATATGTTATAAAATATATAAAATAATATCAATCAAAATACATCATAGAATATATTAGATACATCAAATAATAATTAGATAGTATAGAATCATTAAATATAATCATATTAATATATAATAATTTTAATATATATAATAAAATTTTATATTATAAATATGATCCCTAACAATAATTTTATTCTAACTAAATACAATACTAATATAGTACCATATTATCATATAATGTTATTATATTATTTTGTATTATTAATAATATTTTATTAATAAACAATTATGTTAATAGTAATAATATTACATAGAAAGTGAAAAGATATTTTGTTGTGTAAATAATCTAGGAATAACATCATTTTTCATTCTTTCAATGCTAATTCAACTCAGATTAGCTAAAGATTCAAGTTTTAAGTTCATTACTAAGTATTCTAGGATTAAACAAGGTTGATCCTAAGTTGAAAAGAATTTTAAGGGTGAAGATGGCAATTTTGAAGTAAAAAGGAAATGTATAGAAGTAAATGCAAATGGATGTGCAATTGTAGTAGATAAATGGTGAATGTAAAAAAATATCTATAAATAATAATAAATAAATAGTTGGTTGCCCATATCTATTTTATTCAATGGTTATTTGGTAGGAAATCCATTAAGTGGAAACCACCTCCACAGGGGGTACTCAAGTTAAACTTCAATGGAGCTTCTAAAGGAAACCCAGGACCTTCATCGGCAAGGTTTATTATTCAAGATCACAAAGGTTCTTTTGTTGCAGTAGACACAATTAAATTACCAATGGGCACAAATACTATGGTCGAGGGTTTTTCTCTCCTAAAAGGTATTCAGTTAGCAGTTGATCTTCAAATTAAAAACATTCAAATTTAGGTAGACTTGCAAGTCATTATCAATCTTCTCATTGCAAAACAAATCTCAAATTGGAGATTGGAATATGTTTTTTTCACAAATCTTCCAATTTCTCACAAGTTATTCCACATATGCAGTTGAACATTGCTACAGAGAAGAGAATCAGATGGAAGATTATATTTCTAACATGGAATTCAATGGTCATGAAGAGGATCAGAAGGTATCATTAGAAAAATTGATAAACACGTTGCAAAATTTTGGTTCAAGATACAACTCCATTCATAATATTTCTGATTAAATTGATATGTTGAGATAGGATGTAGAAAAGACTCAAACAGGGTTATATGACACGTCGTTATGATGTTCAGGGATTAAAGTCAATTTATCAGGTAAGGGGTTGTGACATATTAGTTTTTATTTGGTTGTGTTTGGCTCCTTTTCCTAAGTTGACATTTCTGGTTGATGCGGCCGAAAACTGGCAAAGAATTTAAAAATGCTGACATGGCTTCACATTGGTGGGTAACCAAACAGTTAAGTTTTAATCTTCCTCCAATACCGCTATTACTTATACACATCACATGATGATGTCACATTGCATGTGATATCATTTTTAAAAAATTATGTATCTAACACATCACACATCAAGGATCCAAATCTTACCACTTAGCAACTAAAACATCTCCCATGTGCAATATTGTGGGAAACTTGTGTTAGAAATAGGAAATACTAAGAGGGGGGGTGAATAAGTATTTCACAAACTTTTACTTTTGCCCGATTAGGGATATATGAAATTAACTTATAGCTTGCATAAGAAACTAAACTAAGTAAACTGAATAACAAGCATAACAATAAAATGAATGAGTTCTCATAACACCATGTTTGTTCTCAAAGAAACCCTGGCCAAGGTAAATCCTCGGTGCGGATGATACCCACAACTGATCCACTAATCAAAAGTATATGGTTAAGGATGTTGACCCTGTTAGGAGTCTGTTACATACATATAGTTTCTATGTCCTGGTTAAAGGACTTAGGCCTTGTTAGAAGCCTCAACCCTGTTAGGAGTTTCTATTACAAAAAAAAGATGTCTACAAGATGAGCTCATTGCCTAAACATGCAATATACAATGATAACTTCAGATAAAAGGTAAGATACAAAAACCTTTTACTGTTGCCGAATAACTTTATTATTTTGATCTAGCTTTGTAGGCTCTTCACTTTTCTATACAATACTTGCTTCTTTACAACTTACAATTTCGCATCATACATATCATATATCAACTTCTTACAATTGTTGTATTCTTCACATTACATTATTCTTACTTATATACAAGCTATTACAAAATAACTTCATGTCAGCTTACAATACATTATACTCTTCTCAAAACATAAATTCATTATATGTTTCCTTAGGGTTAACATCTAGGATGTCATCCCTAATTAGTTAAGTCATTATTTTGATAAATAAAATAATCCCTTAACTAACTCAATATAATCATATTCTAACTGCTACTCTATTCTAGTCAACTCAACATTGTCTCTGTAAAACATTAATATCTCTTTTTGTACATGTCGTACAGACTTGCGCTTTCATATGTAGCTTTGATATACATAGAATGATCTATGTTAAAGTGTGCATGCACTAGACCTACTTCTGTGAACATCGCTAATCAAAATTATCTCTGTGAAGACTGGTAAACACTATTATACTTAGACAATTTTCATGTGCGCTCATACAGAACTTCTTCCTCTAATCATGTTTTCTTAATGATGAGTATATGTTGCCATAATGACAATATTGTGATATCCTACTTAGCCAAATTCCCAAAAATCTCACCCTTTGTCAATGGTGGCAACATATGGGAAAATTGGCTAAGTCCCAAAAAAACCTTATTACAAAATTCAAAAAGGTGTAACATACGGCCATTGCAAAAATTATGGATCATACATGTCTATACATGTCTACTTATTTCTCCAAAATGATACTCCCCCTAAGAGTGTACTTCATACTATTCCATGTAGCTATATCTTCTACATATATACAATTTTTATACTATACTACTCCCCCTTTGACAACAATGACAAAGGTGTCAATTCTATAAGTATGTCAAAATTGATTTACCTCCTTGATCTTAATGTTGCAAAGCTTGAAGACTTGCTACACAATCTGCAAAATTTGCCTTTAGATTTTCTATTTCCTTGTCCCATGTCTTCTTGATTATATCAGAAACACTGAGTAATGCACATAATCCATAAGATGCTATATCAACTTCCTTTAGGTTTGCATATGCAAACTTTCCATATTGTCTTTGAGGAAAGACATTCTTCCAGTTGGTTTTCTACATTACTAATCTTTATTGATAGATGCTCTCTAAGTAGAGAGAATCTCTTCAATTTTATTTCTTTTTCATCCTCAAGAAGTCTTATTTCATCAAAGATTGTGCTTGTCTTTTTCTCAATATTTGTGATTTTCACATTAGCACTCTGCAAATCATTCATTGTCACTTGTAACTCTGCTTCTTTATCTTTATCTTCTCTTAAATTTATGTTGAGTGGTTGTGGGATAGTGTGCACTAGATGTACAATGCTTTTCCTCTCTCTAAACATCTCCTCAGCTCTTTTATACATACATCTAAATTGTCCAAATCATTTCTGATATTTTTACACATAACTTGAAATAATTGTGCATCATGGACTACTTAAGCTTTGATTGATGCAATATCTAAAAAATTAGTGAATTCAGTGTCAAAATCTTTCATTGCCTCTTTTTCCTTAGCTTGAGGATCAACCTCACCAACTTGAGTTGATATCACTCCTTGAAGTCTGTTGGTTACTTCAAGTAATACTCCTTCCAAGATTTTTACCTTCTTATTCTTTCCAATTATCTTATTTAGAGATGAGATCAACTCTATTTGATCACCATCATTAACTTCTTATCCTAAGCTTGCAAAAATTGATTCAATAGGTGGTCTAGGTGGATTTTTTGTTGTTCTCTTAGTCTATGAAACAATTTTAGACTACTCTTATTGCATCGAATGCTCCTCTTCTTCTATCTTAACCTGAAGGTCTTCTTTCTCCTCTTCTATTCTTGTTTCTACAACTTCTTCTTCCTTATTTTCTGCTTCATCCTTTTGCTCATTAACTTCTATCAAATTGCCAACATCAGCTCCTTGTTCATCAAATGGGTTCTCCTCTCTATCTATGGTGATGTTCATGCCTTCAATATTCATAGACTCATCAACAATGTTAATGGAGGGTGGAAGAACTAGTGATGATTCAGTTCAAGTGGTTCTACTTCTACTACTTGTTCAGATTCACTGAATATTTCTTCCAAACTAGAGGTCATTACCTTTACAACTGCTTCCTCAGTTTCTCTATTTATCTCTTCATAATTTCCTCCCATTATCATAACTATCCTTATTTTCCTTCTCAAATGTGTGCTAAGGTTCTTCATTATTTATCCGAAGTGGTCTTCATCCTTAATCTCACAAAGCTTCCTCACATATCTTTCTTTTATAACTTTGTCTTCTTCTATAGCTCTCTTTTTCTTGTTTATCAACTTCTCATATAAGTTATATGGAATCTTGCCTTTTATATCTTAAAACTTCTTATCAACAAGAATCATGTGTCTAACAACTGCATTTTCAAGATTCAGCTTCTCAAAGTTGTTGTACATTTCATAATACTTGTTTAATTTGGTGAAATCTCCATCATTTATGATTAAAGGGTTCACTTTGTCTATCTTAGGCTTCCACTGCTTCTTCTTTCTTTTGTCTACCTCTTCATCTGCTTGTGGTTCAAGTGGAGTCCTTATTCTTTGTACTAGAGTAAAGATGGTTTTCTATCTCTGTCCTGGTCCACTTGCCATCTCTTTAACTCTCTTAGTCGGTGTAGTAGATTTGGATATGGTGGACTTTCTCACTTTTGGTACATCCAATTCTAAAATATCTTCATCAATATCCAAAATGGCTTCAGCAAGGTATGGATTGTCAAAGGTGGAACTAACAACACTTCTTTATGTCCAATATCCCTAATTGTTGTTGTTTTCTACTTCACAATGACAAATTCATGCTTGGTCATGCCTATATCCTTCAATGTTTTCATTATTGTGCTATCTACTCTCTTCTTTGCCAAAATTTGCACCTATGACTATTGTGTTTTGCTAAAGTTCTCTTCATGGGTTCCAAATCTAGAACTCTTGGAATCCAAATTTCTTTTAAGTATCCTATTCACATAACCTTCAATTTCTTCTTTAGATACCTCATACTCAAGAGGATCTACAAACTGAGCTATCCTTGGCTCAACTGCTTCAATGTAAGTAAAGTCAGTATCTACTAAGAAACATATCACATATTTATACTTCTCAACAATAGGTGGTGGAATCCTTGATCTTCTTCTCATTTCATTTTGAAAGGTCTTTATGACAAGGGTAGCACTCTCATTTACTTTATCAATGGGATGTCTTAAGTATACCTTGTTTATCCTGTCCGTTGAATTTTTTCCACCATTCCAATCAACTCCTATGGTGTAAGGGAATATCCTCAAAAGATGGAAAACATGTAAGTGATCAAGGATGAGAATCTAAACTGTGAATTCTAGTCTTTTTCATCTTCTCAAGATTTTCAATCAACTATATCCTTAGAATCTCACACATATCTACTTCCACTCTTTCAACACACATAAGATAGGCTACATATACCAAGCCTTCTGCCATGTCATCTTCCCTGGAACTTGCACAGAATTTTGAAGTCAAGATCTTACATACATATCTTACATCATCTTGTTCAATTTTTCTTATAACTATTCCTCTTCCATTATATGAATACTTGTTGTTTTCCAACACTATTTTCTTAACATTCTTCTCATTCAAAGGAATTTCTCCTATCTTAGATAGTCATGTAACCTCATGAATAAGATATGTTGTAATGTCTATAACTCTATCATCCAACCAAAACTTTCCATTATGTATTCTGCTTAGAATTATCTTGGTCCATTCATCACTCTGAAACTCATAGTGAAATGTATACTTAATGATATCCATTTGACCTAAATGTTCAAATCCTTCTTTGTAGGTCATATCTTTTTTGTAAATTTTGTTGTACTCAATGACTAAACTACCATCTCCTACTGTCTCGAACTTTCATTTTAGATATCCTTTTACATCTTCCAAATGTAAAACTCCATTTGGAATAGTTGATAAAGCCAAAATAGGGTCTTCCTCTAAGGGTTCTACTGGTTCCTTCTTCATCTTAGGTCTAGTTGAGTCTCTAATTTTTTGAAATAGTGATGCATCTATGATTCTATCCAAAATGTAATTGCTTTGATAATGAATACTTAGGTAAATACCTTAGAATCACGATTTAGGGATTTGCGTAGATCTGGCAAAGAAACTGTCTCCAAATCTTGCAAAATTCTCTCAATCTCCATTGGCTAGCTCTCTATATCTCTTGTAAACACTTGGATGATCAACTGATGTCAATAATCTTCTTTTATCCTTCAAATCTTTCAATATAAAGTCATCACATTAAATTCTTAAGTGCATTCATGCTAAAAGCTTTTCCCGGTTACCTGCAAAACTTCATTATTTTTGTGTAGTTGTATACATGTTCATAAATTCATGTGCTCTTAACCATAGCTTCCTTATATCATATACTAGCTCATATTAACTTTGCAAGGCTTAATTCAACTTATTCTAAATTCTATACTATTCTGATGCTTATTCTAATACATAGTTCATGAAATTTGATGCTTAATTACTTTGGGATGAATTAGGAAATGATTCACACATACTCTCAAATATTTCACATGTTTGATTTCTTGGTATACTGAGTGTGCTCGCTTGATCTGTAGCTTTAAAAAACTCAATTTCCTCCAAGTTACTGCAACTTTCCTTCTGATTGTTGTTGGTGTTCACATTTCTCTTAGTATAGTTTGCATTTCTTATAGGATTAGGATTTATCATGTTGTTCATTCTACAATACCTCATTGTGTGACAAATTTTATTGCATATCTGACAAATTATTCCATTGTTTCCATATCTCAGTCCTAACTGACTGATTTGTGATCTGCAACTTTTGGCAATGTGTCCAAATTTTTCACATCTATAACACATAGCTCCATTTCTTCTATTCATTTCTCCAATAGGTCTCTTATCTATAGGGCTAGTGTTTCTAAACATTCTAGAATTACCATTATCATTAGATCTAGGTTTCTTGCAATCAATAGCTCTGTGTCCAAAACTACGACAATTATAACAATAACCAGAGATAGGTTTAAATTACTTACCTGTACAATCTCTTTTCATGTGTCCAAAAGAATTGCATGAAAAACATTTACCTTTAAATTCTCTTCACATCTCTTTAGGTGGTTCATCTTGCTTAGGTGGATTAGTTATATCTTCAAATTTATTTGATTCATCTAATTTATTTTCTTATTTATTCTAGGTTGTTATGGATCTAGTTCTTTACATTCTTCAGTCTTCTTTGGGAATTTATCTTCAAGGTATCCAAGACCAATTTTATCATAAGAGGTTTTCTAATAAGGAATCTATTCATCAATCTTTTCACTACTGGAATATAGTTTCTCAGGATGTTTAGACTCAGTTAGTTCTCCTTTCACAATTGTGTTGTATTTCATAAGTTCAGCATACTGCAATTTTTTTTGTCTCAAGTTCAGATGTCACTTTGGTAAGTTTAGATCTCAAATCTGCATTTTCAAACTTCAGATTTGATTCATCTTTGTTGTTATCATCTTTCAAGATTAACTTCAGATCTACAATCTTTACTTCATGTTTAAGGATCTTATTTTATTTCTTTATTTTTGAAACTTCATCACAGTCCTTGACTTGACTTGTAGGTTCTTTCTTTGATTTCAGATCTTCTATCTTTTCTTTTAGTTTTGCAATGTAATCTTTTTCATTATCATATTTCTCCTTTAGACTATCTCTTTCTTCAATAAGAATATCAATCTATTCAAGAGCTTCATCAAGATTTTTCTACAAATGATCCATATCCATAGAGATCTTACTTAAGTTGTTAGGATTTATTCAAATAAATTTGTCATGAGTAACTAAGCTCTGAATCAGTATTTCATAAACTTTTACATTTTCCCAATTATGGATATATGAAATTAACTTATAGCTTGCATAAGAAACTAAACTAAGTAAACTAAATAACAAGCATAACAATAAAATGAATGAACTTATAAAACCATGTTTGTTCTCAAGGGAACCCTGGCCAAGGTAAAAACCCCTTTGGAGATGATACCCACAACTGATCCACTAATCAAAAGTATCTGGTTAAGGATGTTGATCCTATTAGGAGTCTGTTACATACATATAATGTCTATGTCCTAGTTAAAGGACTTAGGCCTTGTTAGAAGCCTCAACCCTATTAGGAGTTGCTATTATAAAACAAAGATGTCTACAAGATGAGCTGACAATGATAACTTTAGATAAAAGGTAAGATACAAAAACCTTTTACTGCTGCTGAATAACTTTATTATTCTGATCTAGCTTTGTAGGATCTTTGCTCTGCTATACAATACTTGCTTCTTTACAACTTGCAATTTCACATCATACATATCATATATCAACTTCTTACAATTGTTGTATTCTTCACATTACAGTATTCTTACTTATATACAATCTATTACAAAATAACTTCTTGTCGACTTACAATACATTATACTCTTCTCAAAACATAAATTCATTATATTTTTCCTTAGGGTTAACATCTAGGATGTCGTCCCTAATTAGTTAAGTCATTATTTTGATAAACAAAATAATCCCTTAACCCAATAAAATCATATTCTGACTATTGCTCTATTCTGGTCAACTCAACACTATCTCTATAAGACATTAATATCTCTTTACATACATGTCATACAGACTTGTGCTTTCAGATGTAGATTTGATATACATAGAATGATCTATGTTCAAGTGTTCATGCACTAAACTTTCTTTTCTAAACATCGCTAATCAAAACTATCTCTATGAAGACTGGTAAACATTGTTATACTTAAATAATTTTCATGTGTGCTCATACAGAACTTCTTCGTTTGATCATTTTGTCTTAATGTTGAGTATATGTTGCCATAATGACAACATTGTGATATCCTACTTAGCCAAATTTCTAACAACTTGGTGGTGATATCACTTAAGGTATTTTATAATGTAAATGAATGATGCTTCTTTCATGTATGAGTCATTAACGTCAATCTTTTCTCCCAGCTTTTTGCATGTTTGTAACAAAATACACCAGTTTTCTCTCTCAAAATGAGATTTTGAAAAATACTTTCACCATGTTTTGTGTGGCCATAAATGGGGAAAGCCTTTTCCCTCTGTAATTGAATGGGATAAATTATTTAGCATATGTCCTTCTAAAGGTTGTGGATATGAATTGCTAGAAATCCACTAAATGAATCTTTTACTACATGTGACTTTTGGGTAAAACGTTTTGGAATATATGCATGTCATATCTTGGTTTGGCATTCATTCTATTTTTTGGTTTCATCTCAACATTCTTGGTTTCTCATAAAGGTCTAAAAGGGGGTATGTGTTGGCATAACTGATGTAGAGATAAGTTGAGAATGTTATATTATGAGTTTGATGCAGATTTGATGATAGGTTGATCAGTTATGATGTTGTCATTGATGTCAACTTAGTGTTTTAATTGGTTGACAGTAAGCCTTTTATGCTGATATATGTTCAAGAGGTTGGATCTAGAGTTATGTTAAGAGTTGGAGTGTGTGATCTTAATGAAAGTCTCAGTGATGTCTCTAGATTCTATATCTATGACTGTACAAGTTTATCATATGTATTTTGTGACTGATGATTGATTGAAGGTTGATAGGTCAACAGGAAGAACAGGATGAATTCAAGGAGGAATGATTTGATGATTGTGTCAAATAGGTTTGGACTCAAGTGTTATGATTTGGGATATGTTATCTTGACTATATTATAGGGTTGCTGGCATGCATCATGATTGGCAACTAAAAGAAAAAAAATTCAATGGACAAAAGATCACTCAGTAAAAAGGAAAAGAAGTTCTTATAACAATCGGTTAGATCTTTAATCAATGATGTTGCATCATGTTGTGATAATTGGTTGTATTGTAAGGATCATAGTGACGTGGCAGATTGACGAGGAATGATGAGTTGGCATTTTTATGATCATGATAATCAAATTTTTTGGAGTTGTGCAAGAACATTGGAGAGTGTGATGCGGTTTGAATTTTCTTTGTCAAATTGATTATGCAATGAATCAGGAGGCCAACATGAACATCAATTTGTAATTGATATTTGGTAACACATTTTAGGATTCAAAGATTGAGCAGGAGTGAATTGTAATGATGAAATTTAAATGTAATTAGGTCGTGGATGACTTAGTAAAAATATATTTATATATTTTTTATGTATTATGAAGTAGAAAGTGGGAGAAAAAGATCATGAATGTAGATGTGTGATTGTAGGGTTTGCATGCTCTGAATCTGAATCTGAGATTGAGCTTAAGCTAGATCTGTACTAGCAGAGGAGTTATATTTCTCAGATCATTATACTTGTTGATTCCTAATAGTTTCTACAAGAAAATCCCTTGACTTGGTAGACTCTAAAAGGTCTTATTTGTAAATCCTTTAACCAGGTGACTCTTTAACTAGGGTTTGAAGTCCCTTAACTAGGTTAGTCCTAACAAGGTAAAGCTCTTAAAATGGCTAGAGGTGAATCCCTTAACTAGGTGGCTTCTAACAAGTTATTTCTCTTAACTAGGCATTTGTAAGCTTTTAATGGGGCTAAGCTCTTAACTTGACGTACTTCATAAGAGTGAAAAAATATTTGTGGGTTTCATCCCCATATGTGGTTTTTCACAGTTGAGTTTCCACGAGAAAAATATTGGTGTTATTGTGTTGCATGGTTGTGGATGTTTGTCTTTATTACTTTTTTTATTCATGCAATCGATGTTAATAGATGAAAGTTCTTGAATGATGTATAAAAATTTTAATTGCTAGATAACTGATTTACCCCCCTCTCCCCCCCCCCCCCCCCCCCCCGCTCTCATTAATCTTGGACCTGATGATACTAACAATAGGTATTAGAGCTTTGGTCCTCTTTGTGGTAAGCCTAATAGCTTGAAAAAAAGATCACAATGATGATGAAGAAACCTCCCAAGTTCACTAAAGACAACTACCTAGTATGGAGTGACAGAATGAAGTTATATCTAAAAGGTATGGGATCAAAATATTGGATGCATGTCATACACAAGTATACCTCTCCTACTAGAACTCTCAATGTCGATCAACTAAAGGAACAAAAAGAGAATATTGATCAAGCACAAGAAGCTATTGTAAGTTCCTTATATGATATTGAATATGTTGATGTCAGTGAATTTGATACTCCCTATGATGTTTGTAAAAATTTGAAGCTAATCTATGGTGGAGATATTCATGTGCAAAAATCTAAGGAATATAGTCTGAGAGGTAAGTATGATGACATGAATATAGTCAAAGGAGAGAACATTGCACAATATGGTGAAAGAATAAAAGAATTTGTTGGTGCTATCAAAGGTATTGGTGGAACTATTGAGGAAGATGTTGTGGTAAGTAAAATATTGAGAAATTTAATGCCTACTTATGCCATTAGAGATTCTATTATATATGAGTTGAGAACGTTTAACTATGTTGATATAGATGGACTGATCGATAAGATTACTACATTTTAGTTTAAATCATTTTTTATAATAGTATTCCAAAAGTTGAGGTAGATTTCAAGGCATCGATGTCTAATGTACTGGCAATCAAAGGAAAATAATTAATTCATGATTATAATTTCTTGTCAAGTTACAACATGGAACTTGATGCTATCTTGGATGATGAAAGGAGACAAGGAGAGCTTGAAGCACTACTAGCAAAGAGATTGCCTAGAGGGATTGGTAAGTACAAAGGCAAGCTACCACTAAAATATTTTTTATGTAATAAAATTGGACATATTGCAGCTAGGTGTCCTAATGGTGAACAAAAGGATAAGTTAAAAAAAATTAAAGGAAAAGGGAAGAAACAATGCTATGTTGCAGTTGATGAAGGAGTTACTAGTGAAGAATAGGAAGACAATGAGGAATAGGAGATTATATTTTTTATAGTCAAAGAAGATCCATCTGAAGGTGAAAAGGCACTAGTTTATCATAGGGGACACAATGATGAATGGATTATAGATAGTAGGTGCTCACATCACATGACCAGTGATAAGAGTAAGTTCATTAAGTTTGAAGATTTTGATGGTGGTGTGGTAAGGTTTGGCAACAATGCAGCTTTTTTGGTAAAAGGAAAAGGCACTATTACTTTGAATGGAAAGAGTAATATAGAAATTTTTTATCTTGTGGATGGTCTAACATATAATCTTTTGGTTTTTGGTCAGCTAAATGACAAAGGTTGAAAATTGGAATTCAAAGGAGGTATGTGTAGGATACTTGGAAGATCAGGTGATGAGATTACTTACAATAGAAAAATAGAGGTAATTTATTCCATCTAAAGAATACTTTGAATAGTTGTTTGGTTGCAAAGGTTGAAGATAGTTGGCTATGGCATAGAAGGTTTTATCATGTACTTTTTGGCAGTTTGATCAAAGTGAGTAAGAAAAATGCAGCTAGGAGATTGCCACAACTAGTCAAGCCAGACAACATGATGTGTAAAGAATGTTCATTGGGTAAGTTAACTACTTCTACTTTCCAAAGCGAGTCTTTTTCATCTAAGGGCATACTTGATTTGGTGCATACTTATCTTTGTGGTCCTATGAGGCAAAGAAGTTATCAAGGTGATAGATATTTCATATTGTTTACCAATGACTGTTCTAGAATTATATGGGTAACTTTCTTAAAGGAGAAATATGATGCATTCCAAAAATTCAAAGAACTCAAGGCACTGGTTGAGAAAGAATTAGGTAAAAACTTGAAGTGCTTAAGGTCTAATAGAGGAGGAGATTTTACTTCTATAGAATTTGTTAATTATTGTGAAAATAATAGAATCAAGAGTAAAATGTCTTCCCCAAGGACTCCACACAAAAAATGGTGTTGTTGAGAGAGAAAAAAATTGTAGTGGATTTTGCAAGGACAATGATGATTCAAGGTGATGTACCGAAATTGTACTAGAGAGAAGCAATTAGTATTTTTATTTACACACTAAACCAAGTACAAGTAAATAAAGGAACTGATAAGACACCCTATGAGCTATGGTATGGCCACTCACCTAATGTTAAGTATTTTAAATTCTTTGGTAGTAGATGTTACATTAAGAGGGATGATTACATAGGAAAGTTTGATCCAAAAAGTGATGAAGGTATTTTCTTGGATTATTCCACTAAAAGTAAAGCATATAAATATTTCAATAAGAGAATTAATAAGATGATTGACAGTGATAATGTAAAGGTGGATGAATACCCTAAGAAATATAATGATTCAAGTAATAAAGTGACAGAGGATGATTGGGATATTGTGTATATTGAACCCGAATTACATGAACCAGCAGAACAAAACAATGTGGAAGAAGTGATTCAACCAATGGAAGAAGAAGCTCCTAGACCTAAACCAGTGATACCTAGGTATGTGAAGTTAAATCACTATGCTAATTAGATTATAGGTGATAAGAATGAAAGTGTTCTAACCAAAAGAAATCTTAGAGAAATTACTTGTTTGATTTCTAAATATAAGCCTAAGACAGTGAAGGAAGCAATCAAGGATGAAGATTAGGTAAAAGATATGGAGGAATAACTTGATCAAATTGAGAAGAATGATACACAGACACTTGTTCTAATACATACAGATGAAAATGTGACTGGTACCAAATGGGTTTTTTGGAACAAACTAAATGAAGATGGAGATGTGATAAGAAATAAGGCAAGTCTTGTGTGTAAAGGTTATGAACAAGAAGAAGGGCTAGACTATGGAGAAACTTTTTCTCTAGTAGAAATATTAGAAGGGGTAAGAATTCTACTTGCTTATGCTACTTATAAAATATTCAAAGTGTCAAGTCAACTTTCTTAAATGGAATTCTTAAAGAAGTCTACATAGAACAACCTAATGGTTTTACATTAACAAAGGACAAGAATGTGGTATGAAAGCTACAAAAAGTACTATATTTACTAAAATAAGCACCAATGGCATGGTATGAAAGGTCACACTCTTATCTTATTTAGATTGGTTTTGATAGAACAAGTGATGATAGTAATGTGTACCTAAAATTTGAAGGAGATAAGTTGTTGATAGATGAAGTTTTTTTTTATGATATAATCTTTGGAGGAAATGATGAGATGAGTTTGATATTTGCTGAAGAAATGAAGGAGTTTGAAATGTCAATGGTTGAGGAGATCAAACTTTTTAATGGATTACAAGTTTCACAACTAAAGAATGGTATATATATATCAGTCAATCCAAATATGTGAAAGAAGAACTCAAGACTTTTGGTACGGATGACTCCAAACCGGTTGGAACCCTCATGGTAATAGGATGTAAATTGTTTTAAGATGATGAATCTAATGTAGTGGATGATACCTTGTATATGTCTATGATCAGTAAGTTGTAGTATGTTGTTCATAGAAGACCATATATTTCTCAAGAAGTTGGAATAGTATCAAGATTTCAAGAAAATCCCAAAGAATCTCATATGGTTGCAGTCAAAAGGATATTTAGGCATTTGAAAGGGACAATTGGCTATGGTCTATAGTATGCTCATGATGTTGATTTTTCTTTGAGTGTTTTTACTAATGAAGATTGGGTAGGAAATGTTGATGATAGAAAAAGCACAAGTGGTTGTGCATTCTTTCTAGGTAAGAGGCGTGTATCTTGGACAAGAAAGAAGCAAAACTGTATCTCACAATATATAGCACAAACATAGTAAGAGAAGTGGCTATAAATTGTACACAAATTGCATGGATGAAGAAGATTCTTGAAGGTATCAAAGAAAAGGTGACTAAATCGGTAACTATTTTTTGTGACAATACAAGTGCAATAAATATTTCTCAGAATCATATAATTCATTCCAAGACTAAGCACTTTGCAATTAAGTATCACTTTCTGAGAGAGAAAGTACAGAAAATGGAGGTGAAGTTGGAATATGTACCAATAAAGGAGCAGATAGAAAATATCTTTATAAAGCCACTAACTAAGGATACTTTTGAGTACCTTAGAAGTTAGCTACAGTTGATGCACCTACCTAAGTAGAGCTAATATGTTCAGGGGACTACTCATTAGGGGGAGCATTTGGAAAGAGATGAAGACAATTGCAACAGTTGAAGACTTAGTCATGTTGTGCCTTTGGCATTGTTGTCAAAGGGGGATAAGTATCCATAAAGAAAAGGGGGGAAGAGTAATTAAGAGTAGGGGAAGATTATTTGAGAGATTATTTGTTTTCTAGGTATTGTTGGTGTTTCCATCGATGCCACAGGGGGATATTATTGGCATAATTGATGTAGAGATAAGTTCAAAATGTCACAATATGATTTTGACGTATATATGATGATAGGTTGGTCAGATATGATGTTGTAATTGATATCAACTTAGTGTTTTGATTGGATTACAGTGAGCCTATTATGTTGATGTATGTTCAAGAGGTTGGATCTAGAATTGTGTTAAGAGTTGGAGTGTGCAATTGTAATGGAAGTCTCAGTGATGTCTCTAGATGTTATATCTATGATCATGACTACACAAGTTTAGCATATGTATGTTGTGACTTATGATTGATTGAAGGTTGATAGGTCAATAGGAAGAATAGGATGAAGCCAAGGAGGAATTATTTTATGATTGTGTCAAATAGGTTTGGACTCAGGTGTTACCTCAACTAATGATATTGTTGACTAATGAGGATGAACAAGGTCAACCAAGCAATGAAAGGTATGTAGAAGGATTAGATCAGTTGTTATGTTTTCATTGATGTCAAGGCTATTGACTTATTGATTTCAAGTTTCCATATCAATTTGAAATATATGATGTTGAGAGAAGAAATGATTGGTAAAGACAAAAGAGGAAATAAAGAAGTGATGTTAAGAATATGAGCTTAATTGGGAAATTTTTGAATTGATCTATGATAAGGTAATATTGATTTGATTATTTTACATGATTTGATAAAGTGTTAAAATGATGCACAAATCGGTTATGTTGATCGGTGAAAAATAATTAAAGTTGCAAAGTGAAAACACAAGGAAATGGTGTGTTTTACCGAGCCGGAAATAATTTTTGGTAAGTAAAGATATTGGTCATAGTTAACTGAGTGAATGTTAACTAAGTAGAAATACTTAACCGAGTAGATGAAGTTGGTCAGTTAATCAAAGAGTCAAGTAAAAGATGAAATCGTGTGAAGAGCTAGATTGATCAAGAAGATTCTAAGGAAGGAACAAAGTCATTTAATGAAATCAACATATCAGAATCATTAGGTACAGATAAATGGTAAATATTTTATGATTGGCTTAAGATCCAAGAAAATTTTAAGTACCAAGGTAAAGATACAGCTGGTGAGAATCATAAAATGGTTTACCAAGATTCAATGTTGATCGAATGGATGAAATTAAGTGGTGATAGGATTAAGCAGAAAAAGTTATCTATAAAAAGGATGATTGTGATGATTATGATGTTAATGTTGGTTTCTGTACTGGTGTTGATACTATTTTTGTTGATAAAGTGTTGATATTCAGAGAAGAAAACCGAATTGAAAAAAAGGCTACACTGAGCAAAATAGATTTGAAGGATTGTGTTAATGAAGTGAATAAAAATGATGAGATGAAGTGTGTGTATTGATCAGCTAGAAAGGAAGAGTTTTGAAGATGACAAATGAGCATAAAGGAGATCTGAATAGGAAAAGGTAGTTTCATGTTTTAACATATCATTTCACTATTACTTTCTAATCATTGTAGTAGAAAATATCTTAATCGAGTGGATTTAACAGTCCTAATTTCTAAATCCTTTGTAAGGTGGAATTATGATGAATTTTCTAAAGCCCTCTAATAAGGCCACTCATTATAGAGTGATAGATCTAGTTGATCTTTGGTGAAAATCCCCTAACAGGGTCACATCTAGCAAATGTGTTTGTAATCTTTAACAAGACTGGCTTTTAACCGAGCTCACTTCAGAAGAGTGAATTATTTTGTGGGTGATAATTCCTGTAGTGGTTTCTCCCAAATTGGATTTTTGCATTAAATAATGGTTTTATTGTGTGATTAAATGTTTTGCATACTATTTACTGATATTTTGATTAACACTGCTTTAGTCAGTTAAATGTTTATATCGAATTGCATATACTATCTACCGAGAAGATTTTGATGTTGAAAATTATTAAGGGACCTAAGATAACTGATTCTATAACTGAATCACCCCCCCCCCCTCTCATTTATCCAATAATTGGCATCAGAGCATTTGGTGATTAGAAGTAAAAGTTTAGAATACTTGAGCTAAAGATCCAAAGATGTATAGAAGAGAGGTACCCAAGCTGAATAAGGAGAGTTGATCAAATGAGAGAAAAGTAGGAACATAACTTTCTAATGATTGAAATTGCTTCTTCCCTAACCAATGTTGAGTTCAATGATATTAAGGATTGTATAATAGAAAAAGATAGGTGGAATAAACTTTCACTTGTTTATGGAGGTGATCCACATGTACAAAAGGCTAAGGTTGACAATCTCAGAGGAAGTTTGATGAGATGAGAATGAAAGAAGAAGAGAACATTGCACAATATAGTTTCAGAGTTAAGGAAGTGGTAAGTGCTATCAAAGGTGTTGGTGGAACATTAACTGGTGAAGAAGTGGTAAGAAAAATTCTCATAACCCTTTCACCCAAGTATATTATTTGAGTCTCTTCTATTCAGGAACTGAGATTCATACCGAATAACAATGTTACTCTTGATGCTTTGATCGGTAAGATGACTAAATTTGAGCTTAGTAATTATGATAAGAGTCTACCAACTATTGAAAAAACTTTCAAATCATCTTTAAACATTGGAAGTTCAAGAAAAGAAAGAGATATTAACCACAGCTCAGGTGGAAGTGACTATGATAGTACACTAATCGAACAGAAAGAGCAAGAAGAATTGGAAGCAAATCTAGAAAAGAGGCTACCAAGAGGAAAAGGAAAGTATAAAGGTAAAATTCCTCTAAAATATTATAATTGTAACAATATTGGTAATATTGCATCTAGGTGTCCTGACAATGATAGGAATGATAAGAAGGACAAGAAGGAGAACTGATACCAAAAGTTTAGAGACTGCATTGGTTCCATCATGACTATTTGATATGCATCTATGTTCCTAAATCTATCATTTTTGTCTAAGATTCTAGTCCACACAAAGGAACCATGTCATCCACTTTGTCTAGCATGTGATGCATACCTACTTTTGCAAAATTAAACTAGGGTGTTCTCTCTAATATTAACACAATATAATCCAAAAATCTCATGTAGTTAGGTTGCATTAGTTAGTTTCATATTGTATTTTACACATTTCATTTGTGAGGATTCATATTTTATCACCCCATCCTAGCTAGCTAAATGTTCCCTCCGGTTATAATGATACACAAAAAATAGGTCGCATCCTAATTACATTAGCTATATATTTATCTTGTATTTAGACTTCATATTAAAATTGCATTTAGTTGTATTGGTTAAATTGCATTTAGTTTCCTTGGTTAATTGGATTTAGTTCATGGTTAAACTTATTTATTAATTGCATTATTTTGCATGTCATAATTAGTTACATTAGTAGGTTGCATTGATTAATGGGCATTAGGTTACATTTTTTTATTGCATGTAGTGACATTATCATTTTAGGTTCATGTCATTGGATCCATTCCTTTTTCCACATTACATCCATTCATTAATCCACCTATCCACTAATTCATTAGTTATTATATTATTATGCTCATTTAGCACATATAATATCCATTTATTAATCTATTTTATCCATAACATTATTCATTACAAACTATCCATATTTAAGTTATTATGTATGTAGCCATCATATCATTAATCGTTAAAATGATCCATCACATTTATACACGTATCCAAGATAAGCGAAATATACTACATCGCATATCCATCTATACATCATACATATAAAAATCAATATCCTATATATCCATAAAACACATATATAAATCATAAATAAACCCTGCATACCTGCATACATATCTCAGATAACACATCGCATGTATAAAATCCACATTCATCTACATCACAAATCATTAGAACCATAACCTATAGTATAACTCACAAATCATGCACAATCTTGCATCACAAATTTTAGTCACATCATATAGATTCATGCGTACATCATAAATCAATAAACACACACATCACATGGGACTAAATCTGCATCATCATATAGATCAATCATAAAAAGTAAGTTTCATATAGTCCATAGTCCATAGTCTCATCATAAAATAATAAAATTTACATCGAAGACCATCAAATGGTACAACAAAAAAATGTATACATCTCAAATATGCATAAGTACATGCACCTAAGTATCTTTGTACATCTAGTCTCATATCATGGTTAAAAAACAAAAAAAAAATCTATCAATATGACTAGGATCTCTCAAGAGGTTGGCTAGGATGAGCCTCTTGCACCCACTACATGCCCACCTTTGTCTCAAGGTGGTCTCATGCTAACTAATCCAAATGATCTCCCTGTATTTTGAGATATTAGCCTTTAGAGTAGGGTGGTTATCTCTAATCTACAGGTACTACATGGTGATATAACCCTATATAGTATGCGGCCTCCCACCCTACTCTCGATGCATCCTCTAGGATGACTTAGTCTCTAACAAAAGTTGTGTTGCACCAAGAAGTGTGTCTTCCTATCATGCAAGCTCTCGCTCACACCTATATGTCTCATCCTTGCATCTCCATGACTCCATGTCACCTGTCAAATCCTTCTACATGTTGTCTCTAAGTACCCACATCCTATCTCAAGTCATCTAGATCCTGAGTGTCCCTAGCACCTATATCCTACCCAACTATGGTAAATTCCTTGTCATCCACTCTTCTCTGTAGCGTATCTAGTGCAGCATGGGCATTATCTTCTCATTCCCTCTCTGTCTCCAACTCCCCCCTCACCCAATGTAGCTCTTTCTATAAGGCATCATATGTTGTCTGCATCACATACCTTACTGGCATATACTTGTGGTTATCTTGTTATTGGTGTTGATACATGTGGTGGTACTCCTATGGGTACATGTACACTCCCCCTCCTCTCTATGGGTACTTTTTTGTATCATCCTCTCTCCATATGGTCCCTCTCCACCATCTCCCCCATCACCTTCATCTCCTCTATCATCTTCATAATCCTCCCCTCCACCCTCTCCATCATGTCTGACCCAGGTTTCTCATATGTTTGTACCTATATAGGATATGTAAGGTGCATTTGTATGTGTGAAGCCCACCACTATGTATATAGTGGGGTAATACCAACATCTAAAATGGAATCCTTTCCATGTACCCATCCTACCTGATCCATCCCCCTCTAGCTTTTCTTATCTCTCCTAAGATCTACCCTAATCCTCCACAGTTATCCTACCTCCCTAGTCACAAATGAGTGAGGAAATCCATCAGGAATAGCATCCTGAGTCACTCTAAATTATCTCCTAGCCTGGGAAGGAATGTATCAAGAAATTTGGTATGTTGATCTCCCTATCAACCATCATTCTTTCTATAAATAACTCATATAAATCATATCTACGGTCTCATCCTCCCACTAGTGAAGCTCATCCCAATAACCCCAAGACTTGCATCCCCTAAATGGCGTCTAGTCAAAAAAATGCATGTCATCCTATACCATATTAAAATGGAAGAAGAACTTCATTTTGATACCTTTTATCCCCCCTTAGCATGGTCTTGGTCTCTCTCTCATCTTTTTTCATGGTCCTTTAGGTGTTATTTTATCACCTTTTTAGCCAAATCTTTCAGCGGTTTCATCATCCCATGATTATTTCTACACCTTCTCTAGGAACCCTCTCTGGGACCCCCCTTAGAAATTGGTCAACTTGGTCAACCTATTATAGAATAAGTTGACTAGGTTGACCTGTTCCAAGAATATTTTGACCCAATTCGACCTCTTCTCTGAGGAAATTTAATTATGGGGCCTAAAGTGCCTCAGGTTTGCCGATTGATTTACTCCCAGGTTAGCCTGTTTTGTTTTTTATCCCAAAAACTAGTATATAAGGAGGCTTGGGGATTTTATTTTCATACCCATCAAGCTACATCATCATTTAACAATAAATCAAGATAAATCTTACATGCGTTCATGAGATTCCAAGCAAGCATCTTCAACCATTCATCAAATTCAAGCATTTCATTCTTGCATCAAGCTTCTTCCTCCAAGGTGGTAGTGGAGTTTGGATTCTAAGGAGGATATCTATCATTCCAAATCATTCAAGTTATTCCATCCTTCATCATGGCATGTCACATACATTCCAGTACATGAGTTTTTTACTTCTTTGATTTCCTTTTGGTTTCTTTGAGTCAAGATTATTACATTTGCATACTTGATCATATATCAAATTCAATTGCATCTACAAAGGTAATTGTATCTTTCATTTGATATATTCAATCCTACTACATGTTATAATTTCTTTTTTTATTACATTAACATCTCAATTTCAAGGTTGATTCCTCAATCTAGGGCTTGACCAAGGCAAGCCCTCATCCACCCAAACCCAAAACCAAGCTTTTATGTGTGCAGGAGCAGGATATCAGAATTACAACCACAGATAAAGAAACTAATTGTTGAGACATTTTCAAATAAGTTAGATCAACTTTGTTATAGTGTTCTAGTAAAATGGTGAATTTGTGGAAAAGTGTCTGGAACATGTTGCACCAAGTCGACCTGTTCCTAGAGATCTAAGAAAAATAGCAATTTTTGGGTTTCCTATTGTGATCTTGAATCCGCAATCGAAAGTTTTTTCATAGGTTCAGATCTACAATTTTTAGAGAAAAAAAGACATATTCCTCTACACATTTCAAGGTGAGTACTCTATCATTCATTTCACTTCTTAGTCTAGCCCTATTTTCATATCTTAATTGGGTTGATTGCTTACATTTAGCATCTAGATCTATCTTACTTTTATCATTAAATCAATCAGTTCAATTTCACATTTGCATTTACACATCTTTAATCAAATCCTATATTGCATGAAAGAGGACTTGTTTGCATACTTGATATAATTTGGGTTTATCATTGGCATCCCTTCATCTTCTCAGGTTTGGCTAATCTAACTTGGTTTTTATTGAAAGATATGTTTGGAAGCCCCTATTTCTCTTGTATTTTGAGTGTTAGTGTTGGAATGGTTAATTAATGAGCTCATCTCACACAGTTTACATTGTTAGATGCATTAGTATCCATTTCACACCTAAACACATCTAATAGCCTCCACTAGTAGCCAACTAATCTGGTGATCCCATATGTGATAGGTGGACAATATCTACAAGCAAAAGGCTCATACATCTACATCATCTCCTATCATCATATGGGATGTGTGATAGCTATATGCTCCCATGCCCACACTAGTAATAGTGTCACCCCTGGTCCAAGACTCCTCCCTATCCGGTAGGTGCACATATGCAAATCATAATATAGCTAGCTAAGCATGGTATAACCCTAGCAATAAACTATGCCCTCCTCCTCCTCTAGCATGTAGTTGAGAACCCTATCCCAGCCATGTGTAAATCCCTATCTTGCATGATCTAGCATCATTCATCCCTTGATCAACCCTACTAGATATAATGTCATTCATCGTAGTCTAGCCTACATCACCCCTCCCAGGGCATCCATTGACGAGACCATGAAAACCTCTCAAATAGATACCTTAAACATGTCTTTATGTAGGGATCAGCATCCTTTATTGTATACTTTGGTATCACCCCCCTAATCAGCACTTTATATATGTGCCACACATCTAGTAGTGTGATGGTGGCCTCTCCTATGGGAAAATGAAATCTTAATGTGTCTAAATGTCACCTCTCAATCAAGGTAGTCATGAGAACATTATGTCCTTTGATCCTAAGCTACTCATGTATGTGGTACAATCTGCACAGTAATTTGGCCCCACTTGGTAGTAGTCAATTTCTCCCGTAAGGTCATGGTGTCTAACTAGCACTCTCATGACATGAAGTGATCTACCTGCACCTATATCCAGTTCAAGCCTATTAGTCAGTCTATTCTAGTCAATTTTAACCCCCCTACCCTAGTCCAAATTGGGGCATTAGGTCCCTAGTCGATCCCTAGTCATCCCCTGACCCCCTAGGATGTTTTTTTCAAACATGACCCTTTTTCCTTATGTCAAATCAATGGAGACATTGATTGGGCATCAAAGACATGAATTAGTGAAAATTTCAATCCGCGCAGACATCGGTTGATGACTCCAGTCTCTGGTCTACCCTAACCTCATTTTTCCATTTCAGAGATAGAAATTGGTTGATCACCATCTTCGGCCCCTAACCATGTCCTCACAGACATCGATCATTTGATCGACATCTCTATCCTGTTGGTTAAGATCTCTATTTTTTCCTTTTGTCCTGATAGCCGAGGATGTTTTTGAAGAATTTTTAGGTCTTTAGGGTTTCCTAGGTCTAAGTATCTTAAAAAACAAAAAAGCCCTAGTTTAACCTTTCGGCCTTCTATTTCTCCATTACTTTATCAGGTCACTTAAGTTTTAAATAAAGCATGTGCACTTTATTTTTCCTCAGTTAGTCACTCAATCTCCCAAAGAAATAAGAATATTCCTAAAAATCTATCGATTGCCTGAAAGCCCTTTGTTGCTTGATCTCATAAGCACTTTGGAATATTCTTTATTATCAAATGACTTAGCGATTGCCTTTTAGTCTCCAGGTCTCAATAAGTCCTTCTCGAGATCTAGCGACTACTGTGATAATTTCTTGTAAGGAAAATAACTATAGTCATGTAATCTCTAGGTAAGATCACCTTTGGTTAGGTTGTCTCTGAATGATTTATTAAAGTGATGTATTTCTCAGTGATTATAATTTTCTCTTTGGTCGTTGAGTCTCTAAATGAAGGTGTGGTCTTATTTCAAGTTAATCGCAAGGTCTACAGGTCTTCACGTGGTTAGTTATTTCATTCAGCGACTTGGATTCTCAGTGGTCACGTTATCTCCCAAAGGTGGTGGTTATCTCCTACGCGGTCAGCGATCCAATGACACATCTAGGTCTCCAGATGCAATGGTTAAGTCATAAAGGATTAAGAGACTCAACATTGGTTGTGAGATTAGGATTTGATCAATGAATGGTGTTTAATCTCAGAATCAAACTGTGGTTTAGAAAATCTTTCAGTGACTGAGAGAATTAGGTATTCGCCAAGTCTCCAGATGTAAGCAAGGTTAGATAAAGTATTTCACGACTGGGAGATACATACAATCGCGTGATCTCCAGATGATGCCAAGTTAAAATGAAGGATTAGTAAGCTGCTTCATCTTAGCCGTTGATTTAATCTCGATCTTGTGGTGGTAATGAAGTCTCAATACCAAATTTAGTTTATGAAAAACTTTCAGCGATTAAGAATTTGCCTGTTGTCACTAGATCTCATAAGAAAAGTGAAGGGTGGTCTTAGTCGCGTGATCTCATAATGAGAAATATTTCACCCGCGACTAAGAAATTGACTATAGTCGGGTGATCTTGTAATGTGAAAAATCAAAGATGGACTAAAGAGATCGACTATAGTCATGGAGTCTCTAGATCAAAAATATGTAGTGATTGTTAATCTCATAATGGATTCATAAAGTGGAAAATCTTTCCATGACTACAAGAAGTCCTCTTAGTCACCAGGTCTCACAAGCATTTTAAAAGGCACCAATATTGTTAAGCGACCACCAGACTTTTCTCCAGTCGCCAGGTCTCTGAATAATTGAATTTGAATTTCTTGAGCTATGGTTAGTAAATTGAGCTCCATTCGTGCTGAGTAATGGTAGAGGTGACATCTTTGATGTCTTTTTAGTGTTAGACATAGTGGTGTATTCAATGCCAGAGAATAAAATAGTTAGAGGTCACTCATTTGAAGGTTACGAAGCTTTGTGAAGAGTACAGAGTGCTTAGTATTTAGAGCTTTCCAAAATTACAGTGTGACCAGTGATTTTGCAAAGGATTTTTAGTATTCAGTTAGAATGAGTAAAGCAGCAGCAAGCGGGGCTTCAACCAGCCAAGGGTCTAAGGAGAAGGTGAAAGAAAGTTATTCAGATGAGTTCCTCACTCTCTTGTCAGGATCTTCATAGAATAAAAAGGTCAATGATGATTATTTTTTGGATGAATTAGCTTATTGTAGAGATGCTAAGACTCCTGAAGTCACGAGCATGTGTTTATTCAGATATTTTTATAAGAACCATGATAGTGCAGTACCAGTCTCAAACACTTGGACATCAGGGTTAGCTAAATTAATTGTTCCTAAGGTTTTTTTAGATGTGGACGCATTGCTTATGTTGTCTCAATAGTATGACCCCTTGTCTAGAACTATTAGAAAAGAGGATGGCTCTCCCCTGGTAACCCTAGACTAGAATTCATTCATGAATTCTTTTGGAATTCAAATCCCTATGGCCACTGAAATAGATTTGCAAGCCCAAGAAAATAGATATGTCAGAGAGGTTGCATTGGTCTCTAGGGAGATTAAGAGCCATATGTCCAAAGCAAACAGGAACTACATTGCACCCATGGCTGGGTCAACTCCATATTTTTACAAAGACCTCTGGTTTTACATGAAATACATTGCATATGGGATATGCCAAGTCCTGGGAGTCGATGCAGACCCAGAGAGGATCACCTCTGATATTTTGATGCTGGTTATGGATTCACAAAGTCATCTGGTGAGCCAGGGATATGATTATATTGGATATGTGATAAATAGAATGCATGAGGGTTTGATGTCTTTAAAGAATTTCACACCTGGTTCTACACCCAAGTTCTTACATTATTCTTTGTTAATGCACCTTATTATTTATCATAATTATAATCTTATAAATGTGGAGGATCTCAAGCCACAAATGATGTGGAATGGACAGCCCAACCCAGTACAGTTTTGGTTAGGAATCTAGAGTCCTTCTTGTCCTAGGTGTGATTTTGGTGCATTTGAAAATTGGATTGTGTACCCCATTCTCTGGAGTTTGGGTGTTAATTTCACAAGGTTGTCCACTAAGGTCCTGCAATTGGTAAGACCCCAATAGTTTGTTCATAATTGGACCAAAGGTCATAATTGGGGAGACTTTTTCTTTGAGAAGGGTTATACAATGATCAGAGTTTATGGATGCCCTTAGCCTCCCCATCTGCATCCATTTTTTATCCCACCAAGAATTGCATTTTTAGAGTTTATCTAGCAACTCATGTTGATAGATAAAGAACATTTGGCTCCCCACAGGAAAGGGACTTTCACACTTCAGCACTTCAAAGTGCACTATCTTACAATTGGGAAGGGAGCTTTCAACAGGGTAAATGATTGGTTAGAAAAATACAGGATGTTTGCAGCACCATACAGATATGTGGATAAAGAAGGTTTCATAGTTGCTGCTAGGAAATATTTCATGCCTACCATTCCTTTTAATAAGCAACATGAGGAATATCCAAAGGAAGATGTGATCAGAAACATCATTGAAGATGATGAGGTAGAGAAAAGAGTACAACAATTGGATTGATTATTTAAAATTGAGAAACAGTTAAAAGGAAAAGGTTTGGTATTTGGGGGTTTCTTTCCCACTTTGCCTTACCTCCAAAGACTTGAGCAGATGATGGCTCAATTTGACACATTGGTAGAATCCATGAAGGATCAAATTGATGATACTAATAGGGGTAAAAAAGCCCACTCTAATTTTGAATGTGAAGAAGATAGTGATGGTGGCTACCCAATATATAGCCCACCCCCTATGGAGAAACCAATGATTGTAGGGGCTGAAGAAGGAAATTAAGCCATTGACCTCAGTAAGTTACCTAGCTCTGATGATACTATTGAGACCCTCAAGAAAAAATAGTAGTTACTCACTAGGGAGCCTTCTGAAAGAAAAAGAGATAGAGTAGGTGCCCTCTTTATAGGAACTAGTGTTCACCATCATGAGATAAGAAAAGTAGTAAGAGAGGCAAAAAGACAATGAAGATATGAGACTGAAGATGTTGAATTGCCTTTGGCCCTTGGCCAAGATGAGAGGATAATTGAGTAGAATGCTTTCCTGAATGATGATAATTTTGTTAATTTAGATGAATTCAAAAGCTTCTTAATCTGGCACAAGCAACAATAGGTTGCATCTTGTGTGCAAATAACTGAAGAGGGTCAAGTGCCAAATGAGGTGGTACAACAGCTAAAAGAGTATGACCCTGAAGCTGAGATTTTGACCCCAAATGAGGCCAGGCAATTGGTAAAATAGAGCAACATGCTGCTTGTGCCTGGGTGGAATTTATATTCTAATTTTATAATTGATCAAATAAAGAGACAAGAAGATGTCACTCTGTCTTCAGAAACCCAAGTAGGGGACATCATCAAAGGTTTTGGGTATAGCCCAAAGAATCAGACATTAGCTATGTGGATTCTATACCCTAAAGAGAGGAAACCACAAATTTTGAATGTAAAAGAGGAATTGGAAGGTGATAAGATTGTGTGTTCTATCCACAATACAGGGGACCTTGAGATATCTCAGGTCTTGACCCAATTTGTGAAATTGAATGAGGATAAAAAAAAATAGCTATCTGAGAGGTATGGTGCTCTATTGAGTGACTATAGTGCCCTTGTAAAGGATAGGGATTTATAGATTATAAAGGTGATAGCATTAGAAAAGCATGCAGAGGAGCTGCAACTACAAATTATCAATACTCCTGTAGTAGCTCCTGCGCCTCTTGAGCAGCCTGTATTGATTGAGGCACAAGGAATGACAGAGGAGGAGGTGGCTACAGAATTGAAGAAGATAAATGATGAGAAGAATGAGGCTATCTTGTAAGCCCTATTGAACATTTTGCAGCATAGAGTAAATGCAATTAAGGATAGATTTGATCCATCTCAAATAGGATCCATACATGAGAGACATAAGTAATTGGTTTTATTGGGATTCCTGGTTACCCAAATCCCATCCTTGATGAAATTAGGAAAAAGCTTCCAAAATTCACTGGAAGCAATGCAGTCACTTGTGAAGAACATTTGAAAAGCTTCATTAATGTAATAGATGACTACAACATTGAGCCTGATGATGTGATCATGAAGCTTTTTGTTCAGTCTCTGACCGAAGATGCTAGAGATTGGTTTAGAAATTTACCTCATGCTAGCATATGCTCATGGGAATAGTTCAAACGTTATTTCAAAGAACAATATGGTGATAAAACTAATGAAGGTTTTATGCTTAATGAATTCAAAAACATCAAGAAAAATCCAAATGAGGGTGTTGTTGAGTTCAATGTTAGATTTCAAAAAGTGATGCATAAATTGTTGCAAGTTATCAGACTAGATGACAAGATTTGTTTGGTCACTTACCTAAATGCTTTTGATTCAAAAATGGGAAATCTTTTGAGAGATAAGAATCCTAGAAATCTTGCAGAAGCTTACAAGCTGGCCATAAATATAGAAAGAAATAGAAGAATATCAGGGAAGTTGGGAAGGAGGGAGGATTATAAACCTTCAATCTCAAACAGAAAGGAGCCAGGGAAGTCTGACACAAAACCAAAGGATGATGATAGTTTGAAGCAATTTTTGAAAGCAATAAAAGAGTTAAGGCCTAGTGAAGCAAGAAATAGTAGAGTGCAAGGAAATGATAGGCCATCCTTCAATAACTTTAACAAGTTACCAAGAATGCAGAACTATCCCTACAACACTCAGTGGAAAGATGGGAAGCCAGTGCTCCCTGAAAGAAAGGATAAACCAAGTGATAAGACCCCAGACCCCTTGCACAAAAATATATTAAATATGAATGATGGTGTTCCTTGGTGCATTGTTTTCCAATCACCTCATGACCCCTATTACTGTGCAATTGCTCAAAGTGTTTCTACAGATGAAGAGCAAGACAACAACAATGAAGAGTCTTATGATGATTAAGGATGTGGCATGACTTCTTCATACATATATGATGAAATGGATTCCACTAAAGAAGATGAAGGCCAAGATGTTGGTAGTTCCCAAGTCAAAAGTGAGGCTTACCATCAGCAAGTGTTTTCTGATGAAGAAGATAGTCAGTTGGATATAGTCCAATGCAACACTTTAAGAAATGATGAGCCAGTGGTGTTGAGAAGATCCTCTGATGAATAAATTGCACAAATCACAACAAATATGGTCACCCAATCCAAAAGCAACTACAATTTGAGAAATAGGGTGGTAGGTGATTTAGGTCAAAATTCATCTGGTATATTCATCAAAAGGACAGACAGATGTAAAACAAACTCAAGACAAAAATAAGGTTGATGATGTTGTTAGCAAGACTAAAATCAAAAAGAATGTAACATTTTCTCCTACTAATGTAACCTACAAAGTAAAGCAAAAACCTCTTCAGGAGACTGTTGTTTCTAGCCAAAAGGAGGTCAAAACCTTGAACAAGGATCTGTTGGAAACAATTGTCTGAAGGAAATTGCTACTCAATTATGTATTGTCTTTGATGTCACACTATGTCATAGTCCGCAGCAATCATCTTCTACCGAGCTCAGTCGGTCTACCAGACAGGAATATTAATGTTTACCAAGTTCACTCGGTTGCCAAAGAAAGTTTAGTGTTTACCGAGTTCACTCGGTTATCGAAGAAAGTTCAGTGTTTACCGAGTTCACTCGGTTGCCGAAGAAAGTTTAGTGTTTACCGAGTTCACTCGGTTATCGAAGAAAGTTCAGTGTTTACCGAGTTCACTCGGTTGCCGAAGAAAAGATAGTGTTTACCGAGTTCAGTCGGTTATCAAAGGTAAAGAATTATCGGTGTTTACCGAGTTCCCTCGGTCACCGAAAGATTATAGAAAGATATGGTCACTGAGCACTGTCAGCCCTTGAAGGATTTTTGCAAATAGAGTTTACTTAATTCAGCCGACTGTTATACTAAATAATGTCAATTTGACTAATCCAAAATCATATAAATAAAAGGTCAAATGTGAAAAGTAAAGAGGCACAGCAGAAGATTTACAGAAGAAAAGAAGGAAAGGTATATGCGAATTTGTGAAGGATGTTCAGATATCCTTGAGGAGCAGCAGAGATTTATTCGATCAGAGAGGATCAGACTTATGCAGAACAGAGATCTGTAATTAGCAAGACAGTTGCATTATTATACAGGTCACTTTTTCATTGTTACCTTCTTGTCATTGTAACAGTGAATTCAAAATCTCTTAACCGAGTTGGTTTAACAACCATAATGTAAATCCTCTAACAAGGTGACAATTCCATTGAATTGTTTTCAAGACCTCTTACCAGGCCACTCCTAGCAGGGTGTTTTTAAATCCTCTAACAAGGTCACACCTAACAGTGTGTTTTGTAACCTTTTACCGGGTTGGCTTCTAACCGGGCATCACTTCAGAAAAGTGAAAATCAGTATCTAGATACATTGGTGGTTTTTCCCATATTGGGTTTCCACGTTAAATCTTGTGTCTCTTGTGTTCTTAATTGCTTTCTCAATCATTTACATGTGCTGATGAATATCTAAAGATAATATTGATAATACTTTCTGCATCTTCAAAGTTACTACAATCTATTTACTGAGTGCAAAAATAGATAACAGTGTTAAGATATCCGAAGGGATCTGCAAAGAATTATAGTAAAGTGTTTTTATGGTTGACTGATTCACCCCCCCTCTCAGTCACTTCACCCATATTCCATCAATTGGTATCAGAGCTTTTGGTGCTTACAGGAAGGGTTTCAAAGACCTAAGCTAAAGATCAGGATGTCTTACAAGAGGGAAATCCCAAAGCTTAACAGAGATAACTTTTCAGCATGGCAAGGTCTCATGCGACTTCATCTGGCTTCCATTGGTGATTCAGGATGCAAATACATTGATGAAGAGTATACAATTCCTAATGGCGCATTAACTGTTGAAGACATTGCAGATAAAAAGACTCACAACACCATGATGATAGACATTGCATCTACTCTCAGCTATGAAGAATTTGATGATATTAAAGACTGCACCACTGCATATCAAATGTGGGTGGCACTGAAGAAAATATATGGTGGTGATGCAAATGTGAAAAGAGCCAAAGCAGAAAGCCTAAGAGGACAGTTTGACAAGATGAATATGAAGGAAGATGAAAACATTGCAAAATATGTTGAAAGAATAAAAGCAAGTGTAAGTGCAATTAGAGCTTCTGGAGGAACAATCTCAGATGAGACTGTTATAAGCAAGGTACTCAGAACACTACTCCCTATCTATGCAATAAGAGTATCAGCTATTCAAGAAAGAAGATGTGAAACAAACCAGAATATAACTCTGGATGCTTTAGTTGGAAGATTGACAGCTTTTGAATTAGACAACTATGACAACTATGTTCCTAGTTCCAAAAATATTGAATCAGCATTTGAGGCCAAGGTTTCACTAAAGAAGAACAAGAAAATTAAAGAAGTTCAGACAGACAGTGAAGAAGAATCAGAAGAAAGTTCTGATAGTGATCTTGAAATTGTAGAAGCATTACTTGCAAAGAAGTACTCTAGAGGGAAAGGTAAGTATAAAGGTAAAACTCCTTTAATCTGTTTTTCATGTGAAGAAATTGGACATATTGCAGCTAGGTGCCCAAACAAGCAAGTCAAAGAAGAAAAGAGAAGTCACAAGTACTATGGCAAAAAGAATTTCAAATCATACAAGGATAAAGGTAAGAAATCATGTTTTATGGCTAAAGATTCTGATGATAGTGAAGAAGAAATTGTCTTTATTGCTATAAAAGATGAATCTGATGATGATGAAGATAAGATGGCACTTATTTCTCATATAAGCAAAGATGATATATGGATAATAGACAGCGGATGTTCACACCACATGACTAGTGACAAGACAAAATTTGAATATCTAGAAGACTGTGACAATGGTAATGTAAGATTTGGAAACAATGAACCTTGTTGTATAAAAGGAAAAGGAAGAATCTCATTAACCAGAGAACTCATATGTGATAATGCTTACTGGGTTGAAGGACTAAAACATAATCTTTTAAGTGTAGCACAGCTAATCAACACTGGTTTCAAGGTTGAATTCATGAATGGTCAAGCAAGACTGCTGGATGGAAAAGGAAAACTCATTGGATCAGGTAAACAAACAAAAGGTAACTTATTTTATCTTGATCTCAATGAATATTCATGCCTTATTGCTCAAACAGAAGAAAGTTGGCTATGGCACAAAAGGTTATGTCATGTGAATTTTGATAACATGATAAAAATAAGCAAATTCAAGAAGGTTAGAGGCATTCCTACTTTGAAGAAACCTGACACTGGTCTATGTAAGAATTGTCAGATTGGCAAAATGAGTAAAACTAGTTTCAAAAGTAAGAACTATCAGTCTAAAGAAATTTTGGAAATTGTGCATACTGATTTATGTGGACCTATTGGAATACAAAGCTATACTGGAGATAAATTCTTTATTCTTTTCGTTGATGATTATTCTAGAATGATGACTGTTATGTATTTAAGAGAAAAATCAGAGGCATTTGAAAAGTTCAAATGGTACTTAGCAAGAGTAGAAAAAGAAACAGGGAAAAGATTGAAATGCTTAAGATCAAACAGAGGTGGTGAATTCATCTCCCATGATTTTAACAACTTCTGCATAGAAAGAGGAATCAAAAGACAGGTATCAGCTCCTAGAACTCCTGAGCAGAATGGAATAGTAGAAAGAAGAAACAGATCTATTATGGATTGTGCAAGGACTCTAATGATAGAAAAGAACATCGCTATAAAGTACTAGAAGGAAGCTATCAGCACTGCAGTTCATACCTTGAACCGAGTACAACTGAAGAAAGACACATTCAAAACTCCTTATGAATTATGGTATGGCTATAAACCTAATGTAAGTTACATGAAAATATTTGGTAGCAAGTGTTATATCTTAAAAGAATCCAGAAGAAATAAATTTGATGTGAAAAGTGATGAAGGAATATTCCTAGGATACTCTAGCAAAAGCAAGGCATACAAATGTCTGAACTTATCTACTTACAAAGTCATAGAAATTATACATGTAAAATTTGATGATTTTGTAGAAAAGACTGAGGAAGAAAGCAAAAGGGAACCTGAGAACTACAGAAGATTCATTTACATTGAACCTGAAACATTGACAGACACAACTATCAATAAGGAAGCTATATCTACCGAGCCGAGCACAGTTACCGAGTCACAGACCGAGTCACAGGAAGAAGTTCAAACTGAGTCACAGGAAGAAATTCAGACCGAGTCTCAGCCTGAAGTTACCGAGCAAATATCTACCGAGCCCGAGCAACCTGAAGAAGAGATCCTAGAAGACAACAGCATGAATCATTCAAAAGGCAAGGAACCTATACTAGCCAAATATGTCAGAAGACATCATACACCAGATCAAATCATTGGAAACAAATCAGATGGTACTATGACAAGAAGCAAGCTAAAAGGTACATGTCTACTTACTGATTTTGAACCTAGAAATATCAAAGATGCATTGGAGAATGAAAGTTGGATTGAAGCAATGAATGAAGAATTAGAACAAATACAAAAGAACAAAACTTGGACTCTTGTACCTAGACCTAAAGATAAGAATGTAATTGGAACAAAATGGGTATTCAGGAACAAGCTGAATGAAGATGGTCAAGTATCTAGAAACAAAGCTAGACTGGTATGTAAAGGTTATTCTCAAGAAGAAGGTATAGATTATGGGGAAAATTTTGCTCCTGTTGCAAGATTAGAAGGTGTAAGAACTCTACTTGCTTATGCAGCACACAAAGGATTTAAGGTATATCAGATGGATATAAAATCTGCATTTCTCAATGGAATTCTTGATGAAGAAATCTACATCGAACAACCTGAAGGTTTTGTTGATCCAGATAAAAGGGACATGGTCTGCAGGTTACACAAAGCATTGTATGGTTTAAAACAAGCTCCTAGAGCATGGTATGAAAGACTCCATAACTATTTGATTCAGATTAATTTCAAAAGAGCTAATGATAACAGCAATCTGTATATTAAAGAAGGACCGGATGACAAAATTGTATTGGCAGAAATATTTGTTGATGATACTATATTTACAGGGAATGAGGATCAGTGCAAAGAATTTTCAGAGCAAATGAACAGAGAATTTGAAATGTCTATGTTTGGTTTAATAAAATTCTTTGTTGGTCTTCAAATTCAGCAAAGCAAGAATGGTATATACATTACTCAATCCAAATACATTAAGGAGATACTTAAGAAGTTTGGTATGGAAGATTCAAAACCAGTTGGTACACCCATGTGTACTGGACTGAAACTTACCAAAAATGATGATTCAAAAGAAGTTGATCAGACCCTATACCGATCTATGATTGGAAAATTGCAGTATGTAGTACATACAAGACCTGATATTGCCTTAGCAGTCGGTATAGTAGCTAGATTCTCAGCAAAACCTAAGGAAAATCACATGATGGCAATCAAAAGAATCTTAAGATACTTAAAAGGAACTGAAGAGTATGGTTTGTGGTATAAATTTGGAGGCAATCTAGACTTAAAAGTGTTTACTGATGCTGATTGGGTAGGAAACATTGATGACAGAAAAAGCACAAGTGGTGGAGCATTTTTTCTTGGAAAAAGACTGGTATCCTGGACTAGTAAAAAGCAGAATTGTACATCTCAATCCACAGCTGAAGCAGAATATGTTGCTGCTGCAGTAAACTGTTCAAATATTGTTTGGTTTAAACAGCTATTAGAAGGTATGAAGGTTGAAATCAAAGAACCAGTTGTTATATTTTGTGACAATACCAGTGCAATAAACATTTCTAAAAATCCAGTGATGCATTCCAAAACCAAGCACATTGCTATTAAATATCACTTTGTCAGAGAATTGGTGCAGGACAAGGAAATCAGATTAGAATATATTCATACAAAAGAACAGATTGCAGATATTTTTACCAAACCATTACCTAAGGATGCATTTATGTATCTAAGAGGTAAGTTAGGGGTCATTCCCCTATCCGAGGCTCACTAAATACAGTTTTAGTGATGCATCAACCAGAACATGACTGAAAATCAACTTGTTGATGCAGTATATTAAAGGAATCATTGCATATGAATCAGTACTTGAGGTACATTAATTTTCACCGGTAATATGTGAATTATCTTTGGCATATGTTGTCAAAGAGGGAGTGTTCGCTATGTCTTTGCTATTACTTCAAGAACTTCAAGAAATTTTCAAATAGTCAGAAGGAAAAATTTTCAGGATACAGGAAGTTTGCTGACAGAGGGAGATTTGAATCTAAACCAAGCTAACTCTTTCAAATTTCTTATGATATGACATATTGTGTTGCCATCAATGCCAAAGAGGGAGATTGTTGGAAACAATTGTCTGAAGGAAATTGCTACTCAATTATGTATTGTCTTTGATGTCACACTATGTCATAGTCCGCAGCAATCAGCTTCTACCGAGCTCAGTCGGTCTACCAGACAGGAATATTAATGTTTACCAAGTTCACTCGGTTGCCAAAGAAAGTTTAGTGTTTACCGAGTTCACTCGGTTATCGAAGAAAGTTCAGTGTTTACCGAGTTCACTCGGTTGCCGAAGAAAGTTTAGTGTTTACCGAGTTCACTCGGTTATCGAAGAAAGTTCAGTGTTTACCGAGTTCACTCGGTTGCCGAAGAAAAGATAGTGTTTACCGAGTTCAGTCGGTTATCAAAGGTAAAGAATTTTCGGTGTTTACCGAGTTCCCTCGGTCACCGAAAGATTATAGAAAGATATGGTCACCGAGCACTGTCGGCCCTTGAAGGATTTTTGCAAATAGAGTTTACTTAATTCAGCCGACTGTTATACTAAATAATGTCAATTTGACTAATCCAAAATCATATAAATAAAAGGTCAAATGTGAAAAGTAAAGAGGCACAGCAGAAGATTTACAGAAGAAAAGAAGGAAAGGTATATGCGAATTTGTGAAGGATGTTCAGATATCCTTGAGGAGCAGCAGAGATTTATTCGATCAGAGAGGATCAGACTTATGCAGAACAGAGATCTATAATCAGCAAGACAGTTGCATTATTATACAGGTCACTTTTTCATTGTTACCTTCTTGTCATTGTAACAGTGAATTCAAAATCTCTTAACCGAGTTGGTTTAACAACCATAATGTAAATCCTCTAACAAGTTGACAATTCCATTGAATTGTTTTCAAGACCTCTTACCAGGCCACTCCTAGCAGGGTGTTTTTAAATCCTCTAACAAGGTCACACCTAACAGTGTGTTTTGTAACCTTTTACCGGGTTGGCTTCTAACCGGGCATCACTTCAGAAAAGTGAAAATCAGTATCTAGATACATTGGTGGTTTTTCCCATATTGGGTTTCCACGTTAAATCTTGTGTCTCTTGTGTTCTTAATTGCTTTCTCAATCATTTACATGTGCTGATGAATATCTAAAGATAATATTGATAATACTTTCTGCATCTTCAAAGTTACTACAATCTATTTACCGAGTGCAAAAATAGATAACAGTGTTAAGATATCCGAAGGGATCTGCAAAGAATTATAGTAAAGTGTTTTTATGGTTGACTGATTCACCCCCCCTCTCAGTCACTTCACCCATATTCCATCAGGATCAGCATGGCCTTATGGAACATGAAGAAAATAAGGAGGCTACTATCATTAAACAAGATGTAGTTGACCCCAAGTATATTCCAGTTGACATGGGAAAGCTGTTATCATAGATTTATGTTAAGGTCCCCTTATTAGAAATGATGAGAATAGAAGAGCATAAAGACAAGGCTTTGAGTTGGGTGAAAGGAGTTCTCCCTTCTGATGCCCAAAATTCCACCAAGAGTGGTAGAATGGCTACTGCAGCAAGTGATTCAACTGAAAACTAGTGTGGGGAGATTATCTTTGAGATCCCTCAGATTTATTTGGATACTAATGTTGTTAATTCCATGATAGGAACTATTGATCCTTTCTTTCTATCCCTAATATTAAATGGAAAGTTGTTAAGAAATTGTATAATTGATTGAGGAGCCTCTAATACTGTTATGCATGTAGAAATAATGAAATCTTTGGGTCTAAAAGTAGATACACCTCATGGAAGATGTCAGGCTATGGATTCAAGAGAGGTCCCTGTTATTGGTACTATAAAAGAATTTCCTTACAGATTGGCAGCTTTCCCTGACAAGATGCTAACAATGAGTGTTTTGGTGGTTGATATCCCACCTCATTATGGAATGTTACTATCAAGAAAATGGAGTGCTTCAATGGGAGGTAGTATTCAGTGTGATTTATCCTTTGCAAATATCAATATTGATGGTGACAATGTGAGAGTATCTAGAGAAAGCAGAACCCCACACATGATTGAGCTAACCAATATGGATAAGTTGAATTGTTGTGTGGACATTGACATGGAAAATTTTAGAGTGGAAAAGGCCATTTCACAAAAGGAAGATTCAGATCCACTGGCTCTAGAACTAAAAGAACAACAAAATGGACTATGGCAGATGTATTTTGATGGAGCTTTCTCAAAGGAAGGTTCAGGAGCTGGTGTTCTATTCATATCTCCATCAGGTACCACTTTTAAGTATTCCTTCTCATTGACTTTTCAATGCACAAATAATACTGCTAAGTATGAAGCATTGTCATTAGGATTAAATATTGCTATCAAACATGGGATAAAATGTTTAAAGGCTTTTGGTGATTTTGAGCTTGTGGTGGCACAAGTTCAATCTAAGTATGTTGTTAAGAATGATAGGTTGAAATTGTATAAACATGTAATATGGGATTAGATTGAAATGTTTGATGCTTTCAATATATGTTGGGTAGAAAGATCCAAGAACATAATGGCTGATTTTTTGGCCAATGTTTCTTTGAAGAGAGATGATTCAACTTTGTTTGGAGTATCAATAGTAGAAATAAAAAGTAGGCCAATTGTCTCAGACAACATTTACAATTGGCAGGTCTTTGAGGATGATCATGACATTTTGAAATTTATGCAATGCCTTGACATATATGAGGGTCAACTTATAGACTGCAACACAGTGGTTGAGGAAATTGAAGGTAAGGACATGGTCATGGGAAATGAGGTAATCCAGTTGAATTCAAATCATATCCCTAAGGGTTTAATTGAGTTAAAAGCATTATATAGTAGTCAAAATGATTATATGTTAAAGTCAAGTAATGCTAAGGCTGAAGATCTGGAGGAAGTAAATTTGGGATCACATAATGCACCTCAAATGGTTTATATTGGGAAGGGATTATCCCCTCAGCTAAGATATAACCTGATAAAGTTGTTAAGAAAGCACAAGCATGTGTTTGCATGGTCCTATGATGACCTAAAAGCTTATAGAGAGGACCTGTTCCAACATGAAATCACGTTAAAGCAAGATGTTAAACCATTTAGACAGAAGCAAAGACCCATTAACCCAATTTTGGCTCCTAAAATGCAGTAGGAGCTGGCCAAGTTGAGTGATGCAGGAATAATCCAACCTATAAGGCATTCAACTTGGGTATCTAATTTAGTCCTAGTTAGAAAGAAGAATGGTGATATTGGATTGTGTGTGGACTTTAGGAATATGAATGTTGCATCATTGAAGGATAATTATTCACTACCCAACATGGAGGCAATGTTGCATAAAGTCACTGGATGTGAGTTATTGTCTATGATGGATGGTTTCTCTGGATATAACCAGGTGCTGGTGAAAGAATCTGAACAATTCAAAATAGCATTCACAACACCTTGGGGAACCTATGTATATGTCAGAATGCCATTTGGCCTTAGAAATGTTGGAGCAACTTTTCAAAGGGCCATGGATGTTGCTTTCAAAGAATATATAGACTTGTTTATGGTGGTGTACCAAGATGACCTAACTGCTTATTCTAAATGGGTTGTTGATCATTGCTCACATCTAGAAAAGATTTTTGTCAAAGCTCTATAATATGGTGTGTTTCTAATCCAAAGAAGTGTAACTTTGCAGTCAAAGAATGAAATTTGCTAGGACACATTGTATCAAAAGAAAGAATAAGAATTGATCCATAAAGGGTTGAAGCTATCCAAAGGGTTACAGCGCCCAAAAATCTTAAAGGGGTGCAATCCTTTTTAGGAAAAATCAATTTTGTTAGGAGATTCATTGCAAATTTTTTTGAAATTGTTAAGCCCATAGTGAAGTTGCTAAAGAAGGATGTCAAGTTTCAATGGACTACTGAAGCTCAAGGTGCCTTTGATAAAATTAAAGAAGTAGTTCAACAAGCACCTATGCTGAGGTCTCCTAATTATACTAAGCCCTTTTCACTTTTTTCTTTTGCATCATTTCACACCATTGCAGTTGTATTAATACAAAAGGATGAAGAAGGTTTTGAAGATCCGATTGCATTTTTTAGTAAATCTTTACAGGCTACTAACATAAATTATGAAATGATGGAGAAACAGGCATATGCACTGGTAAAAGTAGTAAAATCCTTCAGACCTTATCTGGTTTGTGCTAAGGTAGTGGCATATGTCCCACATGAAGCAGTAAAAGATGTCCTTACTCAGTCTGAAGTTACTGGTAAGAGATGCAAGTGGATCACCAGGATTCAAGAATTCAATTTAGAAATCCATATCACCAAGTTGGTAAGAGGACAAGGCCTGGAAAGATTAATGACTGAAGAGAATATGGATTTAGTCCAGATTAACAATGAAAGAATTCCAGATATGACAATAACAAGTATTGAGTTGCAACCATACTATGCTGACATTGTATATTTCATTAAGAATGCCAGATGCCCAGAATATATGATAGATAATCAAAAGAGATCCCTAAAATTGCAATCTCAGAAGTATACATTGATACAAGGGGACTTGTATTGGAAAAATAGAGATGGGGTCTTGTTGTTTTGCCTTGATAAGTGTCAAGCATAAAAGGTTTTGAGTGAAATGCATGCTGGTGTTTGTGGAGGGCATTATTTGGCAAAGACTACTGCCCATAAAATTTTGAGGGTTGGCTATTTTTGGCCTATGTTCTTTAAAGATTTTTTCCAGTTTTTTAAGAAGTGTGAAGCCTAGTAGAAATTTGCTTCTAAATTAAAATACTCAGGAGCACTATTGTTGAACCCAATAACTGCTGAGGCACCATTTTCCATGTGGGGAATGGATTTCATAGGTGAGTTTGCTGAGAAATCTAGTGGAGGACATAGTTGGATACTTGTTGCAACTGACTACTTCACAAAATGGATAGAGGCCATTCCCACAAAGAAAGCAACAAGTAAAGTAGTGATTGATTTCTTACTTAACAATATTTTGACTAGATTTGGTGTCCCCATGAATTTGATCACAGATGCAATGTGTTTCAGATCAGATGACTTCAAGGAGTTTTGTAAAGACAATGGAATCATGACATCTTATTCATCTCCTTATCATCCCCAAGCTAATGGACAAGCTAAATCTAGTAACAAAATCATTCTGACAATCTTGAAGAAAACACTTGAGAAAAATAAGAGAGATTGGCATTCCAAGTTGAAGCTAGCCCTATGGGCAGATAGGATCATAGTGAAGAAGGCCACTAGGAAGTCTCCTTTTGAACTAGTATATGGTTTGCAGTCAAGGTTACCCATAAACAATCTAATTCCAATTTACAAGTTTATACAAGATGAGGAATTGGATGTCTCAGAGCCAATGCAGGACAGAATCATTCAATTGACTGAATTAGATGAACTGAGAAGGGAGAGTCAAAAGAGAAATATCAAGTTGCAACAAAAGATGAAGTACCTTTTTGACAAAAGAGAAACTACCAAAAAATTCAGAACAGATGATTTAGTGCTTCAATGGAATGTGAGAGCAGAAGATAAAGGGAAACATAAAAAGTTTGAATCATTATGGCTTGGTCCCTTTATGATTCATGAGGGTTTTGGGAAAGATTCCTACTTGTTGAAGAACATGGATGATGAAGTTTTTGAATTTCCAGTGCAAGGGAAATTCTTGAAACCCTTCTTCAATTAAGTTTTTGATTTTCATGCATATGTAAATCTCCTGTGAATTTTGTATAGGTTTGTTTCCTTTCAAGTCATGTGTTTTTGTTCCTATTCTAGGTTAGTGTGGTTTTTGGTCTACATCCCAAAGATTTGTGGTTCTTGCTCAAACTTGCATTTAAACATCCTCAAATAGAGCCACTGTTGGTTAAGATCTCTATTTTTTCCTTTTGTCCTGATAGCCGAGGATGTTTTTGAAGAATTTTTAGGTCTTTAGGGTTTCCTAGGTCTAAGTATCTTAAAAAACAAAAAAGCCCTAGTTTAACCTTTTAGCCTTCTATTTCTCCATTACTTTATCGAGTCACTTAAGTTTTAAATAAATCATGTGCGCTTTATTTTTCCTCAGTTAGTCACTCAGTCTCCCAAAGAAATAAGAATATTCCTAAAAATCTAGCGATTGCCTGAAAGCCCTTTGTCGCCTAATCTCATAAGCACTTTGGATTATTCTTTATTGTCAAACAACTTAGCGATTGCCTTTTAGTCTCTAGGTCTCAATAAGTCCTTCTCGAGATCTAGCGACTGCTGTGATAATTTCTTGTAAGGAAAAGAACTATAGTCACGTAATCTCTAGGTAAGATCACCTTTGGTTGGGTTGTCTCTGAATGATTTATTAAAGTGATGTATTTCTCAGTGATTATGATTTTCTCTTTGGTTGCTGAGTCTCTAAATGAAGGTGTGGTCTTATTTCAAGTTAATCACCAGGTCTCCAGGTCTTCACGCGATTAGTTATTTCATTCAGCAACTTGGATTCTCAGTGGTCGTGTTATCTCCCAAAGGTGGTGGTTATCTCCTACGTGGTCAGTGATCCAGCGACACAGTTGTCTCCAGGTCTCCAGATGTAGCAGTTAAGTCATAAAGGATTAAGAGACTCAGCGTTGGCCATGAGATTGGGATTTGATCGACGGATGGTGTTTAATCTCAGAATTAAACTATGGTTTAGAAAATCTTTCAACGACTCAGAGAATTAGGTATTCGCCAAGTCTCCAAATGTAACCAAGGTTAGATAAAGTATTTCATGACTGGGAGATACATACAGTCACGTGATCTCCAGATGATGCCGAGTTAAAAGGAAGGATTAGTAAGTTTCTTCATCTCAGTCGTTGATTTAATCTCGATCTTGTGGTGGTCGCGAAGTCTCAATACCAAATTTGATTTATGAAAAGCTTTCAGCGATTAAGAATTTGCCTATTGTCACCAGATCTCATAATAAAAGTGAAGGGTGGTCTTAGTCGCGTGATCTCATAATGAGAAATATTTTGCCCGCGACTAAGAAATCGACTATAGTCAGGTGATCTCGTAATGTGAAAAATCAAAGATGGACTAAAGAGATCGACTATAGTCGTGTAGTCTCTAGATCAAAAATATGTAGTGATCGCTTAATCTCGTAATGGATTCATAAAGTGGAAAATCTTTCCATGACTACGAGAAGTCCTCTTAGTCATCAAGTCTCACAAGCATTTTAAAAGGTGCCAATATTGTTAAGTGACCGTGAGACTTTTCTCCAGTCGCCAGGTCTCTGAATAATTGAATTTGAATTTCTTGAGCTACAGCTAGTAAATTGAGCTCCATTCATGCTGAGTAATGATAGAGGTGACGTCTTTGATGTCTTTTCAGTGTCAGACATAGTGGTGCATTCAATGCCATAGAATAAAATAGTTAGAGGTCACTCATTTGAAGGTTACGAAGCTTTGTGAAGAGTATAAAGTGCTTAGTTTTTAGAGCTTTCCAGAATTACAATGTGACCAGTGATTTTGCAGAGAATTTTTAGTATTCAGTCAGAATGAGTCAAGCAGCAATAGGCAGGGCTTTAACCAACCGAGGGTCTAAGGAGAAGGTGAAAGAAAGTTATTCAGACGAGTTCCTCACTCTCTTGCCAGGATCTTCGCAAAATAAAAAGATCAGTGATGATTATTTTGTGGATGAATTAGCTTATTGCAAAGATGCTAAGACTCCTAAAGTCACGGGCATGTGTTTATTCAGATATTTTTATAAGAACCGTGATAGTGCAGTACCAGTCTCAAACCCTTGGAAATCAAAGTTAGCTAAATTAATTGTTCCTGAGGTCTTTTTAGATGTGGATGCATTGCTTATGTTGTCTCAACAGTATGACCCCTTGTCTAGAACTATTAGAAAAGAGGATGGCTCTCCCCTGGTAACCCTAGACCAGAATTCATTCATGAATTCTTTTGGAATTCAAATCCCTATGGCCACTGAAATAGATTTGCAAGCCCAAGAAAATAGATATGTCAGAGAGGCTGCATTAGTCTCTAGGGAGATTAAGAGTCATATGTCCAAAGAAAAGAGGAACTACATTACACCCATGGTTGGGTCAACACCATATTTTTACAAAGACCTCCAGTTTTACATGAAATACATTGCAAATGGGATATGCCAGGTCCTGGGAGTCGATGCAGGCCCAGAGAGGATCACCTCTGATATTCTGATGCTGGTTATGGATTCATAAAGTCATCTAGTGAGCTGGGGATATGATTATATTGGATATGTGATAAACAGAATGCATGAGGGTTTGATGTCTTTAAAGAATTTCACACCTCGTTCTACACCCAAGTTCTTACATTATTCTTTGTTGATGCACCTTATTGTGTATCATAATTATAATCTTATAAATGTGGAGGATCTCAAGCCACAAATGATGTGGAATGGACAGCCTGACCCAGTATAGTTTTGGTTAGGAATCTGGAGTCCTTCTTGTCCTAGGTGTGATTTTGGTGCTTTTGAAACTTGGATTGTGTACCCCATTCTCCAGAGTTTGGGTGTTAATTACACAAGGTTGTCCACCAAGGTCCTACAATTGGTAAGACCCCAATAGTTTGTTCATAATTGGACCAAAGGTCATAATTGGGGAGACTTTTTCTTTGAGAAGGGTTATACAATGATTAGAGTTTATGGATGCCCTAAGCCTCCCCATCTGCTTCCATTTTTTGTCCCACCAAGAATTACATTTTTAGAGTTTATCTAGCAACTCATGTTGATAGATAAAGAATATTTGGCTCCCCACAGGAAAGGGACTTTCACACCTCGGCACTTCAAAGTGCACTATCTTACAATTGGGAAGGGAGCTTTCAATAGGGTAAATGATTGGTTATAAAAATACAGGATGTTTGCAACACCATACAAATATGTGGATACAGAAGGTTTCATAGTTACTGCTAGGAAATATTACATGCCTACCATTCCTTTTAATAAGCAGCATGAGGAATATCCAAAGGAAGATGTGATCAAAAACATCATTGAAGATGATGAGGTAGAGAAAAGAGTACAATAATTGGATCGATTATTTAAAATTGAGAAACAATTAAAAGGAAAAGGGTTGGTATTTGGGGGTTTCTTTCCCACTTTGCCTTACCTCCAAAGACTTGAGCAGATGATGGCTCAATTTGACACATTGGTAGAATCCATGAAGGATTAAATTGATGATACTAATAGGGGTAAAAAATCCCACTTTGATTCTGAATGTGAAGAAGATAGTGATGGTGGCTACCCAATATATAGCCCACCCCCTATGGAGAAACCAATGATTGTAGGGGCTGAAGAAGGAAATGAATCCATTGACCTCAATAAGTTACCTAGCTCTGATGATATTGTTGAGCACCTCAAGAAAAAATAGAAGTTACTCACTAGGGAGCCTTCTGAAAGAAAAAGAGATAGAGTAGGTGCCCTCTTTACAGGAACTGGTGTTCACCATCATGAGATAAGAAAAGTAGTAAGAGAGGCAAAAAGACAACGAAGATATGGACTGAAGATGCTGAATTGCCTTTGGCCCTTGGCCAATATGAGAGGATAATTAAGCAAGATGCTTTCCTGAATGATGATAATTTTGTTAATTTAGATGAATTCAAAAGCTTCTTAATCTGGCACAAGCAACAACAGGTTGCATCTTGTGTGCAAATAATTGAAGAGGGTCAAGTGCCAGATGAGGCGGTACAACAGCTAAAATAGTATGACCCTGAAGCTAAGATTTTGACCCCAGATGAGGCCAGGCAATTGGTAAAATAGAGCAACATGTTGCTTGTGCCTAGGTGGAATTTATATTCTGATTTTATAATTGATCAAATAAAGAGACAAGAAGATGTCACTCTATCTTCAGAAACCCAAGTAGGGGACATCATCAAAGGGTTTGGGTATAGCCCAAAGAATCAAGCATTAGCTATGTGGAGTCTATACCGTAAAGATAGGAAACCACAAATTTTAAATGTAAAAGAGCAATTGGAAGGTGATAAGATTGTGTGTTCTATCCATAATACAGGGGACCTTGAGATATCTCAGGTCTTGACCCAATTTGCGAAATTGAATGAGGATAAAAAAAAATAGCTATCTAAGAGGTATGGTGCTCTATTGAGTGACTATAGTGCCCTTGTAAAGGATAGGGATTTACAGATTATAAAGGTGACAACATTAGAAAAGCATGCAGAGGAGCTGCAACTACAAATTATCAATACTCCTGTAGTATCTCATGCACCTCTTGAGCAGCCTGTATTGATTGAGGCACAAGGAATGATAGAGGAGGACATGGCTACAAAATTGAAGAAGATAAATGATGAGAAGAATGAGGCTATCTTGCAAGCCCTATTGGACATTCTGCAGCATAGAGTAAATGCAATTAAGGATAGATTTGATCTTGTTTTCAATGCTTATGGAAAATTGCCAGAATTGCAGAAGGAGGTCAATAATTATGTACAAATTTTGAGCAGGTTTCATACTGTTTGGTCTATCAGAGTACCATTTTTTGAAAGATTGATATTTGCTCAATCTTTGGGAAGTGACATTCCATAGACAGTTGTGATGGTTTGTGAGGAGATTGACAGAGTTAAAGCCATATTACCACTTTTTAAAGGTAAGGAAAATCTAATTGAGGCTAAGATAGCCATGCTCAGCTCCTGTTCCAATAAGTTTATCCCTTCAATCATGAATACGGATGGAACCATAAAGAGTCTTGATCAGTGGAGATCGGACGTTGATTTTTCATTGGCTAGGAAGGAGGCATTTTTAGGTGAAGATAATAATGTTGATTTAGAAAGCTTCAACAAAACCCTAGATGAAGCAATTAAGGCTGAGACAGATCTCACCAAATTTATAACAGATGTCAAAGCAATTATGGATGCCAGGTGGGAGAGACAAAAAGCACAGCTACAACTTGTCCAAAACTTTAATTGGCCATCAGATGAAGAAGTAACTACATGGGATGAACTGAAAAAGCCCAAAAAATTTAGATCTACTACAGTTGACTTGGACATTTTGGATGAAGAAGGAGGAGGATATCTGACGTACCTAACACCTGATCTTAGAATACAGGGATGATAAGCTATCATTTAAGAATGGTGTAGGTTAGCCTAAAATGGCGGTCACCATATCTCATTAAAACTTATGAAGATATCATAAATGCTTGCAGTTGAAGCTGTCAGTTTCAAGTGGCCAAGGTTGCAGAATAGTCCAAGAATGTTTTGTCTTTCCACCGCCTAAGGGCTTATTGTATTTTATTTTTATGATTTGTCTCTTGTGCTTTTAGGGTTAGGTTTTTCAACCATCTGAAGCTTGTTACATTCCCATTCATAAGGGAATTCCAAGGTGGTTGAAAAGGGGATATAAATAGAGTTGAAGACTCATTTTTGAGGGGTCGAAAAGATATAGAAAATTTGAATAGAATTGCTTTGAAGTAGACTTCCAAGTTTTGTGTCTGATCTTCTGAGTAACAAAATTGTGAATGTAATTGGCAAGTTGGTTTTAATACAAATACACTGCAACTTCTACCATATACTATTGTTGTCTCTCTACCTTTATATTGTACTCTTGTATGTTTTACATGTTAGGCATTTAAAATATACCAGTTGTAAAGCAACTTGCTTGATTGATTTATGAGTTTCTTTCAAGGAAAGAATTAAAAGTTCTCATAGTTCACCTTGAAGAGTAGATATATCTGTATGGATTTTGATAATAACAGTGTTTGGTTGATAGAATAGTTTGTAAGGCAATCTATTTGGATTTGTGGCTAGTATGCAAGGCATACTGTTGTATTTCTTTTAAAATTATCTGGTTGATTTACATTTGGATTTCTTTTTCCCATTAGATAAGGCACTGGTTTGTTGTTTATTTCTTATGGTTTTTGTTACTCAAAAATACATCATACAATACAATAAGCATAAGTAGGAAAAGGTTGCATTTTTTTGTCTAATTAACACTACCTTGCAGGTTTTGTTAGGTTACATGTTGTTATTTCATTCATTCTAGATGTCATTATTGTACTCTAAGTATTGATCAAGCATTACAAAATTCAAAATTTATCAATGATCATTACATTGTGCATTCATAATGAATGTAGTATACAAATGTCCTTTCTTGTCTCATATTTCAATTCAATATTTAGAGTACATTGCAGAATTGAAAAGAAAGATTGAAGTATGGAATAGGGGTCCCATGTATTGCCTTGTCTTGTCTTTGAGTCAACTGGTTGTCTGCTAGGTCTCTGCATTTAGGTCTTCATCTTTTAGGTCTTCATTTGCATTCAAGTCTCCATCTACATCTAAGTCTTCTAGGTTTTCATCTGCATTGAAAGGAAAGAGAAATGATTAGATCCTAATGGATCTAAGCAATACATATGAATCAAATAACATACTGTAGCAATCAAGTTTTCAATACTGCATCAATATGGAAAATTAAATGAAATAAGGAAATGTACACTGACACTCACTGCAAGGTAGTGTTAAAGGGACTTGTTTCATACATGAAACCTTTTACTACTAATGATCATTGTGGTGTATGTTGTCCTTTTTATTAACCAGGTATCTGAATTAAAGGGACTTAGTATGTTTTCAAACTGAGAAACCCTTTTCAGACAATGTATTTCATGCCATGATGTTATTTGAAAAAACTTAATAGATTATCTTGTAGATAGCAGCTAACTGGTGCTCATATTCAATTATTACCAAAGATATAAATCAAGCTCGTTTCTTAAAGAAAGTTCAATAGAAAATGCCAATGATTGCCAACTTTCCAGTTTAAGATACAAAAGATGCTGCATAAATACTGGTACAAATATGTCCTTACTATCATTTTTCAAATCATAAACATATTTGTTGTTGAATACAGAAGAGTGCTTCAAGTTATAAAATCATAAAGTGTTTATAGTTTGTTTTTATTGAGTGTCGCGAACCCATGTTCGAACCTCATTAGTTAAACATTATAATGTTTTTGGATGTCACGAACCCGTGCTCGAACTTCATTAACAATAAATAAACATTTTCATCTTGTTGTACTTATCATACTAAGGTACAGATTCAGTATCAATGTGAATTATTTACAGTGGACAAAGCTGCAGAATGTAAAAGTTGAACATAAATGAAAAGCAAGTATAAACTAGAACAGAGTATGTGTAACAAGTAGAGTGTTCATCAATACATCATGCTTATAGTTGTTGATTACACAAAGAATTATTCATATCAGCAAAGGAGAGTCAAATAATCTGAGTGCTCTATGTTATTAACAGAAATATGTTGTGGTTGATGCTAAAAATTAATAAGGATGCAGTTGATAATGATTCAAGGTTTCATCAATATGAGAAGTAAGCTTCATGTCAATCTCAGAATTTCATCACAAAGCTACTTACTGGTATTCCAGTTATCAAGATTTAAAGAGATTATTCTCTTTTAAGAAACTGTTGAGCCTGTTACTATTTATGACAGTCATAAACTTCATCAAATGCTTCAAATATGTTACAATTACTACTATGGTGAACAAATTTGGGTTCATAATCTTCGAACCCACATATGAAAAGTGATCAAATGATTGACTGTTACTAATAATGTAATTGACATTATTAGTAACAGTCAAAAAAATTGAGATGAACATCATTGATATCAAATACTAGCCACAGTGTGTACTAACAGCGAGCTCAAAGAATGCTTAACAGAGAATGGCAAATAATGAAGTAACAATGAAATATGGAGAATAATCAAAATATGGTAAGCAAGCTTGCGGGGAGACACCAGTCATTATTCCTAATAGTGACTAGTGATAAATCAAAGCCTCGGTCTATAGCGATAGAGAATGACACAAAAGGAGCAACAGTGAATATCAAACAGTGAAGCTTGCGACAAGAACAGTCACAAATGATGGTGATACCGCAGCATGGTGAGTCATAAACCCAACTCACGGCATGGTGAGATCAACATGATAATAAACCAAACTCACAGCATAGTCACAGCTCGACATAGTAACAGTCACAGAGAACAATGAGCTCACGGCAAGAGAGCAGTCACAATATTGTGAGAGATCAACAATGAAGCATAAAAAATGATATACGAACTTTAGCAAAGTTCAGGTTCATAAACTTTCAAACCCGCATGCACAAGATAACTGAAGTATCAATAATGAGTCAAATAAAAGAGAGCAATGGAGAATGCATGAAGCCACGGTGTTAATAAAGAAGAAGTAACAGATAAAAAGAAAAGGGATATAACAGCAAGTTCAACCATCGCATGTAAAAGAGGAACTATAACTCATTAACTGTGACTTATCAAAAGCAGTATATGAGAACAAGAAGTTAAACAAGAAGAAGAAGTGCATGCATTTTTCATTACAAAGAATCAAATAGAGAGTTCCAATAACTTACCATTCACTGATGAAAAGATGGAGAGATGTCAAGTATTGTCAAAGATGCAAGCCAAAGTGACTGCAGATCAAGTATTAACTCTAGCAGCAGTCGAAGATCATCATAGCAAAGCCGAGTTCCTTCATAGATTTTTGGAGAGCTTAGGGTTTCATTTTGAGTTTTCTCCGAGAAGACAAACGCAAATGCCAAGGAAGGAATGAACTAATTTTTGGAGTCCACCAAGTAGAGAATGCATTCAATGCATGGCAGTGCCAGCTATGGCCTTGAAAATAGAAACATGCCACCTTTTGTGCTTATCCCATCTGATGCATTGAAAGTGGATTGAGGGTCATGTCGACCTCTTCACTTTGCAATAGTTACAGTTAGATTTTTATCTAGGTTATCAAATAAAAGTTAGGGTATAGGGATTAGTTTTTTTTTAATATTAAAGTTTTATTTAATATTAATCTCTTGTTTAAATTTTGGCATGTTTTATTTGTAAAAGGATTAATTCCTTATATTTTTGGGCCAAAATTTAGGAAGAGATGCATGTTTTGGAGAACTCATTGTAATAGCATATTCTTAGGCACATTTTTAGGCTGAGATAGTGGAGCTTGGATTTTCGAATTGGAGGCTAGAGTTGATTATAAAATTGATTTTTGAGAATCAATTAAGGGTGGCAGATTTTGGAGAGAGGGCATTTTAGTGAATATATCATTCCTAGATGTTTCGAAGGCCATTTTTGTAATCATCTTGTCAGATTTTTGAGGAAATGAACCAAATTCTTTGACTCCCATTTTGTGTACTTGTTTCCAATATCGAATCTTATTTCATCTTTTCTAGCAAGTGTTAAATTGGTTATTATCTGAAAGAAGTGAATGAAATTATGTTCCTTCTCAAGAAAATTAGTTGTCCCTAGGCCTTGCATGAGAAATGTATGTTGTTAATTCTCCAAGTTGTTTGTGGTAAAACCCTGATAGCATGAGTTTGTTAACCTATATGTTGAACAGAGAATTAGATTGTTAAAAGTATTCATTTATAAGTCATGATTGAAATTCATCTTTTTTGAGAAGTCTGAATTATTCATTGGTGTATCACCCTAATCTTTTTAGTTTAGTATTCTTTTCCCTTTTCCCAACAGTTACCAGATCAGGAAAGTGATATTCCATATTTTTTAGGAACCGGCCTAGAATCCAGAGATTCCTCTTCATTCATAGTCTACCCACAGCTAGGACAGGTTTCCATTGTCAGGATAGAATTGTTGTTAGCCTTAATGCCTGATGTAAGGTAACAATTCTAAGCCTGAACAGTTTTATCTTTCATAGATCTTTAGAGAAAAAATTGAAAGTTCCACATCATTTACCAGCCCATATTACATTTCATGTTTACTACACAAAATAGATAGGAATGTTCCTAAAACACACAGTCTATATTTCTTGATTCCTTGAAGAGAGAATCATTTAGGTTGCCCCTCCTTAAAAGGAAGAAGGATGAGAATCCTTAAATCACTGATCCTTGCTTTATGTGCAATCATATTTTGCTTGGTTAAGTTCTGCATTAAACTGATCCTGGTCATATGCAGAGTGTTTTATAGATTGATGCATTAGAAGGATTAATAGCAAATTAGTGTCACTCATGTAAACACTGTGTAATCAGTCATCATTAAAAGGTAATACCTGCCTGAGTATGTGGAGCTCAAAAATGAAGGAGGATCTTATCCAATCCTCAGTAATTAGGTCTTTCTCTTGTTTGAATCAGCCTCAAGAAGCCTAAATTCAATATCAGTTTGATCCTACAAGAAAAATCCCTAACATGTCCCAACATCATTTTCCCCTCTAAACCTATGTACAGATGTAATAAATGCTAAACTTCAAAACATCAAATGAAAGTATGAAGGGAGGTCTCTGAGACTCATCGGTGAACCCATGTCAGAAGGCCTCTAATATATCCTCATGTGCTTGCCAAGCTACCTCCTCTCTCACTCATTTTCCATCTCACTCTCCTGGGCTCTGATTTGTTTTTTGTAAATGACTCTCTATAGGGCTCTCTAGGCCTATTTGTGGCCCCCTCTTGGGGTCCATTTTTCATCTTGATCCCTGCTCCCTACACTATCGTGCAAAATGTCCATTTTCTCATCTTTCCTACTCATTTTTCTTTCCCTTTGTCTTCTTTCAATAAAATTACCAAAAAAAGAAATTGTGTAATTTTCTCGAGGGGGAACACTCTCTCACCTGATTCTTGTTGGGGCATCTTATTTTCTTTTCTTTGACACAATGTCACCTTCGACACCACATCAGAGAAGGACAAAATGTAGATGCCTAAAATTGTCTCTGCATACTTATATTAATTAAATTTAATTTAATTAATATTCCCCTTAGCATTATAGCTAATTTTAATTAATTAATTATATTTGTTATATTCAACTATCTATTTAATTAAATTTATTTTTAATTAAAGGGATTCATCACCTTTGGTATTTAAATCTATTTTAAATTCTCCCCCTAATGTATTAAATTTATTTAATACATGTTTCTTCATAAAATCCCCTTTAAATAAATTTCTATTTATTAATCCCTCCACACACTAATATTCCTCTAAGCTATGATTAATTTGAATTTAATTTGGATTAATCCTAAACCCACCATAAAAGCTTAGTCTACACCCATCACCCTCATCTTAATAAGCCTATCCACTTATTAATCATGCTTAATTAGCCTAAAAAGGTGATTCCTAACTTTTTAAGAGCTAATGAGTTGCTCACACAAGTGTGAGAAACTCATCCCAATGAATCCACCCAACTTCCTTAAATTCTCTTACATCCTTGTCCCCCACACCTTTCCCCAAGGTTACTCACACATGTGTGAGCAACCTTGAGCCTCTCAAGTTCCTTAAATGCTCCAATTTGACTTTTTGTGTGGCATGTCCTTTTTCCTTTTTCTCGTGTGTCTCCTATGTGGATGCCACATAGGTGCCACCTCATCCAAGTCATTCCCTTCCCTCCAAAAACTTATAAATAAGAGGCCTCACTCCTTGCAAATCCTCTTTCATTTTATGTATTGTTATAATGCTAGTATTTCTCTAGGATTTCATAGTTATCTTCATGTTTTTCAATCTTAGTTCATTATTGAATCTAGATATCACATGCTAGTTTAATGGTTAATGAATCTTAGTTTAAATGTTTTATTTCATCCTAGTTTGAATCTTCATTTTCATCAATGATGAAGACTTGAGACAAGTTATTCATACTTGTTCTTGATTTCTTCATCACTCCATTAGTTTTCATCCTAAGATCATCCTCCTCAAGCAAGAAATCATAGTGGGATTAGTATTTTGTGTTGGGAGAGCACACCCACATTCCTCTCTAAGATAAATCAACAAGGCTTAGTGTAGACACCGAAAAATCCTTCAGAAAATAAATTATTTTTATTTTCTGAAAATCCTTGATGACATCATCATTTATTAATTAATTAATTATTTAATTAATTAATTTATTTTTATGGCATTAAATCCCTCTCTCTTAATTAAAAATCTTTAATTAAGGAATCTAGCCTAAAAATGTCATTTGGACATTATCCCTAATTTATTAATTATTTAATTAATAAATTGACCAAAAAATTTCAAAAATAAATTAATTTATTTTTAATTTATTTTTTATCCCAAAGTTGGCCAAAATTCTAAAGAGCACTAAACTCTTCTAGAAAGTCCTAAACCTTCCTCTAAATGGGTCAAATCCCTAATCTAGTCCCTTCAAACCCTAAGCCTAGATATTTAATATTTATTAAATTTACCTTTAATAAATATCTAAATCTCACCAAAAGCCACTTGCCCATCCCTTTCTCCTAATCCTAATCCTAATCCCCTTTCTAATCTTGTCACATTCCATTAGCAAAAGGTTTACCAAAACTTATGCTAACCTCCTCTTAGTCATCCTTTTTGGTCAACAAAGAGGGACACCTCTTTGGCCACCTCTTCAAATGCATTTAAGAGTTTCTTAAGCCTTCTTGGCCACCTCTTCAAATGCATTTAAGACCTTCTTATCCCTTCCTTGCCACCTCTTGGCCTTGGGCACATTTACCAAATTGTGCACATGCCCTCAAACTTTCAACTCAATCCTCCCTTGACACTTGTCAGGACACTTGTCCTTGACTCAACCCTAACCTTAGCCCTAACTCTGACTCATCCTTTTAAACCAAGCCCTTCCCTTTTCCTATAAATACCCTCACTTCCTAAGGAAAATCATCTTTCAACTCTTAAACTCAATAGCAAAGTTATAATGCCATTTTCATTCTAGCATAAGCATAAACTCATCATTTTAGATCATTTCCAAGCTTAAATCACATCTAAATTAGCTTAATTGGATTAACATAGATTCATTTCTTGTTTAATCAATCTTAGTTCATCATTTAGCTTTGCATATTTGTGTGTTCTTGAGGCCTTTGAGGCAAAATAGGTTCCTCATACCTATTTTGTATCATTTTGGGTCTTCTTGATCCTCAAATCATCCTAATTTGCATGCTCCAAGTGCTTGAGTTTGCACACCCACATCCATCTATATCCAAGCATATCAAACGGTGCATGGGCGCATCTGTTTTAGGCTTAAACTGAGGTGGCTTTGATTTTAGTTTGTTTACCATTAAATTTGATTTGATTATATGCTATGACGTTTGTTTGTCTTTGGCCTTCAAAACAGGTTTAGGTGCACACTCAAATCTTAGTCTACATTCTGGCACGCCTGGTGGGACAAGACCACAATCATTTTGATGAGATTATACTTTATATGCTTGTATTTGCAGGAAACAAATGAAATGTCACCTTCAAGCAATTAAATGTCACCTACAGTAATTAAATGTCACCTTCAAGCAAAGAAATGTCGCCTTCATGAAAAGAAATGTCGCCTACATACAATCCAGTCACGCCTTCTTGCAAAGAAATACCGCCTTAAACTAAAGAAATGACGCCTATGAGCTCTATTTTCATGCCTACATAACTGAGATTTTCCCGTGATCGATAGCTTCTATTCCGTCCCAGAATTCTTTTCTGTCGCTTGCATGTAAAGAAATCACGCCTTTGACGAAAGAAATCACGCGTCTGCATATTTATCTGTCACCTATAAAGGTACAGAATGTCACCTGTAAAAATGAAATGTCGCTTCTGCACTTTCCAGCGTCGCCTATAAGCTGGACAGTGTCACTTTTTGTTTTTTTTGTCTTGAGTTGCTTGGGACTGGTTTTTCATTTCTTTTATTACAGCAAAGGTCAAAACAAAATCTTGAATGACATTAAGAAAATGAACTTAGGTCCTAGAATGTCATTGTCATTTTGAAAAGCTAACTCAATCTCGAATGCACTAAAGAAAATAAATAACTCTCTTCCCTATCTCGTTTCAAATTCCAAAGCAAGCAAACAAATTCAATCTTGAGTGATCTAAGGGATAAAACAAAGCTTTTTCAAAGTTCTTAAATCAACTCGCTAATCAAATCTTGAATGCACAAAAGGAAAGAACTTGCAACCGTTCAAATCATTTACATTTTGGAGAAAGGAACAAATCAAAATCTAATCACGAGTGTCTTAATTTCAAAGTTCAAACATCACTTAATCAAATTTGGGAAAATGAACAAAATCTGCTTGATGTGCATGTAGGAGTTTTTCAATTCTTGCATAATCCTTGTTAGAGTAAGCAACGTGGAACATTTGAACTTGGACAAGTTCACCTGTTCTGCTTTTAGCGAGGCCTGTCCAAGGAGAAGCGCTTCCTCCTCAGAGAACGACCTCAAACCGGTATCCCCCCCGGCTGGTATACAAATAAGTGAAGACCAAAAGAATCACTTATATCTCCTAATCGCCGGGCGTTCGTGTCAAACACGTGTCTGGGGATGGTAAACATTCCTCTCCCCCAGCATTATTGGCAAGGCTCTTAAGTGAGTCACGGATGATCAGCAAAACTGGGTATGGAGACACCACGGAATCATTAGCAAATTGATAAAATAGAGGCTACCCTATCTACATCCGAAAGTATCAAAATCCTTGTGCAAGGACCGATTCCAAGGGGTTTACCGGGTCACCTCAAGATTACTCACCATTTGTATTCCCTTCTGGGGGATACCAAGCTATGGGCAAGCGATTTTGATACTCACCTTCCTTAGGTAGATCTGTTTGAAGTGCTTGACAGTCAAAGACTCCGTGAAAACACTTGTTGAAACATACACTTTTTAGAGCTTTATCAGAGTCAGTTGTCTTTGTTTGTATCCCACAGGGTTGCTTTGTCCCTTGCGGAGATTGCTTTGACTTTAACTTTTGCCATTGGAAACCTTTGTCTCAAAATCAGAAGCCTCTTTTCCAAGTGATGCCCAGCAAGAACAAACATCCTAAAGCGAAGTTGCCCAAATCCCAAGCCTATCAAGAGCGAAAAGTTACCAAGAAGAACACCAAGACCTATCAATCCACTATCCAAGCAACCAAAGCCAAAGAAAAGTCCCAAGCCAGACTTGAGAACATTTCCCATAACACCCGCATCAAACAGTTCACCTTCCGTTTCTGAGTTAACCATCACTTTGTCAACCTTGAGCCAGAAGATTAGCCAATTCCTTGTTTATGTCTTGTTCCATCTTCGGATCTTGAAACCTTGTCTCAACAGTCCTTCATCCTAGTTTCATTCTAGCTTTCATCTTTGCATCATTAATCAAAACCTTAGTTGCATTTCAAAACATCATAAAAGTTGCATTTGCATTCATCTTCCTACCAGCATTCTAGAATCAGTCCTTGTCATTTGCACTTGCATCATCCTTCTAGAGCATTGTTCCTTCATCATCCTTCACCATCTTTTCATCACCAAACTAAATCAGCTTCCCATCCTTATCTTTTAGCATCCGTCATCCAAAGCAGATCCACCATCTTTTGTTCCAAATCCAGAGTTCCACCAACACTTAGTGCTCTACCTTTTGAGTTATTCCTATCCCTTATCCAAGATCAGAGACCATCATCCTCTTTTTTGACACAACGTGTTGTCATAAAGAAATCAAACCTTGTCCTTGCATAGCCATCATCTCGAGCAAGAGATTGGAGTGTATTGATAAGAAACTTGTTGACCGAAGATCATAAGTCTATCTTAGGTTGACCCCATCATATCTCTGATCCTCCATTTGGGAAAAATAGTAGCTCATTTGTTGACCACTCAGTAATCTTTCACCAGCTTTCCACCAGCAACCTATCTTTCCTCCACCGTCTTGATCCATATCTGTTCCATCCAGCTTCCAACATCGCCATCTTGATCCCTATCTTTGCATTTGCATCTTAGAAGTCATCATCTTTAGAAGTTCATCAACTTTGCATCCATCAACATTTTTTAGCCAAACATCTTGCATCCATTTAGCACTTGCATCTCCATGCCTGTTGAGACCAGATCTCAGAAAAGAAGAAGCATGAATCCTTATCCACCAACAACCTCATCCGATCCCAACCTTTTCACCAACGCCATGATGACCTACAATCCCCAGATCCAAGCCAGTAACCCATGTGAAGATCCAAACATCCCTTCATCCCCGTTGGCAATCCAAGCATTTGCAAATCCTCCAGAAATCCCACCAGCGACCAATGCCCTTGTACCGCAACATCAGCAAAGCACATTTGTCCACTATCTACCAGAAAGTACCTCCATCCCACCATCTCTTTATCCATGCATCCCCATCAATACTATCCAAGTTCCAGCACAAGCATATTCTCCGTTTGTCCAATCATTCCCTGATCCTATCATGCAAACACCCCAAGAGCTTTCCACCATTCCCCTTTTCTTGCAAGGAAGCCTCGCCAGTCCTGCAACACAAGCTGCAGTGCCATCCGCTCTATCTCCTACCCCTTTTGCTTCATCATCTGCTATGGCTGCCCAAGCCCAAATCCAACGCTTAACCCAAAGTCAGCTTCCACCTCTCACGCAAGCTTTTACACCAAAAGCTTCGCCACCATCCACAAGTCAAGCAATGCCTTTCACCATCAAAGGAGCACCATCACCCTTCACCCCCCAAGCACCCATACCTTCTTCTTTGGGGTTAGCGCAATCGCTTCCCATTCCAACCTCATCTTTCTCTTGGGTGTTTCCTTCATTTTCCTCCTCACAAGCATCTGCTCAACCACAACTTCAACAAGCTCCTTTCTCTCAACCATCATTCGTGTCCCAAGCTCCCGTTGCTCCTACCATTCCATCATCCACTGCAGTGCACCCTAACACAAGCTCTCAGTGGGGCCTTACACAAGAAGAAATGAAGGCATGGGGGATCCCATCTCAATCCCCTACATCTATGGTTGCAAGTCAACAAACCGCCTTCGCCCAAGCAGCATAGCAGCAACTACCCCAACTACCGCCGGCTTCAAGCTATTCGTCCCAAATCCCAAATACCTTCTAGCAAGTTCCACCACCTCAACAGCCAACTTTCCCCAGCTATCTTACCCCATCACCCTTTACTTCTAGCTTCCCCACATCTGTTCCACCTCTAAGTAACGCAGGCATGCACCCAGCTTATATCAGCCAAACCCAAAGCCAACCTCAGCAACTACCACCATCATACCCGCAAGCAGCATCATTCCAACAGCCTCCCCCACAACAACCACATGTCCCCTTTCAGCAAACACCCATCATTCCTCAACAACAGCAAGTCCCTTGCTATCAACACCAGCAACAAATCCCTATCATCCCCCAGCAACAACAAGTTCCCACCCATCAGTTACAACAGCAAGTTCCAAATGTCCAATATTAGCAAGCAGTCCCACAACAACCGCCAGTTCAACAACAGCAAGCAGCCCAACAATATCAAGCGGTTCCATATCATTTACCACAATATCCCCCTATGTCACACCAGCAATATCCCCAGCAACCATTGCCCCAAAATCAGTTCCAACCCATTTATCCACAACAAGCACCATATCCAGTTCCACAGCTTCCATCACAAGCAGAAGTCCCAGTTCCCTCACCACTCAATGCTGAGTGGAAAGCAATGAAAAATGCTCTAAAAGAGCTACAAAGTGGAACAGAGAATAAAACATACAAGTTCGAAGAGGTGTGCTCATATCCCTTCGATCGGTTCATAGCAACTATCCCTTTCCCCAAGTATTTTGAGATGCCCAAGTTTGACAAGTATCGAAGGAAAGGAGATCCAGTAAACCATATCAAAGAGTTCTACATGGCGTGCCAAGAAGTGGCTTACAGTGATAACTATCTCCTGCGCCTGTTTCCCAAAAGCTTGGGAGGAACTGTTGTTGAGTGGTTTTACAAAATACCACATGGGACAATAAAAACCTTTGCTGAACTCTCTGAGAAGTTCATCACACACTATGCCCATAATGTGGAGAATGAGTTGTCCTTGCTAGACCTATGCAACTCAAAGTAGAAAGACGGAGAAAGCCTTGCAGAATACTTGCAAAGATGGCAGAATCTTACAACCAGGTTATCATATCAGCCACCAGAGAAGCATCTAACAAAGATCTTCATTGATAACCTGCATCCAAAGCTATCCCATCACATGTGAATGAACTATCTCTAGACATACCAAGACATCAAGAGCAAGGGCATAGGCATCGAGAAAGCTCTCCTAGATGAAGGCACTATTCGTCACTTCAAGGATGATTTCAAAAACAAACCCAACAATGATAAATCCCGTTACTAGAATCGTAACAAGAATGTTGTTACAGATGGAGCCACTGACACTAAGAATGTACAATTCGTTGTGGCTAGTCCTACACCAGCTCAAACATACCAACTGCCACAAGTGCCCATCTATCAGCAACCACCAGCTCCCGCATATCAAGCACCTATTTATCAACAGCCTCCTCAAGCTCATCAACCACCTGTGCAATAGTATCGGCAGCAATACCAACAGCAACAGCCAGCACGTCAAGGCAATCCTATTAACGCAGTTAATGTTGCCCCAAGGCAGAAAAAACCCGACAATCAGAACAATCCAAAGAGGACTTTCACACCTTTGGGTGAGCCTCTGGATCAGATCTTTTATCGGCTAGCCAAGGCAAATATGATCACATATCCGCCCATCCCACAGAAGGATGACAACGCACCAAAGTCTGATTGGTATAAAGAACATGAATACTATGATTACCATCGTGTGAAGGGGCACACAACATTGAAGTGCATGCGGCTTAAGAACTACATCCAGGATCTCATTGATCGCAAGGAGATCCAGGTCGATGCACCAGCTCAAGCTTCACCCAACGCCAGTTTGCAAATATATCAAAATGTGTTCCCTCAACACAATACTGGGAAGAATCAAGCCAACGCCAATCAGCCCCAAAATCATGGCAAAGGCAAGCAAGAAGATCACACAGCGGCCTACATCAACTATGACAAGTATGTCGGATGCATAACTCAAGTTGAGCCCATCCAAGATGAGCCCACCATCAATACCATCCACGTCAGAGGGCCGGATCGACAATGTGCTGCAACTACCCGCAGTGGTAGGATAACTGTTGCCGGTGCTCCTCCGAGGTCAACTGCTCCTCCAAGGCCAACATCTACTGCATCCACAGCACAGTCTAACACCAGGCCAGCATCAAATGCACGCGCAACATAGCATAATGCACCAAGTGCACAATACAATATCATAGAGCATCTTGGGAACATGCCAGCCCAAATATCTATCTTGGATTTGCTCCGCACATCACCCATCCATCAGGAGATCCTGGACAAAGCTCTAAAAGAAGGCCATGTCCCCACGGATATTAACACAACTCAGTTTGAAACTCTTGTGGGACACCTATCAGTAGCATGTGCCTTATCCTTCAAAGAATCTAATATACCAGATGTCGCTCCTAACCATACTCTCCCTCTCTGCATTGCTGTCATGGTCAGAGATTTCGCCATCAAATGAGTTCTGGTGGATAATGGCTCAGCCCTCAACTTGTGCACATTAAAATTCATCAAGAAGATCGGGTTCACGGAGGCCGACATACAACATGAGATGATCACTATCAAAGCATATGACAACTTGGAGCGTACCTCTGAAGGTACTATCACCTTGCCTATCCAGCTAGGCCCAGCAATGCAAGATACTGTCTGCCACGTTGTTGATCTTGACCTACCATTTAATATTCTTCTCGGCCGTCCATGGATCCATTCCATTAAGGCTGTACCATCTACTTACCATCAGTGCATCAAGTTTCCACATCAAGGCACTGAGGTTACCATCCATGCTGATCCTAACCCCTTCGCATACTGCCGTGCGATGGAAGCATCTTTCCCTCATTCTACTCATTGTCCTGGAACCGATATTGGTACTTCTATTGCTAGCTCATCCCCATCCCATCATGATCCAGAGACCATCCTCTCTTCCACCTTATCATCCATCAAGATCAACAACTAGGGTTGTGGCGAATACAGCCTCAGTGATGCATTTGCTGTAGGGGCTCTTCCATGTGATCCACATACTCAAGGGCGCCCAAGTTGTCAAAACAAGCCTGTTGAGGAACATTATAAGCTCAAGCAAATCGGAAACATGACTTTTGAGTCTCATGGTACCATCAACAGCAAAGAAATGGATCCAAATATTAACAAATGGTTGTACAAAGATCCCCCATCACGTGACACACAACTTCTTGAGTACTTCAAAGAGAAATACCCAATCCCCTACAAAAATGTCACAGAACACTATAACTATCAAGGTGGTGGTCTAGGACCACAAGAGGACGGAAATTTGTTTCCTATCACACCATCACAAAATTTTGAACATCAAGGACTTGGCTTTAATACCTCTCGCCTGCTTGAACAAGAGCCCAATACCACAACTGCAGACACTAACATGACCAACGTGAACTTTTCGAATAGCCAAGATGACCTTGTGGAAATCGAAGACATCCCCGAAGAGAAAGACATCCGATCCTACGACGATATCTTTGCCGACGATACCCTCCTGGGGACTTCTGTTCTCCAACAACTCTCCATTAACCTCATAGATCTTCCCCTCACAAACCCCGACCTCATAGATTGGGACCAACCAAGCATCGCACACATCGATGAGTTCCAAAGCGCACAAGCACTCCTAGAATTCATGGGGGCATCAGGTCCAGCAAGCAATCAAGATCCAACATCAACCTCTGTCTATCAGCTTCACCCAGAAGGATATTTTGGGGAAGAGGCAAGCTTTAGTCACAAAAATGAAATAGCAAAAGAACATCATGAGTATTTATGTGAAAACCCTTCTGGGGCACATTCTAATTCCAAAATAGTAAAAACAAAGGGTGTATCTTCTAGCGAAAACCTGGCAATTCAGGTGCTAGAAGATGAAGCCTTGCCTCTTCCCCCTATCCAAGATTATAGACCAGAGCAGTCACCGATCATCATAGAGGAAATCAAGCCAATCAACTTGGGAACAGAAGAATGTCCAAGGATCACCTACATTGCAGTCAACCTAATAGAAGGAGAAGAAATCACTCTCAGTGCCTTGCTCAAGGAATCCATCATCAACTTTGCATGGTCATACGCCCACATGCCTGGGCTTGATCCAAACCTTGTTGTTCATCATCTATTAGTAGATCCAAACGTCAAGCCAGTGAAGCAGAAGCTAAGGAAAATGCATCCAAAGGTAGCATTGCTCGTCAAAGCAGAGCTTGAGAAGCTCTTCCAAGCTAAGATCATCAGAGCAATAGATTATTCAGAGTGGATCTCTAACATGGTGCCAGTCACAAAGCCTTCTGGCGACATCAGAATCTGTACTGATTTCAGGGACTTGAACAAGGCATGCCCTAAGGATGACTTCCCATTGCCAAACATAGACATGCTTGTAGACCTCACAGTGGGTCATGAGATGTTATCATTAATGGATGGCTTTTCAGGCTACAACCAAATTCATATAGCAGAATCAGATCAACATAAAATAGCATTCACAACCCCATGGGGTACCTTCTGCAACAACATGATGCCATTTGGGCTAAAAAATGCAAGGGCCACATATCAGAGAGCAATGACAGCCATTTTTCATGACATGATCCACAAGATCCTTGAGGACTATGTGGATGATATCCTTGCAAAATCCAAAATAAGAGATGAGCACCTCAACATCCTAGAGCGTGTATTTGATCGTCTGCAACATTATGGCTTAAAGTTAAATCCTAAGAAATGTGTCTTCGGTGTAACATCTGGCAAGCTTCTAGGCTTCATCGTCTCTCAACGAGGCATAGAGATCGATCCTAAAAAGGTAAAAGCAATAACGGAGATGCCTCCACCAAGAAATCTCAAACAGCTCAGAAGCCTACAGGGCAAGCTTCAATCAGTTCGGTGGTTCATCTCGCAACTAGCAGACAAGTGCCAACCATTCTCACATCTCTTATGCAAAAACACCAACTTCAAGTGGGATCCCATATGTCAAGGAAGCTTTGATAAGCTCAAAGAGTATCTAGCTAATGCTCCAATCCTAGTACCACCAATTCCAGGATGCCCACTCATCCTTTACATCTCAACAACAGCTACAGCACTAGGGGCACTCCTAGCACAGCATGATGATGAAAATAGAGAACGAGCTGTCTACTACATCAGTCGCACTCTTGTGGGCTATGAGCTTAACTATTCACCCATGGAGAAAGCATGCCTAGCAGTGGTCTTTGCCACTCAAAAACTTAGACATTACATGCTTAGCCACACAATCAAGCTCATATCAAAGGTGGACCCTCTTAAGTATCTGTTATCAAGGACAACCCTCATAGGCCGTATGGCAAAATGGGTCATGTTACTCAGCGAATTTGACATTCAGTATGTAGATCGCAAAGCAATCAAAGGGCAAGTCATTGCCAATCAACTAGCAGAAGCACCACTGGTGGATGCCTATCCACTAATCATGGAATTCCCCGATGAACATCTGTGTATGATCAAAGAACAATCCATGTGGCACCTATACTTTGATGGTTCCAACACATCCCATAGCTCTGGGGCAGGAATCCTATTCGTCACACCTCAAGGTGACTATATTCCAAAATCATTCAAGTTGGGATTCCCCTGTACCAACAACATTGCAGAATATGAGGCACTCATCTTAGGTCTCAAAATAGTTATCCAATGGAACATCACAGAACTACAAGTCTTTGGAGATTCACAGCTCATTATCAAGCAAGTCCTTGATGAGTATCAGACAAAGGATGACAAATTGCTACCCTACAAGCAACTGGTGGATAAACTAAAAGAGCATTTCCTACATCTACAATTCAATCAGATCCCAAGGCTTCAAAACAAAGCAGCAGATGCAATGGCAACCATCGGATCCTTATTGGAAATCCCACGTGACGCAACACAATATGAATTTCTAGTCGAGCAGCTACACTTGCCAGCTTATGAGAACACCGATGCAAACATGGTGTGTGTCTTGGTTGGTCCCCAATCCCCATGGTACCACGACATCCATGCATATCTAAAAAATGGTATCATATCTCCCCATCTCACCAATAACCAACGCCAAAACCTTATTCGTAGAGCTTCCCACTACACTTTTGTAGCCAACACCCTATATCGTCGCGGGTATCAGAATGTCCTATCTAGATGTTTAGACTCAAACGAGGCCGTCCTGGCCTTACAAGAAGTTCACGCTGGAATTTGTGGTGCCCACACGAGTGGCATGGTTCTAGCAAAGCAGTTGCTTAGAGTTGGATATTATTGGCCAACAATGGAACATGATGCGTGTGAATTTGTCAAGAAATGTCTCCCATGTCAACAGCATGCCAATTTGATACATGCACCAGCACAGGATCTACAGCCTATTGCACCACCATGGCCTTTTTCATGTTGGGGCCTCGACCTTGTTGGCTTGATCACCCCCCTCTCTTCGGATGGACACAAGTATATCATAACAGCCACAGAGTACTTTACCAAATGGGTTGAAGCGATTCCGCTCACGCTAACTACTGGCATCCAAATATCCAAGTTCATCCTCTACCATATCATTTGTCACTTCGGCATACCATCTACCATCTTCACAGACCATGGCACACCTTTTGAAAACCAGCATGTGGATGATCTATGTGCCAGACTCCACATCCATCACCGTTTCTCCAGTCCATATTTCCCTCAAGGAAATGGCCAAGCTGAGGCAACCAACAAAACTATCTTGAAAATCCTCAAGAAGGTTGTCAATGATTCTGGTCGTGACTGGCATCTCCAAATTAATCCCGCCCTCTGGGCCTATCGTACTTCTTATCGCACTCCCACAGGCACCACCCCATACTCCCTTGTATATGGTGCTAAAGCCATTCTGTCGATCGAGGTCGAGCTTCCATCCTTGCGAGTCTCCATGAAGAATTACATAACTGATGAAGACTATCGTGTGGCCCGGCTCACACAGCTAGATCTACTAGATGAAAAGAGACAGCAAGCCTACAATCACCTGGTTGCATACCAGAATCGACTCAAAAGGAGTTATAACAAAAAGGTCCATCCTAGACAATTTCAGGTCAGTGACATGGTCCTTAAAGAAAATCAGAAGGTCCTAGCAAATAGAGAAAAGAAAGGCAAGTTTGAGCCTACTTGGTTGGGCCCCTATGTTGTCACCGCATCCTTCAGCTCCGGCGCCTATCAGCTATCTACACCAGAAGGTGAGCCCTTGAATGATCCTATCAACATCATCCATCTGAAGAGGTTCTATGCCTGAACCTGATCTTGCATATATCAGAAAATCCAAAAACATTCAAAAAAGCAAAAAAAGCAAAAAAAGTAAAAAAAGAAAAGAGAAAGAGAAAATAATCGTCCAACAGTGAAAACTTGGCAATTCAAGCACCTTGGACAATTATGTTGGTGAAAACCTGGCAAACAAGCACCAACATAGTAAACTGAGCTATTTATCTATTCAGTTGTCCTTTCAGCTACCATCCTCTTCCTCCATCCATAATCTCTTAACAGATCTCCCAGCAGTTCCATCTCCCCTATCTTCCAAGCATTCAGCTTCCATCTTCCTCCAACCCATCTGCAATCCATATCCTATTCCAAAGCTTTGTACCATATCTTGTACCATATCCTTATCCCTTTCCTGTACAGCACAATCCTCCCTGTATTTATCCTTCTTGTCTCCGTCCTAGTGAGAGTCCCGCCGAGTGTGATCTTCCTATCCCCAATCCTGAGCTTCTGTACATATCCCTTGTGCATATCGTTCCTCCTTGTTGTACATAACCTTTGTCCGTCCTACAGCAGCATTTGATCAAATGTCTTGTCCCATCCCCAGCCTCAGAAAACTTTTAGTCCCACTCGGGCCTTGTGCTTCAGCAACATCAATTGTCGACTATTCTTGATCACCGTGATTATTCTTTGAACTTCAGCTTTTGCCAGCGAACAACTACACTTATTCTCTCACCAACCCATGGGTCCTTGAGGATATATCATTCCTCCTATCTGACCTAATCTTCCATCCTGGTCCTTGAGGATATATCGTTCCTCCTGTCCGACCAATCTTCCCACCATCAATCAAACCTAATCTCTCTCCTTGGCAAAGGATGTCTTTTTGGAGTTATCATTTTGATCTTGGATTTTTGTCCTTTGGGTCTTGTTAATCTTTTTTGGCTTCTCATTATCCCACCAGGGTCACCACGATTCATTATATCACGGTGTGCTGCGTGTGCGGATAATCTGGGGCAAGGTCTTTTGATCTTTCGCTTCTGCCTATGAGTCAGTTGTGTGTTTGTGGTTCCTTCAGCATCGGATCCGCCATGTCGCCTCTATGCTTCATGTGTGATGTTGGGGCAACCCTGTGTGTTTGTTTAGCGTCAATCCTCGTCAGTCCTCTGCGACGTTGTTGACAGGCCTCGTGATCCCAGTATCCTTGGCAGGTCTCTAACATAGCTATATTAAATCTAGGTTGTGCACTCCCGTTTGCACTTGGAGCTATCTGGTCCCTTGCATTTATCATATAGATTAATCTTGCATCTTTGCATATAGCTGCATCTTGCATCTTGCATTTATCATCTCACTCTGCCTTCATCCACCTTTTGCTTATAGAAGTGAGGTTATTTATCTCCCCTTTCTTCCTAGGCCCTTCCTTCCTCGTCCCAGTAGGGCACTCTTTGTCTTCTTGCTATCCCAGGGCGTAATCCCTCTTCCTTCCTCATCTCGTCGGGCACACTCTATCCCAGGGCGTAATCCCTCTTTCTCCTTGTCCCACTGGGCGCATCTTCCATGATTTTGTCCCACTGGGGCATGTATCCTCTTTCTTCCAATCCCCCCGCGCGTCATACCCTCTTCTTCTGATTCTAGCCTTGGCATCTTGTTTTCTTGTCTTTGACGCCATGCCACTTGCGGCATCGCATCAAAGAGGGGCAAAATGTAGACACCGAAAAATCCTTCAGAAAATAAATTATTTTTGTTTTCTGAAAATCTTTGATGACATCATCATTTATTAATTAATTATTTATTTAATTAATTAATTAATTTTTATGGCATTAAATCCCTCTCTCTTAATTAAAAATCTTTAATTAAGGAATCTAGCCTAAAAATGTCATTTGGACATTATCCCTAATTTATTAATTATTTAATTAATAAATTGACCAAAAAACTTCAAAAATAAATTAATTTATTTTTTATCCTAAAGTTGGCCAAAATTCTAAAGAGCACTAAACTCTTCTAGAAAGTCCTAAACCTTCCTCTAAATGGGTCAAATCCCTAATCTAGTCCCTTCAAACCCTAAGCCTAGATATTTCATATTTATTAAATTTACCTTTAATAAATATCTAAATCTCACCAAAAGCCACTTGCCCATCCCTTTCTCCTAATCCTAATCCTAATCCCCTTTCTAATCTTGTCACATTCCATTAGCAAAAGGTTTACCAAAACTTATGCTAACCTCCTATTAGTCATCCTTTTTGGTCAACAAAGAGGGACACCTCTTTGGCCACCTCTTCAAATGCATTTAAGAGTTTCTTAAGCCTTCTTGGCCACCTCTTCAAATGCATTTAAGACCTTCTTATCCCTTCCTTGCCACCTCTTGGCCTTGGGCACATTTACCAAATTGTGCACATGCCCTCAAACTTTCAACTCAATCCTCCCTTGACACTTGTCAGGACACTTGTCCTTGACTCAACCCTAACCTTAGCCCTAACTCTGACTCATCCTTTTAAACCAAGCCCTTCCCTTTTCCTATAAATACCCTCACTTCCTAAGGCAAATCATCTTTCAACTCTTAAACTCAATAGCAAAGTTATAATGCCATTTTCATTCTAGCATAAGCATAAACTCATCATTTTAGATCATTTCCAAGCTTAAATCACATCTAAATTAGCTTAATTGGATTAACATAGATTCATTTCTTGTTTAATCAATCTTAGTTCATCATTTAGCTTTGCATATTTGTGTGTTCTTGAGGCCTTTGAGGCAAAATAGGTTCCTCATACCTATTTTGTGTCATTTTGGGTCTTCTTGATCCTCAAATCATCCTAATTTGCATGCTCCAAGTGCTTGAGTTTGCACACCCACATCCATCTATATCCAAGCATATCAAACGGTGCATGGGTGCATCCGTTTTAGGCTTAAACTGAGGTGGCTTTGATTTTAGTTTGTTTACCATTAAATTTGATTTGATTATATGATATGACATTTGTTTGTCTTTGGCCTTCAAAACAGGTTTAGGTGCACACTCAAATCCTAGTCTACACTTGGGCACCCTTTTTAAGCTCATCTAAGGTTATGTTGGAAGCCATTGTGTAGTTTCAGGTTAATATGAAAATGTTTAGATTAGTATTAATTTATTTGTACCTAACGTTTACATGTTTGAGCTTGTTCCACATAGGTAGGTTTTCATCATATACAACCCCCTATTATCAATTAAGAGAAATTATCATTCTAGATAAAATAAATATCATATTATATTGTCAAGGTCACATATTTGGAAGAGATTATCTACTCAAGTGATCCTCCAATCCTTGTAATCATGACCCATAGAAAATTTTCATAACGTAGAGAAAAATTATCATTCCTATTTTATTTGGTAATTTTGGGAAGAACTTAAACATTGGTTTATCAGTAGTGAGGGAACCTAGGGTTTGCAAGATATATTAGAAAATTCATTGCTATAAATAATGTAAATTAATAAATAGAACATATGAATGATACCTTTTGTTTATAATTATCTAATTTCTCATGCAAATGTTTGCTCATTAGTTTAGCCCAGTCAATGTACTAATTCTCACTACAAATAATCAATATGCATTGGCACATCTAGAAATGAAATTATTTGGACTTGGAACTTCATATGACATGATGCAATGGGGTAGTTACATTAGTGGTTTCTTCTTTGAAATGGTCCTTTTCCAATTGTGCAGGGAGCCCAAATTTACCCTTCCTTTCATTTTTCAACCATCCCCTGGTGATGCAATTTAGGCACCAATCTTTCTTACCGATGAAGTAATTCCAACCTAAATTTATAAAAGCATCTTATGTATTTCTCTTGTTTAGAAAACTTTAGCACTTGAAAGACGGATTCAAAATTATTTTTTGCAATCACGTAGTCATTAAAGGCTTAGATCTCTTGTAATTCTAGGTGTAATATTTGGCACAAGAAATAATCAACACAGGGCATGGGATAGAAGGTGGGAAGCTTTTGGTATTAATAGGACCACTCTCAACAATTTTATTGGACTAAAAGGATAAATCGTATCATGTTGCATTCTTCTAAGAATTCCATGGAGGCTTACATAACCTATTTCTATATCCTTTACATTATCTAAGTCATCTTCTATTGTGGCTGGGATTGAATAAATTTGAAATTAGGATCTCAAACATAGTAGAATTTTTAGAAAAAACTTACACAATCCTAGCGAATAATGGGTAAGTATGCAAGAAAATCAAAGGGATTTCACTACACATACTTGTGTGATAAACCTTTAAACCTTTACACTATCTAGCCTTTTAAGGAATCTCCACTTCTAAATTAAGACATAATAGGAAGACAGAAATCTCAATTTTAACCTATTTTCATGTGCCTCAATGAAATTTTCCTTTTTTGTTGAAGCTTCAAGCCTTCTCCAATTACTCTTAAGAATTAAAATGAATTTTAGAAGGGATACCACCCTTTTCAAGAAAGAATAACTAACTTCATTTAACTTTGACATTGAAGGTGTCACATTCGATCTCCTTCAAATATCATGTCAAGAAATTTTGATGTTTTATACCACCTAATATTATTCATTATTTGTACCTATTATTTCCTCAAAAATACCATTTATTAACTAATTTATCATACTTAAGATTGCATATGCACATAGTTTCATATACCACTAAAGAGGGGGATAAATGTACCATCATAGATTGTAAGCACCTAAGTTGTGTACAATTTCATAATTTTTTAGCACCTACCTTAGTGTTCTTTATAGTTTTCATAATAAGATTTCATAATTGTACTTAATGAATAACTAAATTTAAATATGGGTCATTTATCCCATCAATATTGTTCAAAAATTGAGATAAGCCCTTAATTCTAAGTGTAATCCTCTATTTCTTCTCCAATCAAATAATTCATTTCATCTCCTAGGTTTAATGTTACCATTTCTAGCCTAGGTATTTTGCCACAGCCTCAAAATTATCTATCAGACCTAATCCTACATCTACTAGTTGTCTAGGACCCACAGTTCTAATTTGGGCCTAAAATTAGTGTTATAGAATGGTTGATTTGTTCTATACCTTGGTACAGAATGGTTGATTCATTCTATACTTGAGTACAGAACAAATGAGCCCTTCTCTACCCTACATTTTGAGCCCAAATTTAAATTGGGTCCCTATCTCGATGATTTAGTGGAGGATTATGATTGACAGATGGCTCTCTTGATTCTATCTCCCAATTTTGTATAAACACAAGTCTCACATTTCATTTCAGTAAGATGAAAGAAATTACAAGGTTGGAGCCCCAATTTGAAGACATATCATGAAGTGAGGACTTCTGAATCAAGGCTACACCAATCTTCTATCAAGAATTCAAGAATTCAAAAAAACATTAACATCATGATGGAGCTATAAAAGGATTATGATGATGATTATGAGATCATCGACTGATGATTTGCTTGCATCCTTCCTCTTTGGATTTGGGAATGGTTTCTTTTTATCTTCAAATCTATGTACTTATTTTTTAGATATATACTTTTTACATGCTTTCAATCACACATTAATTTTATTTTCATATAGGGTTTTGATGCAGTCAAGGATGGAGGATCTAATTAAGGACTGTCCAAACTTGCAGCCACAACACCAACATAGCGGAATAACATAGCACCAAACAAGATCTGAAAGAAAATAGATATCTTTATTCATCAACTAACTGATTACATGCAATGTGTCGAGTTGTAAGGCCTTCTCAGTTACGGCCAATTACAATGCAAGAAACAGTTCTACAAGATCATGCAGGATCCAATACTTCTCTCAGCTAGCCCAAGTTTGCAACACAACAGGACACTGGTAGGCACTCTAAGAAATATCTAAACTTGTGCTCGCAAGCCACCATGCAATCTCCTTTTTCCTAAGCTCACAAGCTACTAACTCTTCTACCTTCTATCCAGATCTAATATGATTCTAGATCTCTGCCTCTACCCCAAACAACTACCCAAACATCTACTTAAATACTAATCATCAACCACAAGTTGGCTGGATGAAACCATTAACCCTTACAAACAAATATTAAATGCAATACAAGTCGGCTCTCAAACAACCTTAAAAATATTAAATTATCCATGTCAGCCTCCAGATCCACATAGGAGAATGTGACATCAGCTACCAACAATAAATGTACCAAGTCAGCCTTCCAAATCTCCAAGAACAACTATCGGTAAGTCACAATACCGAGTGTTAGGAAATATACCGAGCAAGCATACCAACCAAGCTCCACAAGCATTATTGAGCACTAGAAATTTTGAATCTCCTTCAATGACTGAGTTTCCTTCAGTGACTGATTCCTCCAGCAACCCAACCACTTCAGCGACCAAGCAACAGTCATAAACACTGATACCTCATCAATAACTGAGCACCGAGCAACACAACACCAAGTCGATCACCGAGTGACCAACATCCACTGAGATCCACCAGAACTTCCCACTGAGAATCACCACCAAGACCGAGAAACTCCAGTCTTCTACCAAAATCACTAGCCAAGTAACCAAGACTGCCAGAATCTTTAGGCACCGAGTAATAAGCCAAGATGCCACTACACCAGACTCCCGGGGTACAAAGAAAAGTGTGTCCCACACTTTCTCACCAAAGGGAACATCTGAACAACACCGACTCCATTTCATCTTCACCAAAGGTTTCCACTCCATCACAGGAAAGAGAACCAATTTGCAACTCAACCAATCAGCATGTCCAACATCCTAAACAAACCAAGCCTCCAACACATCACTAAGGATCCAATCAGAATCCCATCTCAAAATCTCATCACAAGACTTATCACTATCAACTAGCGACTCAAGTCTGTAACTAGCAAACAAAATCTGCATCACAATACCAAACAAAAGCATGTCGATAACACCATCATCACAGAGGTGTTCAGCAATAGGTAACTCTTCACCAACAGTAGTCTGATCAAGCATAACCAGATGCTCTACAATTTCCATGTCATGCACAATTAACTAAACATGAAAAACAATCTTCTCACCAGCTTCAACAAGGTCAACAATATCGTCGGTAAGCACAAGTAACTCAATAACAGCCACAAGTTGCTCCACATGTTTCATGGCAGAATCCACCAATTGACCATCAAAACTAATTTTGCATGCTTCCACATGTCTTCTCTCTCGGACCAGTCCTCTAACAGGCCAAACAACTTTCCTCTGGATCAGCATGCTCCAACTCCGATAAGCTCTACAAAGATCAACAACACTCTCCTTCGCAAGATTGTTAACTTGGTTTAGCAATTCCACTTCCAATCGAGCAAACCTCTCAGAAATCTTCATCTCCACACATCACAGAGATCTACAATCACACCAAGGTTTAATCCTCTCAGAGACATCTCCAAAGATCTTTGAAAACCCAAAAAACCCAACATTGACCACCTTGTGACAACCTCCAAGTTGTATGCAAGTCAGATCGCAACTTGTCACCTCGCATGAACAACTAGGCCACGATTCCACAAGTTTAGTGCCACAGATTTGTAACTCAGATCATACAATCTCTTCGCCAACTAGATCAACTCAGCTCTAATACCACCTGATGCAGTCAAGGATGGAGGATCCAATTAAGGACTATCCAAACTTGCAGCCACAACACCAACACAGGGTGAACCCACAATAGTGGGTTGCACTTTTTTGCCTAAATGAACACTGAACATTAAATTTTGAAAAAAAAAATAGATTTGGATGCATATTGTTGTTAAACCGTTTGAAATCAAAAGATGAAGTAAATTAGAGTCTTTTAGGATTTTTTGTCTAGATGATAAATATATTTTTTATTTTTATTTTTGAATTTATTTGAATGGTTTTTTCTTTCTCCCACAAAAACTGGTATGTTGCTGAAAACGTCATTTTCAAAGAGTTACATTATTTTCATAGAGCATAATTTTTTTTCTAAAATATATATCAATGTGATTCTTTCGAATTTAGTTTTTTAACATCCATATGGAGGGCATGCAATTGGTTTGATGACATTATCATGATTATTTCATATTTTATTAACATTTGAAGTTGACTAACCATAATTTTGACATACCTTGACTACATAGCTTATAACTTGTCGTGTATTTGTCCAATTTCATTTTATTTTTTTTGATAGAAAGATAACTTCAATACCTAGGGCATATATATTTTTTAGAATTTTTTTTCTCTCATTTACTATTTTTCCCTAAGCTTCAAACATAGAGGTAGACATACAGTGAAATATCTATGTTTAGTAAAACTAAAAATACAAAGTCATAACAAAATTAATATATATTAACGTTATAATCATTGGAAAGATTTTTCTCAGTAGTACCTTACTACATAGATAGTTTTGTCAAATGGATTCATTTGATTTTCCAAAAGATAAATTCGAAGTGATTTTTTGTCAGCATTTTAATAGGTGCGAAGGAGACTCCATTATAGATATGAATGAGGAGTATAGATGTTATATTAATTTTTTTTTTATCTAAGAGGCTTTGAGCTAACCATTTGTAATGAAATCCTTCAAATGGAACCTCTCAAGGCTTAAATCATCATATCTTATTAAAAATCTGTTATTTCAGCAAAAATCAACATCTCTAAAAAAGTGTAACTCACTATTGTGGACCCCATAGCGGAATAACACATCACCAAACAAGATCTGAAAGAAAATAGATATCTTTATTCATCAACTAACTAATTACATGCAATGTGCCAGGCTGTAAGGCCTTCCCAATTACGGCCAAGTACAATGCAAGAAACAGTTCTACAAGATCACACAGGATCCAACACTTCTCTCAGCTAGCCCAGGTCTGCAACACAACTAGACACTGGTAGGCACTCCAAGAAAGATCTAAACTTGTGCTCACAAGCCACCAAGCAATCTCCTTGTTCCTAAGCTCACAAGCTACTAACTCTACTACCTCCTATACATATCTAATCTGATTCTAGATCTCTGCCTCTACCCCAAACAACTATCCAAACATCTACTTAAATACTAATCATCATCCACAAGTTGGTTAGATGAAACATTAACCCTTATAAACAAATATTAAATGCAGTACAAGTTAGCTCTCAAACAGCTTTACAAATATTAAAATATCCATGTCGGCCTCCAGATCCACATAGGAGAATGTGACATCAGCTACCAACAATAAATGTACCAAGTCAGCCTTCCAAATCTTCAAGAACAATCATCGGTAAGTCACAATACCGAGTGTTAGGAAATATACCGAGCAAGCATACCAACCGAGCTCCACAAGCATTATTGACCACCAGAAATTCCAAGTCTCCTTCAATGACCGAGCTTCCTTCAACGACCAAGCAATAGTCATAAACACCGAGACCCCATCGGTAACCAAGCACTGAGCAACACAACACCAAGTCACTGAGTGACCAACATCCATCGAGATCCACCAAAACTTCCCACTGAGAATCACCACCAAGACCGAGAAACTCTAGTCTTCTACCCAAATCACCAGCCAAGTAACCGAGACTGCCAAAATCTTCAAGAACCGAGCAATAAGCCAAGATGCCACTGCATCAGGTTTACTCTATCACATTAGGGTAGATCTTTACATTCCATTTAGCTCATAGCAATTTAGACATACTCTAGATTTACAAGCACAACACACATTATCTATCATATTGGCTATCTGTGGTGGTGGGAATCACAAAAACAAGGGGTTGACCAAGAAAAACCCCTATATAGTCACCCACACACATATTTCTTAGATTTTTAGGTGTAGAAGACCTTGGAAATAGATGTTAGAACTTTTATGACACGATGGCACTGAGACAGATAGTTTGTAATTTGTCCTGATAGAAAACCCCAAGTAAAAAATTACTTAGTCATTCAATACCTGGGTATAGAATGACTCACTCATTCTGTACCTTGTAGAAATTAGTAAAATTTGGTTTGCAGTCAAGTACAGGTCTCAAGATCTCATATTATTAGATACACCTATTTTTAGGATTCTAACATTTAGGAATTCAGATCTAAGACTTCATTTCTCTTATTTTGATTCCAAGTGCACTCAAATATATCATAATCTCCTTCTACATCTATTTTTCATCTTGATTAGATCATTTCTGGTCTCATTTATTCATTTGTATATTTATTTTGATTAGAAACTCCAAGAGAAAAATATTTGATTAGCATCCCTCGTACTAGGTGGTTCTGATCTCTTGAGTTGGTTTTGTGTTCCAATGTGTCTTATTAATTGAGGAAGACTAGGCTTTAAGGTTATTCCCTTTTCATACTACACAATAATAATGTATGACTTGTATATTATACTTCCCTAATGTGGGAATGATTGTATTAAGCCTTGTGTTTTAGTAGGATAAGTTATTTTCCTATTTTAATTAGTTCTTAGGCCAATGTCAATAAATAAATATTTGAAGCTATCCACCAGCATCTGCATTAATCGGCATCTCTACTTGGCAATTGGCATCTCTGAGTCTCTCGACTAAGATTTATGAGTCATTGGACCTAGAAATTCTACAAAATGGCATTTATTCTTATAGACCAACATCTAGGTGCTTGAGCATTTATGCCTATAGATCAGCATTTGTGCTTGTATATCAATGTCTTTGGTTCTCTTCTTATGTATGCGCCAATCTTATCTTTTATGATTTGAAAGTAGATATATTTGTGATTATAGGATGTGTATATGCATTTATATGCTTGACTTAACTCACATAATATTCTCTAAATGGTAAATGAACTAGTTGTATGATTGTGTTATCATAGGAAAACTCCTACTAATGCTTTAAAATAAACCTTGATCTAGATAAAAAAAAATTACTAGAGGTTGATGTAGTCACCTCCTTGTGTAGTTGTGTGTATTAGGTTGGCTTAGTGTTTAGCATAGCATGTTGGCTTCAATCTGAGCTAATGTGAAAACTTAAAGGATATTTCTATCTCATATTAGTTACATAATTGAATTTCTTGGAACCCTTAGAAGTGGTTTAGACTTTTGCTAGTGCATAGTCGTCAAGTGACCAGTAGAGTTAACCCCATTGTTGAGCATAATTTTCTTTTATGTTAAGTATATGTTTAATGTAATTGTTTAAAAAATAAATAATTCCATGTAGTTTTATACATGTTTTACCTATGTTATGAGGGTTCCTTGGTGGGGCATTAGCCTAGAAGTATAAATATATTAGATTTAAGGTGAACTTGTAAGTAGATAGTATACTTTGAAGTCTTAGACTTAGTTAAATCCTCAATTAGATTGTTTGGATACATGCTCCTAATGGAACCCAACTAAGAAGAAACAAGATAACTTTAACAACAAAACCCCCAAACCTGAAATAGCCTTACTATATACAACTTTATACGCACTCAGATTGAGGATAATTAACTAAATAATGTGAGTATTGTGACAACAACAACCTCATGATGCACCATAATTAACCTAGAAATAATACATACATACACACACATATCCATATACCTATACATATACATACAATATGTACATGTGCACACATGTGCATAGGAGGCTAGGAACGCTAAAGTGAGGCCTACGTGAGCAAGAAATTATATGTGAATACATTTTTTATGCTACAATAAGTACAAAACATAAATAGATATGCAACAACAAAAGGTACAACTAACAAAGCTATACTTAGAAAAAAAATCTTCTTCAAAAGTGATGATATCCTAATTGACAATTTAGAAGTGTGTGGTATAGATGTCATCAAAGGATTTATTTGACACAATATAAAAATTTATATCTCTTCCCTATTGATAATGTTTATACCCTTAATAGTACCAAGGTCATGGGACAATATCATATTTGGAATAAAATAATGATAGGTATGCAAGTAATTGTTGACAAGATTGCTCTTGTAAGTGTGAGAGCTTTTCCTCTTAAAGGATTTGAATTCTATGGATCTCTGCTTTGATTGGTATTGTTCATAGCATAGGGACTAGTGGAGTCATGGTCTTAGATAAAGAAATTGTAAATATATCTAAGGTTTTGAAAATTCATGCTAAGCTTTCATAATCCATTATTGGATATTTTGAAACTTTTCACGAATTTATGAAGAGATTTGCAATTAAGGAATTATTTGTCTTTAAAAAGCTAGTTTAGTCCATTAATTTTATGCAATGAATGATAGGTTGTGTGAAATAAGAGGATTAAACATATAACTTTTGATGTTTATCAATTTTGAAATCTAATAATATTTTGTATATAGATTGTCCTCTATGGATTACAAAAATTCCTTTTTGAATCTATCTCAATCATAGACTTTACTAATTCTATTTTCTAATTATTCACGTCTACTTGTATGGTTTGTTTTATCAACCATTCAATCTTTGTTTTATCTTTTTTCGTTGGTTTTTATCTAGCTTTCCCTACATCCTTACAGAGAAGATGTAATGTCTCAATTATGCCTATAGCTAGTGCAATATTTTTGTATAAATCTCATAACATTAATAGGATAAGAGAGGGCCCTTATTCCTAATGTGAATTAATAGAAAAATGAGTATAAAGTCTCCAAATATCAACTAATAATGTTAGATGGATCATAAATTAATAGATCGATCTCATATCAATAGTTTGTAACCACTTTCAATGTTTCAATTTCATCATATCATATAATATGAGATTGTATGTGCTTGTTGTATATAAAATAGTTGATAAGTTTTCATAATGTTGATACTTCACTTGTGGATTGGATTCCACCTACTATTTTCCAATATATTGATTTTGCTTTGCAACCCATGTGGAAGTAGTGCATCTCTAAATAAGGTGGCATTAGGATTGTTAAAAGTTGCTTTCTTATTCCTTTTGGGATCATAAAGATGAAATCTTCCTTGAATACATATATATATATATGGAGAAAAACTTATATTTTTCTCTTTCTTTATTGGTAGATAACAAGAGTTATAAGTTGGGTTTTGTGCTTAAGAGGATCATGAGGCAATGAAGATGGTTAGATGAATCTACTTCTTATGCATCTTTGTTATTAATTTTTTATTGATTTTTTATCATAGATTCTTTAGGTTTAGTCAATAAAAAATTAATCTATAAGCTACAAGCATATCATCCAGTCTCTTCTTAACTTGAAGGTTTAAAAGTGATATGAGAAGCATGGGGAAAATGGAGGATGTCTAAAGAGCGTGAGAGGTAAAGAGGTTATGGAATGGTAGTGGAAGAAAAAAAAAGACTATGAATGAAGAGTTGACATAGGATGACAAGGAGGAATGATACAAGGAATAATGATAATACTTGTATGAGTTTGAGAAAAAACTATATAACTTTAAAAATGATAACTCCAATTTGAACATGAATTATTACAATTTAATAACATCACAAGTCTCACACACACAATGAACATGGACAAAATAATTATTTCATGATTTGGGCATCTTTTTCTTTTAAGTATAAAATCAGTTTTGTTTCTCGGACCTTCATAATTCTCTTCATTGTTCCTCAAAGCTAGTTTCAAGCTTCTCAATGCATTTGTAGTGTAGAAGCTAACAAAAACTACACGAGACATTTCATTTTTAATGCATTATTTTTATATTCTTTCAAGTTATGATAATCATTTTCATACTATTGTATATGATAGCTTTGATCATATTTGCAATGTTTATTTTATGTTTTGTACTATTTTTAATTTATAATATATTAAATATATAAAAAGAAAAGATAATTTATTACATTATTAATCTATAAATAATAGATAAAATCAATATAAATGAAATTATGCATCAAACAAAACACAAAATTATAATCTTAATTAACATAATAATTATATTTAAAATGTTCTAAATATAATAATTAAAATAACATGAATATTCAAAATTCCTCTTTTACAACTTACAAATACTTAAAATTATTCTTAAATACCCACCTCCTTATATTCAAAATGTTATTTAATTAAATCTAACTGTAACTGTACTTTCTTGTTTGATCTCCTCTCCACATATCACCTATCTTCAAATATGATAAAATCTAATTAAAATACAATGAATCCCAAAACATTGATAATGGAAAAAACCATTGCACCCTGTTTAATCCAGAAGTTTAACAAATATAAGCATAGAATGAAGATTAGTACAAGCAAAAAATACATAAAACAAAGATTTGAATGACATTTAAAAGGGCAAATAAACCCTGATTCAGATGAGAATGGTGAAATTTTACAATCTGTAATCATTTCTTGTGTAATCAATCTCTTGGCATTCAGGCTGCAATGCATCAAGATCATTGTACTCGCAGACTGGCCGTCCCTGTGCTGGAACTGGAAGAGGCCTGCCATTCATATAATAAATCACTTGCAAAATGCAGGGCTCTGCAATCTCTCCATGGATTTCAGAAAGATGTTTGAGAGCATCTTCCACTTGTTTAAAACCTTCGTAACATCCTTTCACTCCACAGATGAAAAGGGATTCTAATGTCCTGATGTGGGCATATAATTCCTCGTTCACCAGAGCTACTATTCTCTCCTTGCCCAGAAAGGATTCGTTTACACTGCCATTCTGAGCCACTAATTCATTTCTGCCTTGTATTGCAGCTTCCATGTTTGAAGAATGGTCATGATCTTTCGACCAGTTTTTATCTTTTTGAGTCTCAAAGAAGCCATTTTTATCCATTGTTTTTATGTATTGATCATACCTGCGGTTAGCTTCTATTGGCTCTATGTCATCCTCAAGATTGAGCATGACGAATTGCTTATAAGTCAGAAATCTGTATTCTGTGTGATGCCTGTTACTGTCAAATTTATCATAAGTCAGAAGCATGTTTTCTGTGTGATGCCTGTAACCGTAATATGGGCTGGAGTTCATTTTGGGCTTCGTTCTGCAATTGCCCCCTCTGTCCCTGCGTAGAGAAAGAGTAAGAGAATTCACTCCCCATTTCTGCTATTTGTATTACTGATGAATTCAGAAACAAAATGAATGTTTTAAACAACAAAAACAACAATTTTGGAAATATAGAGAGTAGAAAATAGACATAAGAGAATGACTTACATGGTTTACCATTAAAGGCTAGTAGAGTAGGGCAATCTCTTCTATTCACTGCTGCAACAAATATGGTCTCTTCTCTTCATTTATATAAGTGTTTTAACTGTTTGAATATGAAGAGTAGAGAAGTAAATAAAGAGGCGGGGAGAAGAGGAATAATCAGATGACTGTTTGGCTTCATACATTTAATAAACTCCCAGATGAAATCAAACCAATACTACCACGAACATGATGTCCCTATCTTTTCCAAGCTTGATGTCACATTTTAACTAGGCCAAAGAGAAGTTGTGTAACACTCTGTTCTTCGACCTTTTAGATGAGTCTCCTTCAAGCCATATTGGAATCCATAAAACCTAACAGTTGGACATTTTCTGCTTAGAATCTTAAATCAAATTTGTTCCTTCGTTTAATAAGTCTTTGGTCTATTGATAAAGTTGAATGGTTCTACATTAGCCTACCAGAAAAAAAGTTTCAGTAGCAGGCTTTGAGCTTCTCCAACAGATCAAAAGGATGTTGTAGGACCATCTTCAAGGCACTATAAGTCTGTTGCTTTGCTTGATTAGCTAAGATAAGTTTTTGGCCAGCAAGTTTATTCCCCTGTTTCATGAGCTAAATTTTGTAGAAATCTTCTGAAATTTGCAGATTATTTCGCTCACTTTGTTGCTGATTCTGCTTAGGAGGGGATTGCTGTTTATACTGATAGTTTGGAGATCTCCTTATATCAGAGTATTGCTAAAACCATATGGTTTAGTTTAAGTCTATTGCAGAATGCTCAAACAATTAAGAACTTCTCATCAACTGACTATATTTTATAATGATATTGAATTTCATGTATATATTATATATATGAATTTTACTTATTTACTAGTAGTACAAAACTTAGCTTCGACCTTTTATTGATTAAAAAAAAAAACTGCTGTTCATCAATAGCTTCACAAACTTTGGGTCTATTATTCAACAAAGCTACCTTTCTCTTCGCTTCCAATATTTCTTCAAGAGTTTCAAAAAAACTCAATCTTTTTCCCTTCAACTTATTCTAGTTGTTCAACTTTTTCATTCGAAGTCATATAGATCATGTAACTGTGTATATATAAGAAATTTTCCCTACATTAAAAGTGATGTAATCATTTTGATGAATTATTATAAAATTCTGAATTTATGTTTCTATTGTCTTCTTATTTCTGATTTTGCATATTAATTTATTCGCTCTTCATTATCAACAAATTTTACTGGCATGTTTTGTGAAGCCTTGGGAGCAGTATTTTCTTACATGAATCCTACCTCTATCATTTTCCTCAACTAATGTTCTAGAAGTTTCTGTCTTTGACTTAGTTTTTATTATAACCCTCAATTTTTTCAAAGGTCTTGGCTTTCTTACGCAAAACCCTCGAAGAATCACTTGAATTTGTAGAGTAGTTGTATTTTCGTCCATAGCCAGCACATGGATTGAATGAGTTCTCTGTGATTTGAATCCATCACTTTCAAAGATTAATGTTTTCTAAAGGAATGCTTTCTTCTGTAAGCTTAAACATCTTTCATATGTCCCATTTTTGTATCAAATGAAGATAGAGCGTTTCAATTTCACTTCACTTCCAACTTACAAATGAAAGCTTTACGCCCAAACATTCTCTTTAGAAATTTCAAGCACCAATCTACAAGCTACACCACTATTTCTCACCCAGGATTCTTGTATAACCTCACATCTCATCCCATCCATCCTTGCATAATTTTATTGACTCCTTTTTTCTATTTAGAAGCCATGGATCCCTATTTCTTTTATTTTCTATTAAATCTATTTACTAAAATCTATAGATTATTTTTTCAAATTTACCACTCTTTATTTCATTATGCTCTCTCGTTTCCATCTTCACTTCTCAAATTTTCATCATATCAAACACATGTATTTAGATTGCTTTATAGAATTTTCATTTGTAAACGACCAATATTTATGCTTTCTTGTTTTCATCTTCACCTCATAAATTTTCATCACATCACACACGTGTTTAGTTATAAAAAAAAATTGAACAAATCTTTAAATTTTTTAATTATAAATACACTAAACAAAATTTTGAATCTCGTAAATAACCCAAAACCAAATTCAGAAGGGAATGGTTACATCAATATGAAACCTTTTACCAAAAACATGGTCACCCATTAAGTTATGGAAGTTCAACAAATCTAAGTTTAATATAAATTTTAGATTAGTGCAAAAACAGATTTTGAAGAGACCCAAAACCCTTTACAAAAGAACAAAAGAGAAAAACATTAAGCACCTTAATAATTTTATAATAAGTTATAACTACATAAACAAAATGTAAACCTTTTCCGGAAGCCCGGCAACCCATTAAGTTATTAGTCTGTAATCAATCACTTGGACTTTATCCTGAGGTGCATCAAGATCATTGTACTTGCACACTCTGCGTCCCTCTGCTGGAACTGGAACTACAACAGCCCTGCTATTCATTCTTTCCTGTTTACCATTCCTCTGATGACAAAATGCATTTGGATCACTCATATAATTCTCAAAATAAATCACATCCCTGACTTTCAAAACACAGGCCTCAACAATCTCTCCATGTTTGTTATGGAAATGTTTCACAACAAATTCCAATCCCTTAAAACCTTTGTTACACCCCTCCACTCCACAGAAGAAATAGGATCCAAATTTCCTAATTTGAGCTTCTAATTCCTGATTCACCAAACCATCCATTCTATCCTTCCCCACAAAGGATTCTCTTACAGTCACTTTCTGAGCCACTAATCCATCTTGGTCTTGGCCATTTTTGTTCCTGATTTGTGTGGCAGCTTCAATGTTTGAAGGATGGTAAAGATCTTTCAGCCATTCTTCATCTTTGTGAGACTCAAAGAAGGATTTTTTATACTCTGTTTTATGTTCTTCATACCTGCGGTGAGCTTCCTGTGGCTGTATGTCATCATTGAGTGTGAGCATGAATTGCTTAAAACTCAGAAGTCTGTTTTTTTCAGTGTGTTGCCTCTTATTTTGAGATGGGGTGGAGCTCATCTTGCGCTTCACTGTGAAATTGCTTTCTCTGTCCCTGCGCAGAGAAAGAGTTAAAGAATTACTCCCCATTTTTGCAATTTTTGTTATTGAAGAATTTGGCTGTTCTGTTCTGTTCATTAAAACTCAAGCTTTTGAGTGATATATATCGTCTGTCATCGTTAATGGATTGTTCCTGTGGGTCAATGGATTGGCTTTAGTTGGAAGCATGCACAAACTTATAGAAATCCTCTGCTCCACTGTTACTTTCTTCAGACCTAAATTAAATTTAGTATTATTATTAGAGTAAAGTAATAATAGTTTTTTATAAACTAAGACATTTATTTTTATAAAGAGTCATGCAAAGGATTTGTTTTGAAACATCTATTTTTCATCGACAGCTCTATGATAATGTGTCTATTTTTAATTGTTTTTTAAATTTAGATAAGAATTATTTATTTTATTTGAAACTGCACAAATTGTTACTGTTAGTAAGAATTGAATTATTTAATTAGTATATTTATTTTTGTAAACAAGTTATAAAAATAATAATAAATTTATAGGAAGCTTCTCTTCTGCTAGTGTTTAGAATAATATATTTATAGGAAGCTTCTCTTGTGCATGTGCTCAAAAGTGGACGTGGCAGTTGTAGGCAAATCATATTGTAAATGTGGGGCCAATTGTCAATTTGACACGTGTGCATGTGATGTTCCAAGGTCGGTCGTTGCTTAGATAATTATTGGATTTATTTTTTTATCTAGAAGACTATGTGTACACTAATCATTTATAAGAATATGAGGTGGTGGTTGATTTCAATCCAAAACCATAATAAGATTATATAAAAGTAAATTAACGCATTCTATTTTTAAAAGAAAAAATTGTTCTTTTACATTGGTCATCTTATTTTTAATTATTATAAAAGAATTATTTTTGTTAACTTCATAATTATTTTATTTTACTTTTAAAATTATTTTAGATTTTTTTATTTAGTTAAAAAAATCATGTAAAAGAGATTAAGATATATCAATTTTTAAACATTTATTTTTATTGATTTGTTATTTTAAAAAAATAAATACATATATAATAATTTGTCTATTTTTTATTTTTATTTTTAATTTAGACATGCTAATTGAATTTTATCTATTTAAGAAAAAGCTTTTGAAGATTTAACATTAAAACTAAGCTATATTAAAAATGTTAATGCTAAAAAAATTTAAAATAATTTAAAAAATTAAAATTTAAAGTAAAAAAATATTTAATTCATCAAAAAAAAAGACAAGAACCTTATTTATATATATATATATATATATATATATATATATATATATATATATATATATATATATATATATATATATTGTAAACAAAATGGCCCCATTAGCCATGATCCATGATTACATACCCATGAATTTGTAGACATTGCAAGTACAATTAACCCAATATCAAAAAACCCATACAAAATTTCCCCTACAAAAGATAAAATCTAAAAACCCCATACAATTAAGGCCCCAACATCTTAACCATCTGCTCCTCCATAGTCATAGGTAATGCTTCTCCCAATTCATGCCTTCCCTCGGACTGCAGTTGCCCAACCTCAAGACCATGAGCCTGTGAGTGTATGGCACATTCATGTTCTGAAGTCCTAGCTCCACCTATGTTCTGGCTACCTATAACATTAAGATCTAGAAGATGAGGCTGCACACGCACATTTCTATCCTCGTTAGCTTCTTCGTCCTCAAGAAGTAACAAAAGAGCATTGACCCTATGCTAGATCTGTAGGACCAAATCCTCACCCAAGACCCTATAACTCTTTTGAATGGCACTTTTGACATGCCTGTAGCTCTGCCTCTCCAAAGATTTTTTAATTCATTCATGCATTGTGATGAACGTGTGCCCATTTAACGGAAACTTCCACGGGAAAAGCCACCAATAAGTGCATGCCCATCCCAACCTTGTCTGCAATTGACTCCAGTAATGAGTGAGATTGCAACAAATCCATCGAATTGGAAAGGAACATAGATTCCAAGTGTGAAGGGAATACAATCCTTCTGGACTGTGGTGTTAAGATCTCTTCGCCAATAATCCTCTAAACTGTGTAGCATAACTATGTTGTCTTTGTTTGTCCTTGATGCACTGCAGTGATTGTTTATTTGGCATCCAGCTGGCATGCTGCGAAGTGCTTGTACTGTGCCGTGTTTTGCTGGCATGCTGCAATGTGGTTGTACTATACTGTGAGGTTAAACTTGAGTTACTTGAGCAGTATTATGGTTTCTTGTTGACTCTCAGTTGTCAACACTTGGTTATTATTTTTCCACGTGGCTTTTATGCGTGGTGGACGTGAAACACACTTGATCTTTCATTAAAGATTTTTTTTTTATCATTATCAACAAGAGGTTTTTCTTCATGCGTATCATTTCTTCTTGCCCTAACTGAGGGCGCTGCCATGATTACTACAGTGAAGGTTTGGTGACTCTGCGTTGACCTCGTGGTTGTGGGTTTTTACTATGTTATTCGTCCTCATGAAAGGAACAGGTTAATACCATTTTTATGGTATCTTTGCATCTTCTATACTGGTATTTGTTGTCTAGTTTCCGAAGGATAATCTCATTCTTTTGTTTTGTGCTATGGATCTGAGATTTTCTATTTGGTAAAATGACTGATACATACTTTGTTTACTGTGAAACACTCCAAGCATTTGGTCTTCGTTGGATACCACACTGGCAGTGTTTTGGGTAGTTCTTTGTCATTTGGTCACTATCCAGAGGTATGCATTTCAGCCAGTTTTTTCCTGTCTTTGCAAGGAATAGTCAAGGTTTGACATTATAACAGTTTCTTGTGCATATTCTTGAAGGTTTGTTTTTTATTGCACAATATGTTGACTTAAGATGAATCACAGAAAAGGATTGAAACCAAATCTTCTTTGTTCTTTAGCATTTCTTCTGGTGGCTACTTTGAATATTGTTTAAAATAAGGAGATTTGTGTCTTTTTTGACACTTGGGTATTCACGATAGCATTGTGTTTGGGCATCTTTCAGTTTGTAAACTTGGGCATTCTCGGCAATATTAAGTTTATAAATCTGGGTATTCTTGCAACATTTTATGTTGAATAAGCAGCATTCAGTTGGAAGTTACATGGTTTTTTTTGTGTAACAAATCAGTTATGTTCAATTTGGTTTAGTTCAATTCTTGAGCAACGGTTTTCTGTTCTCACCAAGAATTTTCGGTGAAGGGTTTTTTTTCTATACACAGTTTTTTCATTCAGTTATTAAAAAGTTAGTTTTATGTTGAACTGATATTGCTATCAGTTGCAACATCTGATATAACCGATCCTGAAAATTTCTTTGTAAAATGTATTTGATATACTTCCTATTTAAGAGGAAGATGGGGATGTAAATGATAGTGAAAAAAATAGTGAGACTATTCTGGTATATGGAAATCATTAAAAGCACATCTTACATAAGTTTATATATATAAGATGTATGCAGTGTAAATGCATATAGTTATACATATAAGTTGTATTGACAGAGATTGATTTTGAAGGAAAAAGTGAAGGGCTATAGCCCAGGAAGGCAGTTGTAGCTGCTATTGTATGAAGGGTTATTGCTCAATAAAAGTACAGGTTCAATAGGAATGGTTTTTCTCCCTATACAAAACTGTAAGGTTTTGAGAGTTTCCCACTCGGCAAAAATTCTTGTCTTGTTTTATGAGTTATTACTTTCCATATTGCTTTATTTTCATAGCTTATAAATCTGTCATTTCAGAGAATTGTAGTTAGCAATTGTAGTAATCTTGTTAAATTTTATACTGTTCTGATTCAACCCCCCCCCCCCTCTTAGAACTGTCACCACTTCCAACAAACTAAAGGCATTGAACTTGGAAAAAGTGACCTAGAATTTCATCTGTCACATGCCCAAATATCAGACATTCCCATTCTTCAACCATTAATTTAATCTTGTGGTTTCTCAGCATGTAGCCCATGTGAAACCAACAGCATTCAGAGCACTTAAAAAATTCTTCTTCTTCTGAAGATGAAGCCCCATGAAACATGACTACATATTGCTATTCACTTGGTATGTTGATTTGTTTATTAAAAACCTTCAAGGACCCTATTGATATATATCCTATTCAAAGGCATATGAAAAAGAATTAAATGCATTTTAATTCTCAATCTTCGAAGAATCTGACATGATATGATAACCTACAACAATACACACACAAGCTAATTAAAACTATATCCTTTGAGATGATGCAAAGCACCCTGCCTCATGCCATGCGTACATCCTCTCATGTGAAATGGAACTAATTTCATTCCCACGTCCTTGGAATAGATGTATCCCACATGTTGATCCCCTTGGATCATTTGGAAATAACAACATGTTGCATCATCTCAAATCATCCCTGAACAGCAATCATATCACCACTAATTGCACTGAATATATAGTGTTTATAAGGCAAGCTTTCTTTCAAAGTGTGCCAACTTATGTAACTCAAAGTACTTTGCCCAAATCAAATGAAAATGTACTGGCAAGTGTCATTCTTTACATCCTCTTACCCTTCCCAAGCATGTCAATTCAAGAGCCACTACAATCATTGGATAGGCATTTAGTTGGTCCATGTCATCATCAAAACCAATCTCTCCACTATCGTATGCCAAGCTAGCTAATAGGTTAGCCAACATGTTTCCCTCTCTCTATGTGTGGGAGATTGAAAATGTGACAAATTTGTCAAGCAAAATCCAAGCTTGTTGCATGACATAATTAATCCTCCAATTCTCTCACACTCTCTTTCGGGTGGCTTCAATTACTATCAAAGAATCACCTTCCACCTGTAGATGGGAAATAATTAAGCTTTTTGCAAGAACCAGTCTGTGTAGCGAGGCCTAAACCTCAGCCATATTGTTTGTTCCTTGATCTAAAGGGGTTTCTTTACCAACTATTAGCTTACCCAAAGAATCCCTCATGCAAACCCACGCCCCAGAGATACATGGGTTTCCTCACGAGGCAGGATCAAAATTTAGGTTCAGGGATGGAATTGAAGGAGCCTGCCATTTAATCTGATTTCTATTAATCTTCTCCTTAGGAATGTTCAATAAGGATCCACTGAAAGGTAGAGAAATATGAAGCCATGTTTTTAAGACCTAATTTTCCCAAGAGGAGAAGATAGATGTGCAACTTTTAATTGTTTGTGCATACGCCATTACTGCCTCAGAAATTGATTGCTCAATCTTTGTTTGAACATTATGAATGGGAGTGGACACCTTTCTAAACATGTGCTTATTTCTTTCCCACCACAATGACCATATGATCACCTCTAGGTAAATCACCCATATCCCTGCAAAAAAAGAATCCTTATATAAAAGAGGCCATTCCTGACAAAGATCCCATACTATGTGTGGTAGAGGCATAGAAAGTTCTAATTTTGATAGGATAAAGTGCCAACATTATTGTGCAAATAAACATTGGAGGAAAATATTATTAGTATCCTCTATGGAAGATCCACATAGAACACAGTTGAATTGATCAACAATATGTAGCTTGGCTAGTCTACCACTAGTCAAAAATCTCTTTTTGAGAACCAACCAAGTGAAACTCTCGGCCTTTGGGGAAACCATATGGCTCCAACAAAAAAGAAATTCTCTCTATGAGACATCTTGAGAATCATTTTTTGAATCACTTCATAACCTATTTTTACTAAATAGTTACCTATTTTGGATGCGGTCCAAACAATGTTATCAGTGGTTTGATTATAGAAAACCACTCTCTCCTTTAGGGTTTGACACAACAAGTCCTCTTGATTCAAATTGATAGGCAACTCAGAGACATATTTCCAAATTACCTTTCCAGTTGACATCTCCATTGCATTAGCATATTCAACTAGCTTTTCCCCCCAAAGTTGTGACACTATGGGTGCAACCAAATTCAACTCATTTACTAAATACAGTGGTTTGTAACCATTCCAAGAGTCAAACCATAAATTGACTCTTTCACATTCATGTACTTCCCAAGTAATATAGGATGTTCTTAAATCTCTTTATGTTGAAACTTTCAAAACTACTAGGAAGTAATTTGGAATTGTTGTTAGCACCATTTTAATTAGGAGAATGTGACCTAAAAGTGAGAGCCACCTAGCCTTTTAGTATGATATTTGATCCTTCATCTTGTCAATTACACTATCCCAATATGATAACTTATTATTGCCCATGAATAAAAGGATACCTATGTAGGTACTAGGGAGCTTTGCTTCTTGAAATCCTAGAATCTTGATGATCTTCATTTTATTTTTTGGCTTTGCATTAAAGATGAATACCCTTGATTTGAGAGGATTAATCAATCGTATGGAAACCTAAGAGTACTGATCTAAGACCTGCTTAATCTATCTAAATTCTTCTATTATTTCTTGCCCACATAAAAGTGTGTCATCTACAAAAAGTGAGTGAGTAAAAGCAATATTAGTTTGAGGAATCTAGACTCCATTCCAATAACCTTGAGCTTGTTTGAAAACAATTTTCCTCCTTATTGCATCTACCATGATATGAAGAGGAATGGAGACAATGGATCTCCTTGCCTAACACCTTGTGTTGCATTAAAAATTCATATTGGTGAACCATTACAATAATTGAAAACTTGGCCTCTTTTACACATGCTAGAACCCATTTGCATCACATATTAGAGAAACCAAATTTATGCAAAACTTTCATCAAAAAATCCCAGTTGACCTTATCATAGGCCTTCACCATATCTAGTTTGACAACACATCTAGGGAGGCGGTGTTCTTTGATGGAGTGTAAAAATTCATGGGCAACTAGGGCCTCTTCTATTGTTTCTCTCCCCAGCACAAATCCCCCTTTCTCTAATGAAATCATCTTAGTGATCATATTTTGTAGTCTCAAGTAGATAGCTTTTGAGAAAATTTTATAGACAGTATTACACAAAGATATAGGCCTTTATTCAGCAAAATATTTTGGCTGCTTTGTCTTGGGAATGAGTGCAATATTAGTTGAGTTGAAGTGACCCAACATTACTCAAGTTTTATGTGACTCCTCCAAGGCCATCAATAAATCAAAACCTAGGGCATCCCACATTTTGTGGAAAATATTATTGTGAAGCCATCAGGCCTCAGGGCTTTATCTGATGGAAGAGAGAAAGTCACATTCTTCACTTCTTATAGAGAAAAATGCCTCATTAAAAATTCATCGTCCTCTTTAGTAACTAAAGACAAAATATATGCAAGGAGATATTGTTCAAATTGAACATTCAAAGGGCCAACATTTTGTACTGGTGCTAATAGATTGGTAAAGACCTTAAGTCCCTCCTCCTTAATCTCGTGGGTATTAATAATCTGCTTACCTAAAATTGAGTCTTGAATTGTGAAAAAGGATTGTGTTTCTCTCTTAATTTCTGTTGAAGCATGGAAGTATTTGGTATTACTGTCACCTTCATGAAGCCAAAGCTCTCTATATTTTTGCTACCAATAAACCTCCTCCCTTTTTCCTATTTCTTCCCAAGTTTTTTGTAATTCCTTATGCTTTGCAAATAAGGTAGCATCTATTCCATGTTGAGTAATGTGTTCATTGATTTGTCATAGTTCAACTTCCACCTCCTTTTTTTTAACAAAAAAATTATTGAACACCTGAACATTCCAAACTGCTATTTGAGCCTTAATATATCAAAGCTTTTTATGGAATTGATGCATTTGAGTGCCTCTAGTGAATGGAGCACTTATCAACCACTACCTAAGAGGAGGGAGAAAAATGTGGGTAACAAAACCACATCTTCTCAAATATGAATTTTGACTTCTATTTGATTGTTTGATTCAAATGATAAATGCTTAGGGATATTGCATAATGATCTGAGGAGATGAGTGGCAGGATCTCTGAGGAAAGCTGAAAAGTTGAAGAAATCCAATTATAAGAAGGCAAGAATCTATCAAGGCATTCTAAAATCTACAAGAAATTATTTCTATGTTGGTCCATGTGAAAATCCCATTAGAAGGTATAATGTTATGTAGTGCATTATCTGAGATAAAAGTAATGAAGTCCTTAATCATTTTTGGTGGATGATAAATATCACCCCTTTTCTCTAAGAGTAGTCAAAATGGGAATTTATTTGGGACTCTTGTGAGTTATCTTGATTAGATACAACCAACAAATTTCCATGATCTAGAGTTTTGTCCTCTTCCTTTGTAGAAATAGCTTCTATTTCTTTACATCTCTTTGAAGGGGTTAAATTGGTTGACTTCAGAACCTAAGAGATCGCATAAGGTAACATACAAAAGGAGGGTACAGCCTGTAGTCCACTTACTTTGTTACCTTCATCCTCTGCAAAATAGGATATGTTAACTAAAGTTGGCACTAGAAACTAACAAGGTTTATCACTGAAATCATTAATAACTTCAACATCTACAATATTTTCAATCATAATTTGTTGCTCCCACTTCCCACATTTAGATGTAAACAAGATATTATTAGGGATTATTTTGCCAGTATCTAACATGATACACACTCTAATAGGTAATAAGGGATCGTTATAAAAATAAATATTATGTTTAAGGAAGATTCCAATCTAATTTTCCATGATCTCAATGAGATTAGGTTCTCTATATTTTAAAGAAATACTATCTCCCAATAACACCTACATGCAAACACTTGTCACAGAAAGAGAGAGAAGCAAGAAGCTATAGAGACCTAAATGCATTGATCCATGAGAGAGGAGACATCCTTGATGTGCAAAAACAAAAGTTGCAGCAATCACAATAAAATATTATTGTGTTAAATGATGTAAAGAATACAAAGGAGATCAATCCTTATAAAAGAGATCTGAAACCCTAAAAGGGTGGAGAAACCTAGGTTGTATTATAATAATCAATAAAGTAATTAATTATTATATACAAAATTTTATCTTAATTAATAAAGAGATAATAAGTGACTTATTAATTAAATCAACATGATTTAATTAATAAGTAAAATGACTTATTACTCTATCACCCCCCCTTAAGATGAACTTTGGGAGAAACTAAAAACCTAGAAAAAAACAAACTGAAAGCAAATGGGTCCCGGCAACAAAAGGAATCATCAGGTACCCAAGTACAAAAGAGAGTCTATGTAAAAGAGGAGAAATAGTAAAAACCACATGGAAAAAACTCTACTCCAAAAAGAGACGAAGACTAGTCTGAAGGACTGAAGAAGCCTCCAAAACTAGGAAAGTTCCAAAAAGTAGGAACAAAGATGAACATGTAGAACATCACTGAAGAAAGAAGTTGCAAACTTTGTCAAGAATTAATTGTTGATCTAAATATCCTCCACTGAAATATGACCAGGTAGATAAGACTGTAATCTACATGAGTTCCCTCAAATGACACCTCTCAAATCGGGAGGCAAACAAAGGCAAACAATTAAAGTTGAAGATACATAATATTGTACTATGCACAAGTTCCCTCAAATGACACTACTAGAATCAGGAGGCAAACAAAGGAAAACACCTAAACTTGAAGATACAGCTGGCATAAAAACACCAAAGTCTGAAGAGTTGATCAATCAAAGCTGGAAGAGTGCTTCCAAAAATGGGAAAGAAAGAGTGTCCATATGGTAAATGATCCATCTCATTAGAATGCACGGGTACCCAGCCACTACATTTGCCTAGTAAATAGGAACAAATATTGAATACATAGATCACACTATCGAAAAAAGGAAGCAAAAGAACCAATAGTAGAAACCCCCCCCCCATAATGTTGATAAGGGAGAGGTGATAGGTACACTAAAAAGGACATCCAATATTAACTACATGATGAAGAAGAACCAGGAACATCAAAGGTGCAGAGAGAGTACAAACATAAATAAAGATACTTGAGGCTAATGTCATTGAAGGAATGCTCATGTGATAAAATTAGATGGCAAACAAAGGTAAAACATCACACCCCTCATGGGACTTTATAATTGAGTGTGAGTACAAAGAGCACGAACATGTGTAAGATCTCATACATGCAATAGAATGGCACTTTATCTCAGTGTGTGTGTGTGTGCATAAAAGAATGCTTACAAAATGAAGTATACACTACTCAAAGAAGAGAGAAGGCTATTGAAACAAAAGAACAGCCAAAGAAGAGTCATTCCACAAAAGGAAGAGATCCTAGGACCTGAAACATCCAAGATATTCACCAGAGTACATAAATGCAAAAATTGAATACAATATACCTAGAGCAGAATCTAGAAAAATGATAGCACTGGAAATTTCATAGAATAATCTTTCCAACGATATATTGTTTGCCCAAAATGAAGTCTAGATGCACAAGATATGGCTCCTGAGGTGCGAAAATGAACCTATGGATTTGACAGAAAAAAAAAAAAAAAAAAAAAGCCATCAAAAAAGAAAAATCATAAATTCAAACCTCCATATCTGGATAGATCTCAAAAAGAGCTTTATGATGATATCTCATTTTCCTGATTTTGACACCATATGCTCAAGTTATGAGAAAAAACCAACAGGTACTCTGATGGGCCCAAAAAAGGTGCATAAATGTGTTGATGCATGTTGATGTCAGCACTTCACTGACTTAAATTTGATGACCAAATGGCTATCACCACAAAAAAAAAATCAGATGTGGGGGCCAAAAAAAATTGGGCCCCTGGTCATGTGGTGACCAAGGGCTAGCGGCTAGGGGCCTGAAACTGTTGGCTCTTAGTTCCTACAAAGTTTCCATGTGAACCTAGGTCACGTGGATAGGGGCTAGCATTTGTTGTTAACTCTGATAGTCACCAAACTCCTGACGGTAACCATGGGATCACCAACAGTTACCTCGACGGTGACCACAGTGTTACCGATAGGTCACTGACGATCACCGCAGACTGCCTACAGGCCGCTGGTGGTGGCGCCTGGGTGGCCACTAGGTAGAACTTGGGTGTGGCCCCCATGGATTTTTTTTTAATTTTCACCTACCTCAGCTACCTTAAATTGTGTGCCCAGGTAGTACAGCTTGGCACGCAAAAAAAATTGCCTATCACTGCAACGTTGTCCAAATCAAATGAATTTTATATTGAAATAGGGGTTCTTGGGCACTATGAGCTCAACAATGAGGTCTATTTGAGCCCAAAGTGCTCCAAAAAATAGTTACCACCTCAAGATGTGTGCTAGGGTTGAACAACCCTGGTGCAAAAAACATTTGCCACAGATTCCAACTTTGTCCAAATTAAACAAATTTTACATGGATTTAGGGGTTCTTGGGTACTATAAATGTAATGGTGAGATCCGTTTGAGACCAAGGTGACCAAAAAAAGAAGTCCCCTAGATCTGATAGAAAACCTCTAAAACACACAAATCTAACGAACACAGTCAAATCTCTCAAGAAGAGGATAGGGGAAAATAGATCTGAAGCACTGATACCATGTTGGAGCTCATGATAAAATAACCCACATCTTCCAAAAACACCTGCATGCAAACACCTATCATAGAAAGAGAGAGAAGCAAGAAGCTACAAAGGCTTGAATACATTGATCCATGAGAGAGGAGACATCCTTGATGTGAAAAAACAAAAGTTATAGAAATCACAATGAAATATTATTGTGTTGAATGATGTAAAGAATACAAAGGAGATCAGTCCTTATAAAGGAGATCTAAAACCCTAAAAGGGTGGAGAAACCTAGGTTGCATTATAATAATTAATAAAGTAATTAATTATTATATGCCAAAGTTTACCTTAAGTAATAAAGAGATAAGAAGTGACTTAGTAATTAAATCAACATGATTTAATTAATAATTAAAATGACTTATTACTCTAACAGTGTCTAGAAAGGATAAAATCTAGCGTAGAATTTATTAGGTTTAAAATTGGGAACTCAAGGATGTATGCAAAGACCTAATCCTTTGAGAACCTAGTTCTTGATATGATATAAATTATCCCTCTCAAGACGAGAGGCAAAGAGCACACAAAATAGTCCCTCAAGGTGATCAACATAAAAAATTTGAGAAACACCAGCCCATTCATCAAAAGGAATATCTATAAGCTTTCCTATGTCAATTGAAATGTCCCAAAACTTACACAAAATAGAATGTTATCTCAGATCCTAGATTTGAGGTTGCATGAGATCATCAGGGAAAGCAATTGGTAAGTCACCCTGTCTTTAGAGTGAGGTCTAAAAAACCTTGTCCACCTTTGTTGTATCCCTGTCAAGAGATGATACATCTACATCTTTAAACCCCTCCTTATGCACCCATATGAGTGCGAACTTTGGCTTCTTGTTGCCCTAATATTGTTTCCCTTTCCTTTTTTATGCTTGTTAAACTTGGCCTTGAGCTTATGATCCACCAGTTTCACCTTGGAGATTTCCTTTTCTCCATCTAGCTTGTCTGACATTGATGGTTTTGGATTGAAGGGAGTCCTCGAAGAGTCAATGTGATGGGGATGAATACTTGAAGGAAGTTCATTAGGGGTCTACAAGCCCTTTGTATGAGACAAAGGCATATCTCCAATAGAGCATAAAATATTAGCACTATCTAGATTTGTCTATTGTTTGGACACAACTTGTGATGCTTTTCATGCTTGTAACTCTAGAGCCCCTCTAGGGGAATGTGGTGTAGGTCGACTAGATTATCTATGCTCATAAAAAAAATTATTAGGAATGTGTGAATGAACCCTTATTTGTCCTTTCTCATTAAAACCCTTAGATATTGAGTGCCAAAATAGATTACTTGAAGTTCCTACAGGATCTAGATTACAAGATCTAAGATCTTTATATGCATCTTCATAAAACTAATTGAAGAAATCCATGTTATGATATGGTCGTCTCTCCTCAAAGAAAATATCAAAAGGGGGTTTTTTAGTCTTATTGAGGCACATGTGATTGAAAGACGCCCAATTGAACCTAGGAAATCAATACTTGGACTTCTCCTGAAAGGGTTTGGATGAATGATCATATGAACACTCCCATTGAGATTGACTATGATGATGTTTATTTTTCCTCATCAGGAAGGTTTTAGGAGCATGGTCAAAAGAATGATCCCAATAAAATTTGCCTTGCTAATCATGTTGATGCACGTCCCAATCCTTCGACACCTAAAAACAATCTTTGAATCAGTTCCTGCCATAGTCAGATCCTTTGTCAAACCAATGGCTTTTTGAAAATTTCTACCCACCCAAAATCGCCCTTCAAAACCAAAGCACGGAGCCGAAGCCATCCAAATATTTCTCAATATATTTGTCAAATTTGTGTTTTCTATTTTATTCATAATTATAAAATATGACCCAATTATTAATACTAAAAAATATTATATAATTAAATTTAAAAATATTTTTATGTTTATCAATTTTTTAATTGTGATTGTATTGCATTCATAAATGAATACAAAAATATTAGAAATTAAAATTGTGAATGAACTTGCTTATGATGTTTGTCTTATTTAAATTAAATACATGAACTTATTTTTGAAATATCATCTAATTACACTGATAACAAGATATTTTTTACGTAATATAATGAAGGGAAAATTATAAATAAATAAATAATAATAATAAATAATAATAAAGGAATATTTTGTTTGACACTACTTCTTTTGGAAAATTCTCTTACTTCATCATTATCTTCATATTAGTTGCCTTATTATGTGTATGCATTGAGTTGTCAACACTAATCTATTGCACTTAGAGATACCAGTCATTTTTGGCACTATTGTCAGGGATGGTGTCGAGCTATGAAAGTTTCTAAGTTTTATATAATTTCTTTATTGTTTTCCTAGAATCATAGATTCAGTTGAAAGCACTTAGGATTATTAGAGAGTTTGATATAGTAAAAAAATATGGATTTGGATCCATGAAGTGTAACAATCAAGATCCAATATCATTTGCAAAAAGTCTAGAAATCAATGAAGACATGTCGTCTAGCATCATAGAGAAATTTTGTTCATCTATTGATGACAAGTTATTAGTTTATGAGGAGGCAAATCAGGACAACCTTGTTTTGGAAAATGAGAAATTTAATAGACACAAGGTTGTTGGTCAAGTTAAAGATGATAACAAATTAGAACTCTTACTTCAAGAAGAGAGTTATAATAAAGTGAAAATCAGTCCTTCCATGCAAAAAAGAGAAGAAGATATTAATGAAGACCAATTTTGGGATGACTTGGAGGTATTTTTGTTAAATTTGGATGCTAAACTAGTATCTTTTGCAGAGAAAAATCATGAACAACATGAGGATAGTGTAGAAATTTCTATGTTCCTATCAAATTAGTCATACAAAATGGACCATATAAATCAAGAGGGGAATAAAGAAGCATCCCATCATAACAAAACCAAGAAGAGTTCAAAATTTGTTCTTTCATGAGAGTGTCCTATAATGCATTTAGATTTGATTGAGGTACACAAAGCATAACAAGTTATGTTTGCATCTAAGCATGAGGTCATAATGGAAGATGAAGCTAAATTTGCAATTGAAACTGAAGAAGAAGGGTTTAAACCTACTTATCCACTTCAAAGAAGTGATATATATGATTAAAATGAAGTTGTAAATATTATTTTTTATGTATTTCAAAAAGTATTGCAATTATGTATTGAGTTTCTACCAATGTTGCAACAATTATTGAATGTCCATAAGCATGTGAAGTATTTCAATTTGTTGAGGAAAGAAACCTATTTTATAGAGCCAATCAATGGTTTTATTTGAGAAAGTATTAATTTTTTTGTTTTGTTTAGGTTATGTTAGGTAATTCATTCAATAAGTTTTGTTACACAATGTCTTAGATGTTTTTAAAAGCATAGTTTGTCAATCGTTGTCTAGTCTAGCTCTTTCCTAAATTTCTCTTGTCTAAATGACTATTTAAAAGGTATTGATATCTAGCTAGTCAATCATATTTAAATTAATTTATCTTTAAAGGTTTTGAGTAAATCAAGTCTTCAATTTTGCAAGTGAGTATTTTCATATACTGTCACAAAGTTTCCATTAGGTAGTTGGGTTTTCATGGGATCGAGAATGTCTATTACATGATGTTGTCCAGTTGGTCTAATTAAATTTTATTTAATAGTAAATGGACATCCAATTTTGTATTAGAAGTCATTGGATGGCTAAAAAATTTATGCAAGATTCCTTTAGCAAATGTTGTCTAATTTAACAATTAGTCTACAATAACTAATGTATGATTTAACTTTTTGAAATGGGAAGCGGGAGCAGAGTGGGAAGCCAGAGCAGGAATAGAGTAGGAAGAAGGAGCAGAACGGGCAGGTGAAGAGTGGGAGGGGGCAGGGTTTTGAAGGCCTCTGGCCTAAAAGAGAAGGAGATTACCACAAAAGATGATGAATACAGTGAGGGAAGGTGGGAGTTATGTGGGGGGGCTATCGCTGGTGTGTTGGGGGCCATCTCCCCCCTTCTCTCAAGCCTTATGCACTTTGGTTGTGGGTGTTCTGCTTCGGTAGAGGGCCTGGGGTTTCTGTTGGTAATGGAGAAGGGGACGATACTGAGGGAGGGGGTGGCAGTAGTGATGAAGATGGTAGGGAGGATGAGACTTTTGTCTGCCTCCACTTTGTTGTTGTGCAACCTCTACAAAATTACCTGGGGTGACTGGGTTTTGTTGTCGCGGAGAGAGGAAGAGGAGGGTGAAACTAAGGGTGACCCTAATAATGTTGACAATGGAGATTCTTATGGTGGGTCTCTACTAGTTTTAAAGGATATATTTTCCAACATTGTTGGGGGCTAGTCTTCTGGGTGCTTCCTTTCTTTCCCAGAGCTGAAGGAGGTGGGAAACAAGATTTTTTCTATTTTTTCTGCCAGATCTATGGTAGTGGGAGTAGTTTTCATGGGGGAGAGCTTCTATGGTATTCTATCTTTGATATGCTTTGTTGGGGGTCTTAGGATGCTTCTGGTGGAAGACCTGAGTCCCCTAAGGCTGAGTTTGTCTATTCCCATTCTACTCTGTTTTGTGACATGATCGGTGTTGTCCCTCTATTGGTCTATTTTTTAATATTGTGCAGGGACTATTCTATCCTAGGTTTTTTTCCTCTTTGCATTACTCCTATTGAGGGGGAGTACATCCCTATCGAGGTGGGATGTCTTCATGGGGTTTCTTGGTGGAAGATTCCTTCTCTGCTTCTGCTATCTTCTTTCCTTAATCCTATAGAGGGGGAAGATTCTATTGAGGTGGAAGCCCATCGTATTGAGGTGGATAGTGGTAGTTGGATGGGGGCTAGTAGCTGTGAGGGGTTTCTTCCTTCTCTGAACGACATGATGGTGCATTAGATTTGGTTGGAGAAGGACCCTTTGCTTAACTCGGCGAAGTGGGTTGTTTTGGATCACCAACTCATTGTTGGGGATATGCCCTTGGTGCTGGAAGGTCTGTGGTTTTTGAACTTCTTCCCTTCCAATCCTGGCACTAAGTGGAATGGTGTACATGGTTACCATAGAGATATCTCCTTGGTGCAGATAGTTTTGGCTTTAAGCTTTAGAGTTGTTTCTAAAGATGTGGTTGGGGGCATCTATGTGTCCCATATGTTAAAGCCTTTAGGGGTTGTTGTTTTATTGGCTGTTGGTAGGAGTATGCAGATGGATGCTAAAAAATTTCAAGGGCTCTACATGGCTGATGGTTTTTGGTTATGATTAAAGGCGGTTTTGGGGCTTTCTTACCCAAAGAATTTGTTGTTGAGGTTTTTGGGTTCCTTGATAAAACCCTGGATATCTATTTGGGGAGATTTTATTCTCCAGCAAACTAATTTTTGTGAGGTGAAGGCCTGTATTCTAGGTAGCTAGGATCTAAGTGTTTTATCTTTAGTTATAGCTATCTATTTTTTCATTCTAGGCTGCTGGTTTAAAATGTTTATCCTTGAGCAGTGTTTCACCTAGTTATGGGAGCCGTCAAAACCCTTATGTCCAATTCAGGGAGCCTGATTCCCCTGGTAACTTGGTGTTGTTGTAAAGCGTTGGCTTTATATGTTTGGCTTCAGCAGCTTGAGTTCTATGTATCTTTCTTTTGGCTATTGTAGTTTTTCTGGATTTGTGATGTTGGTAGTTCTACTGGCTTTTTGTGCTGGGGGGAGTTGTAAGGTTATTCTTTTTTCCCCAGCTATTTCTCCTAGATCTGAGCTAATTCTTCCTATTGCTCCCGGGGTTATAGTTCCCATCAAAAATTGAATGTATATGGTTTTTGGGCCCATTCAAAACCTTCTTTTACCATAATCAAAAACTAATGTATGATTTAACAGTGAGCCCGCAGCCACTGCTATGCGATTGAACAATCAGCCTATAGAAATTTTTGCGTAAGTAAACAGTACACTTGAACCCAATATAAGAAAGCCTACAATATTTTTTTATGTTAATTATGCAACACTCTTAAAGGGACCTATATATTCAACAATTCAAGAACCTGTACTTTCAGCTATTCACCAAGTTTGCAACTTTTCACAACACAAATGGTACTCCATTTATTATTTTTCATTTATTGGTAGTATTTATTATTTTCAGTAATTGATTATCTATACATTACACTATGTTTATCAATTATCATTGTTGCAATTACATGCTTCATAACTGATTCATTTTGTTTCATGCATATATACATTGTCATTTGAGGAAAAATGACCTTTTAGCTAGGAAGAAATGTGCATACCTTGTATTGTTGCCATAGACCATAGGAGGATGATCTTTCTTGTACATTTTCATACTACCTCCTACATTAATGATTGCATTGGCTTCAAATGACATTTTGTTCTATTGACTTCCCTTTTCCATTATTACCTCAAAATAACAAAATCTATATGCAAGATTCATAGTGACAAAGGAGAGAAGTGTTTGGGGATGCTATGCAAAAACAAGAATGAAAAAGTGAAGAGAAATGAAAATAGAACGTCTTGTGAAGAATTCACAAAGAGAAAAAATTATGTCATTGTGAAGAGTTGAAGATGGCATAAGAAATGACAAGAAGAATTAAGGAGGAAATAGAGAAAAACAAAATGAACAATAGTCATATCAAATGCAGACCTCTTTAAAGAACAAATACACATGCATGACATGGCCTTTGAAGAATTGAAGTTGGAGTTGAATACCATTCAAATATGGTAGAGTTGTAGAAAAGAATCATGAAGAATATAATAGTCACACATGGAGAATAAAAAGATTATAATTGTGAACGTGTTGTTATAATGGTAAGTAATGAAGAATATCGTAATCATCATTAAATACTCCATGATTATGAAATAATTGCAAAAAATATTGTTCATGATATATCACAAATATGTTAAAGATAATATGGAGAGACATAAATATTTATATCTTGATGAAGAAGAAGGTGAGGCAAACTCATATGATTTCATGCTAGTAGTGTTAATGTCTAACCAATGTATATCCCCTACTTGAGGACAAGAAGGATTTTAGTTGGGGGGTTATGAGCCTATAATTTATCATGTTTATATCATTTGTTATAACATTGTACCTAATGTTTACAATATCTTTCCAAGTAATATCCATACATTACCTTAATTTATGAAGCATTAACTATGATCAATGATATATTGATAAGTATTTGTATGTCTAACTAGTTAATGCTAAATCGTGAAAAATTATTATGATAAATGGTTTTTAAATTTTGAGTGTTTTGGGATGATTAACATGTTTTTTGTGATATATTTGAGTAATTCATGCAGTTGGAAAGAAGAGGAGAGTACTTGACACTTGTCAATATTTAGATGTTGTTGGAAGTGCAAAAAAAGTGAAAAAAATAGTTTAAGTAAAATATGCATATATCACTCAATTCTAAATGAAATTAAGATTTTTAGAATAATTTGGAAAGCTGAAAAGGATAAAAAATCATTTTGACTGTTTAAGTTAATTCATAATAGTAAACGAGCAAAACTCATATGAAGTTGACTGAGTCAAAAGTGGCGAGTTTGGAGGCAGCAATCAAGGAATGAATTTTATTTTGGTTTGGACTCTTCCACCTCTTGATGATATCGTGGATGTGGAGTTATTAAAGTTGGAGGACAATGGAGTAAATTTTGAAAATAATAAATTATGATTCATAAATGATTATGACACGTGTTTATGCATATTTTCAAACACAACTGTATTGTAACAGTTTGAAGTGGATTAGAACACTCTCAACTCATTTTAGTTTGGTCTTTATTATTAGTTTATTGAAGAATATGTCATGTTTTTTATGTTGTGTGAGAAATTTTATTTGTTAAAAAAATTTATTTTTTTAATTAATCTAACTCTCAAGCCTCATGTAAATGTGTGAGATCTTATTTAAGTTGAAGATAGGAGAGAGTGTCTAGTATAAGTCTTGTTAATAATATCTTTATTTAATTAGAAATTTTGATATCAGTTTATGTAATCCATTTGATTTGTAATAAGAATATGGTTTTATCAATTGATCTTGTATATTGAATATTGATTGGTAGTAGCTAAGATTGTAGCCACTCAAGCAAGGACCTCTTGAGGTTCTATGAATCTATAGCTATTTAGATTAGTTTAGATTATTGTTAATATGTTTAGTAATCATTCTTGTTTTTTTAAGGATAAGTTAGTTGCAAAAAAATTAATTTGTGTAGTTCTACACCATCTACATCCATTGTTGTAACAATTAACCAATCATTTTGTAGAAACTTTTGTGTCAATTTTATAGTTTACCCACAGCCACTACTATGTAGTTAGTTTCATTTCTAGCATTATTATCTTTTCAATTAAGTTATTGCTTTCAGTTTTTTTTTTTTTATGCAATTGATAGGATAGCTTGGAGTCTCTCATAGTCATACAATCCAAACCCATCACAATTTTATGGTTCCCTATTTAATAATTTAATAATCCTCTCTAGGACAATATATTACTTAATGAATGATTAAATTTCCTTATTATGTGTGCGCATTGAGTTGTTTGCACCAATCTATTGCACTTAGAGAGGCCAATCATATACTACATATTGATAGTCAAGGGAAAATTTTAGAAATTCATCCTCACAAATTTCTACCATTTTTGCAAGATGTCTCAGGTTCTTTACTTGCACTTCATTGAATCCAATATCTAAAAATATTTATCTCCTTGCATTCCATTGAAACCAATATCTAAAAATGTTTATCATGAATATCTAAAGAGTAAGAATCACCAAAAAAGACATATTTTGTAGATAATTTAAACTACCAACTAAAGAGATATTACCATAATATATATTTTCAATTTTTATTTTCATATATGAGTATTGACAATATCCTCATAACCAATATTTATATCTACTACAAGCACCGGCCATTGAAAAAAAAAAGATGAAACTTTAAGATAGCAATAAAAAACATTCATCTTCATCAAAATCTTAACAATCTAATGTTTCTCTATTTGAAAGTGATAACCTAAGAAAGCACAACAAAATGTTCATCTTTTCTTTGAGCCATTAAATGTAAAATATTGTCCAATAATTTTATTGGTGCATTGTAGGCATAATCCTTCCCATATTGCATTTTGGAAGCACAATTATCTTGACAAAACTTAAAATAGACATTAAAATATCATTATGTCTAAAAAACTATAAATCAAGTCTTACATAATTGTAGTTTAACTAAAATAAATCATAAAATGTATGTTCACACAATGAGTAATCATCACACTGAACCAACCAAATGCAATTATGAGCTTTTCACTATGTTGGAAAAGGAATAATTATTTGTCCTCCTCTTTCACATCATTAAGTAAATGTCTTGAATCTAGAATGTATGCCCAAATCCCTTAATCTCCTAGGTCGATTTATCCAACCTTGCATATATCTATTATATCTGCAAATGTGATATGTATCATACACAAAAAAAATATGTACCATTTTATGTTCTTCAATAAAACTATGGTTTAATGGATGTGAATACCCTATTCCAAAGCTCCTATTTTGGCATCTAGGAAAAGATGATGTTGGCAAAGATTTTTGAATTTGGCTTCACAATAACCAATTGAATTTTCTTAAAACTTTGTAAAGTCTTTTCAACAAATCCATTGTGTATATCTTGCAATCATTGTCTTCCATGAGATAACACTAGTTTGAGGTATTTTGTCAAACAAATGACAGGCCTTATTAATGCTTCAAAATCTTTCACAGACATTTACCAAAGCATTTCCAACTACAATACCTAAGGAAATATCCCCCTTCCATTATGTTTTGATGGAAGTCCCTAAATTGGTCCAAAGCGCCAATTTTGGCATAGGTGGGAAGGATGCTAGTCTTCTATTGTAATGTGATTCCTTTTCATAAGTATGTGAGATAGGCATGGTTGATTTTTTATGATAAATAAGATGTAGGGAACCCTTGAGGATTGAGGATATGTCATTTTTTTGTGAATCTAGTGCCCACTACCTTCCCTAATAGTGATGACTATTCCTTGGAAGCTAAACACCTTACACAAATAAGAGATAGGCATGGTGGTCTTGTATGGAGGGTATCACCAATGTATACGTGTCCCAACACCATCAAGCCATTGAGAGAGATGTAATGATATGGAGCATCGATACTTGTCCAAAGATGCATGCTTTCCAATATCGATAATGTTCTATCTATTGAGAATTGGGATTTTTTCGAAGAGACATGGCCATTCATGTATTTGTGACCGAGCATTGGGACTTGTCCAAAGTGACATGACCGCTCATGTACTCTTATGTTGTGCACTTCCCGGTAATGTGGATGAGTATGTATATGTAACTATATATGTAAAATACATATTTGTATATGTTATTATTCATATTAAAGGTAAAATAGATTATCATGCTTTGCCAAGTATAAATTCATTGTATTTTTGGTAACAATGCATGTCAAATATGTTATGAAATGTGAGAAAATATAAATTGTATCATGTTGAATTCCTCTTAAAAATGGTAAAAATATTTGAAAGTGATGATATTATTGAGAATATTGATGGGTTTGGCATGTTTACCATGCTTGATATTGATGAAAAATGTGAATAATGCTTGTATATGATGGTATTTTGATTGAAATTATGCAAATTGTTGTACTTTCTTGTGTGATTTAAAGGAAAATGGTATTTTTATTTCTTATCTTGAGTAATGTATGGAATTGGAATGGTTAGTGAATTCAAATTTTAAGTATGTTATCATGTTTGAAGCTAAAAATTTAGTTAATAGTAACTTTATGAATGGGATTGAAATTAAGAGATTCTGCATAACTTTATTCATTGAAATTATTCTATCTTATTTCCTAGATCCAAGGAATCATTATGTTTTTCTATTGGTTAAAAGATGCTTTAGGACTAATGTGTGATATGTTTCCATATTATCTTTTGTGACTTCCAAGAGTAAGTCAAGTCCTTGGGGGGGGAGGATGTAATGTCACTTAAATCCTATCATAGTTGAGAGGTACTATCCTAAAAAGTTGGCACGTAATAATTAGCTTCTCTATTAGGCCACATTTTGGTAATGTTGAGATTGGATGTCCATTATGCTTGATCCTAGCAACTTGATTCCTCTTTTCCCATATCTTTTATACCATCCCTACACCTAGTTTAAATTTGGTTTGATTCTCCAAGGTATACAATGGCTCAAACATTTTATATCTAGGTATAGAATGTTTTAATTATTATACACCCAGACTTTTTGGCCTAAATTTGGCCCAGAGCCCTATGTCGAGGTGTTAGTGGGAAAATAGATCTTTGGGTCATCCTAGCTTATTTTTTAATCATCAAATGATGGATGAAGTATATAAACACCTTATCTCTCCTCATTTTTCATATCACAACTAGACTCAAAGTATCAAGTGCAGTCAAGAGATCAAGAGCATTCAAGCTATTAGATTTAATATTTGAAGGCAAGCATTCAAGATCTAGTTTCATCAATTCATTCAAGCCAATTACAAGTAAATATTCTTCATTGAATTGAGTTTTTCTCTCATTATGTCCAAGTAGAGGAATTATCAATCAAGCAAGAATATCCTTTCGCATTTATCTCTCCTTTATTGTAATTGATTATCAAGAATGTCTACATTGAAGATCTAGGAGTGGCGTTCATAGATCCATGCATTTGTGAGGGAATCATTGATTCCTATTCTACATTTCAAGGCCAAATACTTAATTCCAAGAACATTCAAATATATTCATGGGTATGAGTGATTCCAACATTTTTCCATGAGGGTTTATGCAAGGTGAATCAAACATTTACCTTTTTACATAATTTTTTTTATGAAATTTCCTTTTATTTTCAAGGTTGATTCCTAAATGGGGGTTTTACCGATGAAAAACCCTTTTAACCAACATTTTCCCCATTTTTTTGTGTGCAATAATAAGCTACAAAGTTGTTATAAATTTTTCAGGCAAATCGAGAACATTTAGAGAATCCCTATAAGTTTCAAGTAGAAACCCAAGGTATGAAACGTTTCATTCACTCTATACCTGGGTAAAAAATGTTTCAACTAACTTATACACTCAAGATCTATCTCATATTTGACTGTCAGATATTTTCCAGCTTCAGGATCTCAGAACATCAATTATAGGCATTTTCAAAATTTTGTCTATTTGTTATTCAAATCTGAAGTAGTATATTTCCTATTTTGATTAAAGGTGAATATAAATATACCCTAATCTTGATTTTCTATTTCATTATCATTTCACATTTCAATCTTACATCTTTAGTGAAGGATCACTACCCCATTCAGCACTTAGATCGTCACTTGAGCCTATTGCGACATCTTCCATCTGAATATGCAACTTTGAAAATGAGAAGTGATTTACCTCTTTGCTTTGCTTCCATTTTCCTATTGTAAATCTTGGTGAACTCGACGCATGAAATTAACATTATGATTTGGTGTCTAGATCTCCTTTTGTATGCATTGCATTTAATACATTGTATGCATTAAATCCTCATGATTGATTTGATGGTTAGATGTACTTTTAATTAGTGTACTATTGTAATTAGTTGATGAATGTTTGCATATCTCTTTCAAAGTTCATATTTATATTATATATATATTTTTCATCTTCTTGTGCTTGATTATTATTACATTGATTCCTACTTATATCATTATGGTTAGGGAAAGTCATAGACTTCTGGTTTCCTTTGATCTTGAGTCCACTTTATTTCCTAGGAATCTTGATGAGACCAACATGCCTACTAATGACATTCCTACTATTGATAAAGATTCTTCCCACTCTTCTCATGATGAAGATAATATCTTAAGAGTTCCTCCTATGCAAGTCCAAAATATTTTCCATGACTTTTAAATTTTTTAGCAATAGGACAAGAAAATTGAAATCCCAAGGTCATCTTAGTAGTAGAGGGTTTGAGGAAGATAATTCATAATGATGAACATGTGGTTTTAACATCTTTCATAGTATCTCTCTTCTCATTGATAATAATTTTGATCCTATTAGAGATTGTTCCTAATAATTAGGTTTTATTCCACCTACCACTACTATTGAGACCTCCATTCCTATTCTTACCTTAATACCTAGTGTGTCTACCAATGATCCACCTCTCATAACCACTTCCATTCAAAACACCAATCCTATACATTTTATCATCCTTAATCCTATTTCTTGTCCTTCTTCAAGTGTTCCATGTGTGTCCTTACCTTCATCCATGCCCACTTACAATAGTGTTCTTTTTTCATATTCTACTCTTCCTCCCATTTTCCATAATGGTACAAATATTTTGCATGTATCTCCTACCACTCTTTCTTCCAAACCTACTATCAATATCTTGGATCAAATCATTTCATCTTTGCAAAAATAAATTGTGTCCATGAGTTAATCCAAGTTTAACATTCCTACTTGTGAAATTTCTAGTCATTTTTCATTAGACATCATCCATGTTGTTATTATTCAATACATGAAAATTCCTCATTTAGAGGATTACAATGGTAAGGGTGGTCATTTGACTTGTGTTTAAACCTTTCAAACATTGTGTCATGATTTATATCATGATCATAGGTAGCTAAATTATTTAGTAGAATATTTTGAGATAAATCCTAACAATGGTATTGTTTTTTTCCTCCTTGTTCCATTGATTTATTTCAAAAACTTGATAATTGTTTCATTCAACAGTTTCAAAATAATATTGGTCCTAATATTTCTTTTATTTATTTGATGCATTGTAAACAAGGTGTTGAAGAAAAAGTGACTAATTTCATTGGTATATTTAAGCATTTACATGCTCATATTTTTTATCTTTTTCCTAATGTTGATATTCAGTGCATTTCCATTTCTAATTTGCAAAAATACATTAGGGATAAGATATTGTGATCTAAATTATCCTCTTTTACTCAATTATGTATAGTACTTCATAATTATCAACTTCAAGTGAGTCAATTTGAGAGCTCTCCTCCAATGGCTCCAGTTAATAAAAGTGATGCCTCATTTCAGTCTTATCAAAAGATTCAAAAACCTAAGAGCTTCATCAAAATCAATAATTCATCAAATCATGTCAATGAGAAAGTGGCAGCAGCATCTAAAGGTGTGGCTCCTTTGTCATTTGTTTTAAGACCTTCTCATAATTTTACACCTCTTTCTAAATCAATGCATAATGTGATGATAAAGTTGATTAATGCTAATGTGATACAAATTATTCCCATTTAACCAATTGACACATCCAAACCTTAGCCTAAATCTGTTGATCACAAAACATTTTTTCAATAGCATCATCAACTTGGCTATGATTTCGAGAAGTGTTTCCATTTGAAATCGGTTATTCAAGACCTCATTGATTCCAAATTATATATCTATTGAGGGTGTTAATGATCAAGAAAACAAATCCATAGAACCTCCCAACCAAAACTTGCAACTTCAAACCAATCATTTTCCTTCTCATTTGACCAATATAGTTGAGTCTACTCAGTCTTTACCTTCTTCTTCCACCCATGTTATTTACTATGACATTGAGTGTACTAGATCCAACAATTTTGTCAACATTATTGACCAATCTGAACCTAAACCCAATCTTGAACTTGAGCTTAGCATTACAATTGTTCTTAAATAGACAATTAAAGCACCTAATAGTTCTCTTTACATTGTAGAAAAGGTTAACAAATTTTTTTCTCATGGTGTCCTTATAGATCCTACTTACATGGTGAATTTTATTACTGAAGAACATCTTTACACTAGAAAATTATAGAAATATTTCTATGATAAACTTGATGTTATGCTCCAAAATTTCAATGGTTTCATGTATCCTGCTCATAGTTCCATTACTTTTCCCAAAGAATTTGGTGGTAAAAATCTAAATGTTACCTTTGTTGTCATCCCAAATTTTGATCAGTTTCAAGTTAGACTTGGTCTTCCTTGGCTCACCTCCATCAAATCCATAGTCTCCTATTCATAAGTGTTTTAAATTTCCCCATGATGAAGAAATAATCACAATTAAAAATAGTCTATATTAACCTTTAAAGGCATGAGGGAAGTTTGACCTTGATTTCTTTTGGCCTACTATGCCTCAACTAATTCAACCTTGTCAATATAATATTTATCAATCCTATCAAAAATTCAAAATTCAAATATTTGTGAGCTTAGTGATCCTAAGGATGTTCAATCTCCTTTTCCTAGACCTAGACTTCTTCCTACACCTTTCACACCTCCTCTTTATTCTTTTGGTCCACCTCCTATATCCTGTAAACATTCCACCAATTTTATTTCTCAACCTAGTGTGATATCTTTCATTCTTCCCCCTAAACAAGAAAAGGACCCAATGTTGATTGACATTAAATCAAATCAAATCTTAAGAAAAACCCAACTTAATTGTTGTGCTCATGACCACTACTGTAAATATTGTGCTAGAGACTGTGAGTGTGCTTCCTAAAATCATTCCTCCCCTAAGACACCTATCGATGCCTTGATTCCCTTTGACCAACCTATGCATATCCCAAGAGAGGAAGTTAAATTAAAAAATATTAAATTGAACAAACATGATAATTCTATTTGTATCTTAGATTCTATTACAATTAATTTGGGTGAAGAATATACTCTTGATGATGATGATTTCAATATCTCTAATGAAAGTTATTATATTCATGCTAGTGATTCTGATGATATGTATGATCTTATTGATGTTAATCATGATTAACCAACTATGTTTTCAAAACAACTATCTCTTAGTCCTAGTGACAAACAAAGTGACCCATCTTTATACCATGGTCCTTGTTTGGAACTGGCTATTGTTCCATCTTTCATGTTTTATGTTTCTTCTCTTGTGTGTTTCCCACCTTCCTTAAACACTATAGACTGAGATGGGGGTAGATGATATGCTTGACTAGCTCCTCTTGTAAAAGGGATTCTTTGTGTTCACTTGTTGTATTGTGCATCCCTTGTGATGTATTTCTTGTTATATGTTTTTTTAGATTTCTTTAGATGACCCTTTTTGCATCTTTGGTGCAAGGTGATGAAGGAATCACCCTATTGTTACATTCCTCTATTTTTATCTCATTTATTAAATATGTTTCTACATATTATATCATGCATGTGCCACTATTCGTAAATGTACCTTTGTGTTGTGTTAGTCCCAGTTTCTGTCTTGATCCTTGGTTTTTTTTCTTAAGCAAATGTGTGTGCTCAGAATTGTCTCTATGTCAAAATATGCCTCTCACAGTCTTCCCTTTGATCTTTGTATTTAGTTCTTTCATTGCTTTGGTCTTCTCAGTCACTTAATGTTTCATACTTAGAAAGGTCTTGAACACCCCTAAACACCGGTGAACAGTGTAGAACTGTGTTCCCTTAGGTTCAAAGACGTTCATGTTTTTTAACATTTTGACTAAGTTTGCACTTTTGCAGGTGATCGGTTGTTTTCTTTGAGAACACCAAAAAGGGGATAAAACATAAGGCAGTTTGAATTGTAAGAAGTTTCAACTTAATGATTCTGGGTATGGAATTTTGCCTAAAGTTTGCCGACAATAAAAAGTCTTGAACAGAAAAGAACAGTTGAGAACTCTAGAGAACTTGGTTCATGTATGTTCAAGGGAGTTCAATGACGTCAGCCAAAGCATGAGTTTCTAAGCCAGTGGTGTGTTGGGACCCACAACAAGGGGAATTAAATGCTAGCATGTAACAGACTTAATGAAGTACCTCCTTGGTTTGCGCAACCATAATTAGAAGTGATGGCCTCGGGACTTGTTTAAATAATGATTACGATCTCTTGATTTAAATGTCAAATCAAATCTGCGACATTAATGGCAAGTATTTGTAATAAATTCAGATACCCTAAAAGCTTACTTAAGCTTAATTCTATGTTCATCTTATTACAAAAGCATGAGTTTTCTTCAAGAGCTAGTGCACGGAGGTAGTCTTGGCAAAGCTTTGTACTCAGGGGTGTCTGCAATTCAGAGGTGAGTTGGCTATGGTCCTTGTTCTTTTTATAAAGATTTATGATCAGCTCTGAAGGGTTGGGGGGTATTTTCAGTGAAAATGAAGTTAGTTTTTCATTTGTTTGGGAATTCTTCCAGTTTGGTGTGTGATGGTCCTACAATTACGAACACTGATTTAGAAGGGTATGACATTGAAAACCTACCTTCCTGGCTCTTGAATTCTTTAGATGACACACCAGCTCTAGAAATTCTACATAGTGATTTATGTTCTGCAGCCACATTTCCCCCCACTATTGCCTATCCTGAGCTCATTTTTAAGTGTATTGAATGTTATGATGCGAGGAATGAATCTATAAAGAAGAAAGATGGCTCCGTTTTGATACCCATTAAGAGGGAGTTAGTTGCTCAAGCCCTACAAATACTAGAAAAGGATTTCTCCACCTTCTTGCCAGCCCAATCTATTGTAAAATTTAATGAAAATAGAGATGCAAACCGCACCTCTATGGCTAGAAACTGGTTATTGAATCCTCAGAGGGGTGGTTCTCACCTCCCAAAGAAGTTTAATAGGACCCATGTTCATCCATACATCAGTGACCTTATAGTCATGTTACACCGGGTCAGTGGTTCTCAAGTTGCCTTTTTATTTGTCGAATGGATGTACTTTTATGTCCAGATTATCTTGGATGGGACCCAAACTCTTGATTGGGCTGAGTTAATCACAAGCTCTCTAAGGGAACAGCTTAACACATCCAAGTTAATAGGGAGTGACTTCTTTATGTCCTCGTATCTCATTTACCGTCTTGCATGTAGTAGATCCTAGCTCGGTCTCACTCATGAACCTTTGGTTGCAAATATGAGTGTGTATGAATTCTACCCCCTTTTGCAAAAAAATAAAGCTATTGAAGATTATAAAAAAGTCCATGATACCTTTCTGGGTAAACTATGTTATGAACTGGTTAGTACACCAAGTAAAAGAATCAGTCCTGAAGCTCAGACTTTGATAACCAAGTATGGGAGCTACTACATTCAATTCCCAAAATTTACCTATATCAGGGTTGGGGGTTTCGAAGATCAACCGTTAAGGCTTCCTAGGTACATACTTGAATGTTTTGTATTGGCTGAAATTTGCCGGCAATTATCAACAGTTTTGAAAAGATTTTTACCTAAAGATGAATGGACAAAAGTTTTTCCTATTTCTTTAGGAAGACTATCATGTAATACCATGGAAGATGTTGTTAGCATTGGGTGCGGCATCCATCATTTTGGCTTCAAATTTTATGTAGAACGGGTGGGGTTTGACAATAAGAATTATGCTAGTGGAGTCTTGGGCCTTAGGGCACATATGTTTCTCGTCCCTCACCTAGAAGATTACTGGGAGGATTGCAAAGATGAGTCACAGGTAGAAGAAAGAGAACATAGCCATTTGTGTATTTCTCAGATTCAGTCCATGAGGTTACAGATAAATGTAGAGGGAGTCACTGATGACGGGTCAGATATGTTCGATCCTAGTTACAAAAAATCTATTCAAAAAAATGAAGTGATTGCTGACTGGTCTAAAAATGAAGAAGATGACATTGAGGAGAGAACTTCACATGTGATTCGCTTAACCAATGAGTGGCTACAAAGAAGAAGGAAGAGAAAAGGAATTAGAGTAGAAAAAGAAGAAGTTGCATTTTCTCCTTTAGATCCTTCTATTTCTATTTCTCTTTCTAATTCACCTACACATATTGGAACTGCAGCGGCTTCCGAGAAATCTCGAGTCAGGAACTCAAAGAAGAAGATTATAACTGATTCTCTCCCAATTGTTTTACCACAAAGAATAAAAAGATCTAGAACTAAGTCAAGGAAAAAGAAAGATATGGCTCAGACAGAACCTCTGATGGTAAACCTGGATGATGATAAAATGGAAGATATCAGTTTCCATATATCAGAAAATGAACTAATAGGAAAGGACCTCTTCGACCTCGATGATGCTACATTGGAAGTGATATCCACACCAATGAAGACACCCAAACAGTCCTTGAGTTCTGGAGTTTCACTTCCCTGGCCATTAACTACTGTAAGTAAAAAGCGCAATTTAGTTCCTGCTTCAATTCTTGTTAAAGATATTGTAAGTAAATATGTTCAAAAGACCCCGAAGACAAAAAAAGGTTAAGAGCATGGCTCGCATGTTTACTGATGAGAAAATTGGAAAATGGACTGCTGAAGTTGCCACTTACAAACCAAAGGAAGGTAAGGAAGATGAACAGGAGGTTAAAGCTGAAGACTTTGAGATTACCAAAGTAGAGTTGGGAAACATGGACAGGGCTAGCAAAAATAACTTATTCAAAGAGACTGCACAACAAATGCTGAACTCTTCTTGGCAGGATGGAAAAGAAAAGAAGGAATTGAAACAAACTATAGTGACTCTATCACAATTTATTAACACCTTCTGTAGTTTTGATGCCATTCCTTTAGTTCAATCTCCCCAAGTCTTTGACCCAGAATTAGCCGAAAGCAAGAATTTTCTCACTCAGGTTCAAAAGGGACGTGCTCTAGTAGTTTCTATGGAGGAGTGGATTTGTGAAATCCTTAAGAGTAGTTCTAAGTACTTAAAAGAGGTGCATGAGGTTCTTCATGAGACAGAAGTTTTGACAGGAGAACTACAATCTCAAAGGTAGGTATGGGAGAGGGATGAAGAAAAATGGTTCACCGCCATCTCCAAGTTTCTTGAAATTGAAAAGTATGGCTATGTAAAGTTCTGCATAGATCAGGGTGTCAAAGTACAAGATGACTCTACTTTCTTTGTTCTCAGGAAAAATATAAGTTGGTGTTTGAGCACTGTCAGAAGTAGTATTTCTGAGAACAAGGATAGTGAGCATGAGATCAAGTAGTTACAAAAGGCTATGATCACTGAGCTTAAGGTGATAAACTTTGCTCATACATATACAACTGCTATGGGAGAACAGGAATAGAAAATAGCCCTTTCTGTGTTTGAAAACACCATGAAGAAACTTAAGGACAAACTAAACCCTAAACCCTCAGAATTAACTCTAAACCCTCAGACTTAACTCAGGTTGCCCGAGTTGAATCAATGCTCTATCTCGGTGTGGATTAGTTTCCTTTAACCGTCGAAAAAGTCAGGAAAGTAAAGTGGACCAAAGAAGCCGCAATGTTTAGGATCGTGAACTTGAGGGTACTGCACATGCCACACACCAAGGAACTACTGCAGGCACATAAGCAGCTGGAGATGACAAAGCAGACTATAGTGGAAGGAGAGAATATCACTGGAGAAGAGGAGTGCACCTTCAAGAAAGATGCAGAGATTGACATTTAATCTTTTCAGTTTCATGTTTTAAAACTCATGGGGCTAGGTGTCCTTTTAACTCTTTAAGCTGTTTTAATTGTTTAACCGAGAGGTCAGGTTTTTCGGGAGACCTCTCAGCTTTGCTCAAACTTTAAATAGCTTAGTTTTCGTAGAAATAGGGGTTAGAAAATTTGGAAGGTAGACTTAGTATTTTGGCTTTGAAGAAGTTTTCTTTGAAATAGTACTCTAAAAATTTTTGAGTAAGCTGTATAAGGATTTATTTTCTGTTGCATGTTTTGATCTATGTTATGGAAACAGCAATCTAATTATATATATATATTTGTTCTGAATCTTTGCAATTTGAATTGGATGAACATATGTCCTGTGGTTGATTGATATGTTCATTTCTGGTATATAAAATCTTATCCAGCATTCTTGGGGGTTTTTGTTAATCAGTCATTAAATCATTATATTTTAGTTCTAGTTAATTATATGTTTTGGAAATAGGAAACTATGATTTTCTGTTTGATCAAATCTTTCTCATAAAGTAGTCATTTACATGTTGAACATCTGAAGAATGTTATAGCAGCCTTATAAGCTTTCAGGTCAAAAGCTAAAACTAGAATAATTGTTGGAAAAGGAAAACTTGAATTGCAAATTCAATTAGGGAGCTGTACCTAAGAAAGAATTCTGAGGGAAGTGGAGAGTATCCAACACTTACCCAATTGTTAGTAAAAATTGGTCTTAAAAAGGGCGATAGAGAAGAATTATTAATAGATAAAATTAAGACTAAATCTATTTACTAACATGTTGTCTGATGGGGGATGATTCAAAATGGTAGTTGTATACTAGAAATAGTATCTTCATAGGGTTAGTATTGAACAATAAATCAAATAGAAACTAAATAACCACAATTAGCAACTCTATTTAGAAAATAAAGAACAATTAAGCACTCTATGGTTCTCTAACTAGGAGTGTTAATGGTGAAGCTCTCAGCAAGCCTCCATTAATGACAGCACTAGAATGAGAAATGAATGATAAGATAAGCTAATTAGTTCAATTCCAAAATGAAATGCTTAATTAACTTCTAAATTTCCTTTCTAGCTATAATTCTCAAGAGGTTAGATGCAATTCTCAGATTTGTGGATGAATTATGAGTAAATTTAGCCTTGCTTTTATAGGATTTGGCAAGGGTAGGTGATGTAGTAAAGTTGATCAAGGTTAAGTTGGGGTTGAGTCTTTGGTTCCGCCCTTTGAAGACAATTTAAATATTGTGTCCTCAAAGCTTGGGACAAGTAGACAAGATGAGTAGACAAGATGCTCTTTCAATTTCAATGATTGAGATTCATTTTGGCTTGATCCATGTGAGCTCCTTTCCTTAAATCCTATTGGTTGACGCTTTTTCCTCCCATGTGGTGTTGAGATAAATTAGGATTTAATCAATTGATTTTAATTCATTTATTTTAGCCAAGTGTACCCCTTGAATGGGTTGAGTTTATTTAATTCCAAACTATACAATTAATTGAATTAATTGCAGATTGATTTGATTTAACTCGATTAAAATGCTCTTGATTTTGATTTAAATTGAATTAAAGCTCTATTTTAATTTTGATTGGCTAAATATTCATTTTGATTCAATTTCTTTGATTTGACCTTGATTTTCCTTGATTAATCACTTGAATGATCCTGTCCACTTTTAGGTGATTACAAATGCCCCTCTTTAAGTTGACATGTGAAGCGTGTCAATTCAAAGAATGTCCTGATCTAACTGATGAAAGGTCCTGATTGATTTGATTACCTGATGATTACTTCGATGTTCAATTCTGTCATTTGATGTGAGATGCAAATCCTAATGATGTTTGATTGATTTGATTGCATTGTTTTTTATGATTGATCTAATGATAGTTCCCTGATATGGTACCAGATTTGATTTGATTTGATTTGATGTTTGATTGCCCCTCTCGATTGATTAACCAAAAATTTCATGATAAAAGATTACGTTCTAATTTTATGGTCATTCCCCTATTTCGATGATGATGCTGATGATGTTTTTGATTATCCGATTGTATGCCCCCTCGGAAATGAAATGAAATTTGATAAATGTTTGAAAAAGTTTGACTGTTTAGGTCAATTTGCCTTGATTAGGTCAATTTATAATGAATTTTGATTTCATTTCCAATAATGTTTTTTGCATCTACGTGATGACAAATGCTCCTAATTTGGTTGATTTGGTGAAAAATTTAGGTCCCTAGGTCATTTTCTGGTCATAAATTCTATTTTTAGGTCAAAGATACCCTTTTTAGGTCAAAAGGGCCTATATAAAGGTTTAAAAGTCATTTTCACTTTCTCTTCTTGACTTTTTGCTCTGACTTCTTTTGACTTTTCCATGATGTCTATCCTGATACGTGAGCATAGGTTTGAGCATGGGCGACGGTATCAGCAGCCACTCACCTATGGACCTCTAGTAAGTGCCTGATCCTCTTAGTTTTTTTATTTACGCATTTAAATTCTAAAAATTTGAATTTTTCATAGGAAAACCCTTTTTTTTTTAATTTTTGAAATAGTGCTCTTATTGTTTTAAATAGTGCTTTTACACCTCAAATAGCGCTTCCGCGGTTTAAAATAGCGCTTCCGCGAATCGAAATAGCACATTTACACGCCTGTTCTAGGGCATAAACCGCTTTTGCTTTGTTAAATAGCGCTTTTAAATTTTATTTCACTTTTGCAAATTAGATTAGCGTGTATGAATGTAGAAATAACACTTTCAAATAGTTTTAGCGTGTTTGCCTTTATGTTGCGCTTTGCATTTTTAAGTAGCACATTTAAACTTTTTAACAGCGCTTTTGAGTTTTAGCGCTTTTAAAGCCTGAAATAGTGCTTTTACCCTACTAGGAAAGATTTTAAATTGTCATAGTCCACTTTTCAATTTGTTCAATACCATCGATTAGATGATTGATTAGGTTAACAAATTTGATGTTATTAAATGTCAGTATGATTCAGTCATAGTTTGAAAGTTTGATTATTAATCTAGATTTAGATGATGGATGATGATGAATTTTCTGTCCTCTCTGAGTAGACTCAGGAAAATTGTTTTTGGTTTGATATTTGTAAATATTTGATTGACTTAGGATAATCAAATGATAACTGATGTGATTGAACTTTCTTTTTGTAGGAGGTGCTTAAGTCATTAGGCGTCTATGGTTCATATCCTTTATCCATGAGTATGATTGGCAACTTGAGTGCTTTTGATCAGCAACATGTCAGCCTTGTGGGTTATCTTTCCTTCTTGTCTTACCATGATTCTGAGTGAATCAAGGTTTGATCATTGCTATGGTCGAGAGGTGGCACTCGGACCATAATGCCTTCCATTTTCCTATGGGTTAGATGACGATCACCTTGGAGGATTGTATCATATCCTTCGCTTACCTACCAGAGGAGAGATAGTTTATTATGATTTTGTTTATGATGGGTCAGCATGTCGGTAGGTCTTCCAGGATCTGACCATTGGAGATGATCATATCCAGTGGGCATAGTTCCATTCTTTTCCAGTATTACCAACAGTATTAGGTGCTCTAATCAGTGGTTTCCTTCTTCCAGACAGACGAGGTCATAGATTTTCAGTCCGATGGGATCCTATTTTGGAGGACTTGATGACACATCCCCAACATTTTGATTGGGGATCCAGTGTATTACCTCAGTTATACCATGAGCTACATACAGTCATTTATAGAGGATCTTCCACGCTCACTACAGGAGCTATATTATTATAGCTTTGGTCTTGGGAGCATATCCCAGTGACATATCCCATCACAGTACTGTTAGGAATGGGAACATTGAGAGGGGGGGTGAATCAGTGTTCACTGTATTTTAACTTTTTCTTTTAATCTTTATGCTAAACATAAATGCTTAAGAACTAAATTAAACATTCACATAAACATGAAACATGAAATCAACAAATGACACCAATATGGTTACGGGGAAACCCAAATAGGTAAAAACCCCAGTTGGACTTGATACCCACTAATAATATGCACTAGTGTTTTGTGATCCTTGTTAGAAGATCCTTTACCCTATTAGGAGTAGCTTTACAATGCTTTAAGTACAGTAGACCTTGTTAAGGGTCAGACCCTATTAGGAGTCTTTTACAATGATCCATTTTAGGGGAGTGGACTCACTATCCTAGAGCTCACTACTCAAATGGTGAAGGCTACAACCTTTTGATTCAAATACACACTATATCTGCACGTGAACTGTTCACTGTGACACTACTTGTTAAATCAATTCCTTTGGTGCGTTGATGCTTTGACCTCTAGCAAATCTCTAATACATCTTATGCTCACTTGGCATACCTCTACTCTACTTCTCACAACTCTATTTCTACTTCCATACCGAATACAATGGGCCCACCTTATATTTATGCGCTCATACAAATTATACAATTAGGTCAGCCCTATAACTAATTACAAACAACGCTTCTAAATGAATTGGCTTAAGCGTGTTTACAATTATACATTTTCATATGTCAAAAACCTAAATAAAATGGGCACATGGCCTTTACAACATTAAATCATAATCGCAAACCAAAAAGCTAACTGTCGGCTCCATGCTTTATTTGTTGCTGGCACAAACTGGTTGTGCAACTTCAACTGACTGTAACTTTCACATCTTTGCATATCTACTTATGCACTCTTAGACTAAGCATAAGTGTAGTCTAAAAACCTTAACTTCCAAGGTGCATACCATAATTCATTCATACACACGTGCGTTGATGCTCTGAGCTACTGGAACTCTATATATTGTCCAGTCTTTAACACTTAACTGAATTCTAATCTTTACACTAAGTGCGCTGACTCCAAACTGCTATATGACTTTGTTGCCATAATTACAACACTATATCTAGTCATATACTTTAGTATAGACAAATTTCCAACAATCTCCCTCTTTTTCATTGATTGAAACAAAGTAATATGGCCAAGTTGCTAACTGTACCTTTACAAAAACTTTTGTCTTCTATACATCTATACATAACCTTATATCTCCTATACATATGTGTACTCTATATTCTATACACAACTCCCCCTTTGACATTAATGACAAAGGTGCATCAAAAAACTATATGTATACATACTTACTAAGGGAAAACATCTGGATATGCAATCTTGAGGTTCTGGATCTCCTTCTTCCAAAAGGTTATCAGTGAATTGACTATCTGTAGATGGGTGCATAATGCATATTGAAGCTTCTCCATCTTCTCCAATTTTGTTCTTGGACCTTGATCATAGGTTATCATGGTCGCATCAGTCTCCTTTATGTTCTTACTAAGAATGTCTAGTGAGGGTGCAAGAGCATTCCTTAATTGAGTCTGTCTAGACCTTATCTTCTCCATTTCTTTCTCTGCCTTCTCAATTATGTCCAACTAACCTTGATAGACATTGTTACACATGTTCACATTAGTGGATGTGTCTAGCACTAAATTCTTCACTTTCTCAATCATTGCCTCTGCATCTTTGATCTTCTTAAGATGGGCATTAGTGAGCTTATCCTGATCCATGGATTTTGCAATGACTTTCCTTCCTTGATCTGCAAATTCCTTCAAGGATGCCTGACCAGACTTAAGAGAATTCAAGTCTAGTGCAAAGTTTCTCATTAGTTCATTGAGTCTCTTCTTCAAGTACTTCTCTTTTGCCACTATGGTCGCAGATTCTTCTAAGCTAGAAAAATTGCTCTTGAACTATGAGAGAATTGTACTTACATCATCAACCGAATGTACATTTTTCACTTTCTTATCTTTAGGCAACAAACTATTCAAAATATTCACTGATTCCACAAGGAGAGGATTTATCATGACTTGCTTCTCCTTTGCCTTCTCCATAGCCAGGACACTGAACTTAATCAAGTCTTCTTCTTTCCAGGAGTCCAAACTGCTTGTGTCAGGTGTCAAACTTGACAACAATGCTGAGGAGGGAGTGATGGGAGTGTTGTCCATCACCACTTCTTGTTTTACTGTGACCAGTTCAACAACAGTTTCATCTTTTCTTTCTTTTTCCTTTTCTCCTTCTTTCTTCTCTTCTTCTTTCTCATCAGAAACATCTTCTATGAGTACTTCTTCTTGTTGAATGGGAGGTGTACTACTGCATAATATTTTAGTTTCCTCAGTTCTGACCAATGCTTCCTCAAACTTGTCCAAATCCTTATCAGTAGCCGTCATGGTTATTTCCACATTATCTATGATAATAGTGTTGTCCTTGTGTGATTCTATCATGGGCACATACTTGTCTATTTCTATTTGAGTTTCTACTATGGGTGTTGAGTCCTGAGGACCTATCATTGGTACATTAGTGGGCTCTTCCACTTTATCTTCCTTAATGGGTGCATGAGAGATGGGCGCAGTAGGTGGTTTTATCTGTTGTTCTAATAACACCTTCTCGAAAGCCTTCTCTATTTCCTTCACTAGTATCTCATAGTAATTGTTCATGATGTGAAGAGTTCTCATCTTAGTCCTTAGGTGTGGCTTCACCAAATTCAATATCAGTTCCACTTCTTCTTTAGAACATACAGGCAGAGTATCTTCTAATACTTTTTCTCTGATTCTTAGATCTTCTTCATTTGCTTATCTCTTTAGATTTTCTAAAATATCTCATACTTTATTTGGAATTTCTATTTTCAACTCAAGGACTGTCTTCTTGAACTTGATCATGTGTTTGAAAATCATACTATGTATTTCTAATTTGTCAATCTCACTGTATGTGTCATAATACTTCTCTACTTGATCAATTCTACCTTCATCAACAATTCTTGCATTCAAAACTTTAAGGCTAGGTTTGAATCCTTCCTAAGGAGGTGCTTGAGTTTTTTTCTTGCTCCTTAATGCTTGTGAGGATGGATGACTAGTACTAGCTTCTTTCTTCCTCTTGAATAAAGGCTTATACTCTGGAGGAGTATCTTTGGGCGTAGAAGGAATACTATCTTTTTTACCCTTCTGACTGTCATCTAATTCAATTTTTATCTTCTTTAGCTTAGGATCTTCTTGTTCTTCCTCTACTACTGTGCCTTTCAATTCTAGGGAAATCTTTTCATCCCTTGCTTTTTCAAGGTCTTCTTGAGATACACCATGTATTCTCAAGATTTTAGATGTGACCTTTGCAACCTTTCTTTTTGTTGTAGCACTATTCAGCTTAGCATCAACTTCTCTAGTCTTTTCTTCATAGGTTCCCCACCTAGGTTCATTATCATCTTTAGGGGCTAATAGAAATACCTATGGATAGGCTTCAAGAACTTGTTCCTCTACCTCATACCCAAGTGGATGAATCCACTTAGTTCTAGGCTCAACGGCTTCCATACATGTAGTGTCTGTCTCCACCATAAAGCATATTGTGTCTTTGTACTTCTCCACAATATTCTTAGGAATCATGTACCTCATCTACATTCTTTCTCTGAAGGTCTTCAATTCCAAGGCTATATAGTCTCTTAAGGTGCTTTCAGTGCATGCCTTATTTGATATCTGTGGCATGGTTGGAATGGACTGGTCTAGATACAAGTCTGACACTTTACCAACTATATGAAGGTACATATAGATGATTAGGGACCCAAACCTAAATATCTTTATTTTGTCATGTTTGATAGATTTGATGTTATCTATCAACTATGTGTGCAAGATCTCACATAAGTTGAACTCTCCATCTTCTTGCACAAGTCATATGGCTGCTAGAATAGTGCCCGCAGACACACTATTCACCCTACTGGTGTGATGAGACTTGTAACCCAGTATCATTGACATCAATTTGATGTTTGCTTGCTCTATAGGCTCAATGGTCATGTCACACCTATCACTTCTATATTTACATACTTGTTCCACCATTTTCCTAACATCCTTACCCACTGGAAGGATGGCACCTATCTTAGAGAGGCCTATCATCTCATGAATTAGGTCATTTTTTATTCTCACTAGAACATCTCCAATCCAAAATAGATCATCATGGATTCTACTCAATAAGATCTTTATCCATTATGTCTCATAGAATTCATATGACGTAGCATACTCAACAATAGGATGATCATTCCATTCATGAACATTTTGTCTAGTTTCAACATTGTGTCCATGTGCACCCTTAACCTATCTAGTCCAACAGGTTCCTTCTTACAATAGATGTAAGCTCTTATGTCTTCTACATGCATGATGCCCATCGGCGTGCGGGAGAAAGCTCCCTCTAAATCATCTAGGGTTGATTTAAATGGGTGCCTCTTGAAAATGTATCTCTTCTTTTTAGAAACATCAAAGACTATGGGAGTGGCCATGACTTACTTGTTAATCGCTTTCCAACTGAACTTAGAGATGATCTGACGGCTTCCAAATTGGCACAACGAGCTAGGGTTACTGTAACTGATCAAATGCATTGATAACTATAGAAAATGTCTGATAGATTCAATTTCCAAGACTTCACAACAACTTCCAAGTCTCCTTTTTCTCTCTATCGCTCTGAATTTGAATGCAATGAGCAATCAAATGACTTCTATGTACTTTAAAGTGAAAAATCTACCATTAATGCACATCACGTAAACCAGGTTGTCACTTCAAAATTTCAAACTTGATCTCCACTAACAATCATCATGTGCGCTCTTTCACGAAGATTCCTATACACTCTAAAATCTTAAGTCCAATGGTGCATACTCTGAGGATGACTATACCAGCCACGCAGGGGTCTAGAGCTAAATTAGCTCCCCCTATGACCCTGAGGGCCATTCATGTAGATGTAGAGGGTGCATCCACTTGGGATGCATCCAATACATTCTCATCAGGTTTTTCCTTCTTTTCTTCTGACCAAATTAAGCTTGCATCCTCTGAGGCTTTCACAAACTTGACTTCTACTTCAGGATCCAAAATTGGTTCTTCGGTCTTTTTAGGGTTTTCCTGACCTTGTGTCCTTGATCTACAGAACCTTGAGATATGTCCAGCCTTGTTACAAGAGTGACAAATGATTGGAGGTCTATTATTCCTTGGTGCATTAATATGAGTCACCATTCTTCATGTTCTAGCTGAGTGACCATTATAGTTACATAGCTAACATGTAATATTCTGAGAACTTCTAACATTTGTCTGATTCTAATTTCTTTGATCTTGCTGAGTCTTGTTCTTCTTACTAGTTTTGTAATCCATAGCTTTATGACCAAATCTATTGCATGAATAACAGTAGCCATTAAAAGGTCTTACCTCTATACATTTTCTTGCAATGTGTCCATGCTTGTTACAAGCAAAACAAGTGCATTCTACTTGCTTGTGCTCATTCCTAGGAGGACCACCATTGTCTTTGGTTTGATCTTCAGTCTTCTCACCATCAGTAGAGTTCTTTTGTGAATCCTTTCTTTCTCGCATATTTTCAATCTAATTTTGTGCTTCATTGTATCCAATGTAGCTAGTGTCTCCTTTTATTCTTCTTGCATACAACTGTGATTCTACCAACTCAGCACTGGTGTGTAATTTGTCAATATGATCCTTTGACTTTTTCAATTTAGATTCCAAGCTCTCTTTGATATTCTTTAGCTCCAAGATTTCTAAGTTAGCTTCCCTTAGTTCTTCATTGAGTTGAAGGTTCTCCTTGACTTGTTCATTGTAGACATCTTGATTGTTCATTAGTTTGTCATCAAATTCTTCAAGCTGACTTAATAAGGATGCATTTTCTTCAATCAGCTTCTTGACTTTTTCTTCAAGTTCACTATTAGAGCATCCTTTCAAATCCTTTCTTAGTCTTTTGATAACTAATTGAGCATCATTGACTTTTTCTTTTAGTTCTTCAATTTCTCTTTCTGAATTGTCCAAGTCTTCAAGAGTGGCTTCAAGATTTTTCTTCAGATGTTTCATATCTTCTTTGTCCATGATCCCCTCAAGTGGTTAAACTTCTTTGTTGAGGACCAAAGCTTTGATACCAATTTTTAGTAATGGGAACACTGAGAGGGGGGGGTGAATCAGTGTTCTCTGTATTTTAAGTTTTCCTTTTAATCTTTATGCTGAACATAAATGCTTAAGAACTGAATTAAACATTCACATAAACATGAAACATGAAATCAACACATGAAACCAATATGGTTATGGGGAAACCCAAATAGGTAAAAACCTTGGTGGGACTTGATACCCACTAATAATCTGCTCTAGTGTTTTGTGATCCTTGTTAGAAGATCCTTTACCCTATTAGGAGTAGCTTTACAATGCTTTAAGTACAGTAGACCTTGTTAAGGGTTGGACCCTGTTAGGAGTCTTTTACAATGATCCTTGTTAGGGGAGTGGACTCACTATCCTAGAGCTCACTACTCAAATGGTGAAGGCTACAACCTTCTGATTCAAATACACACTATATCTGCACGTGAACTGTTCACTGTGACACTGCTTGTTAGATCAGTTCCTTTGGTGCGCTGATGCTTTGACCTCTAAAAAAGCTCTAATACATCATATGATCACTTTGCATACCTCTACTCTACTTCTCACAACTCTATTTCTACTTCCATACCAAATACAATGGGCGCACCTTATGTTTATGCGCTCATACAAATTATACAATTAGGTCGGCCCTATAACTAATTACAAACAACACTTCCAAGTGAATTGGCTTAAGCGTACTTAAAATTATACATGTTCATATATTGGCAACCTAAATACAATGGGCACATGGCCTTTACAACATTAAATCATAATCACAAACCAAAAAGCTAACTGTCGGCTCCATGCTCTATTTGCTACTGGCAGTGCAACTTCAACTGACTGTAACTTTCACATCTTTGCATATCTACTTATGTGCTCTTAGACTAAGCATAAGTATAGTCTAACAACTTTAACTTCTAGGGCACATACCATAATTCATTCATACACACATGTGTTGATGCTCTGAGCTGTTGGAACTCTGTATACTGTCCAGTCTTCAACACTTAACTAAAGTCTAATCTTTACACTAAGTGCGCTAACTCCAAACTACTATATGACTTTGTTGCCATAATGACAACACTATATCTAGTCATATACTTTAGTATAGACAAATTGCCAACAAGTACGATAGTGAGATCCGGGTTGGCCATTCACCTAGATGTATGAGGGTATGGTGATTCAGACCCATATGGGTAAGTTGGATTATTGGTGTCGTGTCATCGACGATATGGATTTTGTGGTCTAGAGGCCATATGTGGGATGTGAGGCTTGGCCTGAGGATGGCATTGTGTTTCCTTTCATGTTCTTTCCTCAATGGATGATTGGGTGTTCTACTTATATCATTGAGAGATTTTGTCTCAAGGGAGTTTTGTGTCAATATGGGCGCACACAGGGTATGCCCCAAGGAGTGGCTATGTATGCTCGGGTCTAGGAAGAGAGATCTTTGTGGGGTCCCTATGTGGATTACGAGATAGCTTTTCGAGAGATTTGAGACCTTGGGTACTTACCTTGGTCTATGAGAGAGCATATTATGGATGTTGGTATTACAGAGGAGTGTGCAGATTGGCTGACTCAGAACTTTTTTTCAAGGTTTACCGATCCTACTAAGAGAGTTCCAAGTATTGATGAGGTTTTAGATGGTGACGGAGGTGATGCAGGAGATGATGGAGATGATGTAGATGATGAAGATGGTGGGAGGGGTGTAGGTAGGATTAGATTACGGTGCAGACAATGGGGTCGTCAGGTAGTTAGAGCAAGCAAAGTTTAGATTCCAGTGATTTTTGTTGCTCCTATCCCTCCTAGGGTTGGTTGTGGTCAAGTTAGAGGTAGTGAAAATAGAGAACTCCATCAGGTTGTTGTAGATCTAGCTGTTAGACATGGATGAGATAGAGCTATATGACAGAGAGAGATGGATGCATAGATTGCACAAGTTTTACTTGATCAGGCACATGGTCCTCCTGCTCAGCAGGTTATACCACTGATTGTTCCACAGGCTACATCTTCTCAGGCACCTGCTTAAACTTTGATGCCATCATCTTCTTCACATCCATCATCTTCAAGTTTTGTTCCATCCTTATCAGATCCATCTTCTTCCATTCCTTCTTCTTCCATACCTCCACTATAGACATCTGTAGCATAGATTCCTACACCATCTTTAGCATCAAATGTTATATCTCTTCAATCTCAGATGTCAGCGATGCAGCAACAGGTTACTCAGCTGAGTTTGATGATGCAGACCTTCATGGCCGTAATGAGTCAGCAGGGATTACAAGCGAGCTCGAGTCATCCTCCAAATAGTGCTCTTGGTCCTTATGGTGGAGATGGTGTTGGTGGTTCAACTAGTTGAGATATGATTCAAGATGATTCAAATTTTTGCTTTTGATGATGTACATGATCTCATTCCTTTATTGATATCGAGACATTGGACTCTATTGTATCATTTTTTATTCATTGAGGTTGTTTATGCTAATACTTTGATACTTTGATTTACAAATGTTTCATTATATGATCATTCCATAGACTTTGATATTCTGTTGATTTTATGATGATTCCATAGACTCTAATATTCATTTTTTATAGCTTTCACTATATATGATGTCATGGTGTGTTGGATTTCATGTTCAGGTGTTTTAGCATGATATACAGATCTAGATGATTCTATCTCCTATATGCTTTGTTTTATGCTTTTCTGATGTGATTTTTGATATGTATGCATGTGTTCTAATGATGCCTAAATGGTTGTCTTATGTATGACATAGAATAGATGGATGAATGTAATGAACTTTAATGATTAATGCTTTATTTTTATGGATTCAATTGATGTATAGATGTGGTTAATGAATAATGTGATGGATGCAATGATTTCATCTGATATGGATGTACATAATGTATATGAATGGTTTTATGGTATTTAAATTTGATGCAATGGTTTTATGTCATGTGTATGATATTTAATGATTCTAGGTGTTATATGATATGAATAATGATGCAATGGTTTTATGCTTTTATATGAATGGATTTATTTGCACGATACATTGTATTCTCAGATGGCTTAAATGATATGCACCTAATGATGATTTTATGTTCTATTTAATTTAATGAATGCAATGATGTGATGTTTTTGGCCTAATGAATGTAATGATAATGCACTTAAGGATGCAAGACGAATGATTTCTTTTGCAAAAGAATGATGTGTTCTAAATGAAATGAATCTTGAATGATGCAATCTAAAGCACTTAATGAATTTTAACATGGATGAATGAATGCCATGTAATGCCCTTATTGTAATGTACATGGATTTACATGATTTATGCAACCTAATGCAATTGATGATTAAAATGCTACTTAACGTAATGAAATTAATGAACCTTAATGCAATGAACTTCCTGATTCAAATGATGAACATGCTTAAATGAATGCAAGGTCTAATGAAGATGATTTAATGCAACTCAAATGTAATGATTTTAAATGAACTTAACAAATGCAAGTGAACTAAAGAAATGCACGTTTTCTTTTTTTTTGGATCCAACACACTCTATCACATATAATTCTTGGTGCTCATTTGATTTTTTATTTAACCATATCCCCTTTCATTTTTGTCATTTTTCCCTCTTGCAATTTAAACTAAGAAAGGCAAAACTATATTAAATGCATTTAATCTAAGATGTATGCAACTAACTGTCATTATTCAAAAAATTTGGAGCTTATAATCATCATTGAGCAATTTTTGGAATCCCATTTTAGTACAACCATCACTAGTTCAACTATGATGATATGAATACTTTTTGCACCTCTTTTATTGCTTTCCCATCTCTTTTTGGTATGACTATCACTAATTGAAGCCAATCATGAGAGTGTGAATACTGATTTTGTCAGATTCTATGTTGCAAGTGGATTTTGGTATTATGATATTGAAGAACAAAATATCCAAGGTATCCTTTTGCGTAAAAAAATAGAGATCTCAGTTTTATCCTATGTACAAGTCCTCGATGATTATTTGATGATCACGTCCTTAGACAGATAATACATTCTCTAAAACTTTGATCTTAAAACAGTCATTCAGAAATCAACTAAAATATCATGCTTTCATCATAGCTTGTCTAGTTTAAAAACTTTCATTGATTCTCTAAAAAGACATGATTTCATCAATCAAGTCAACACTTAGAAAAAAAATTTGCAATATTTTTTCAAATCCATATTTCAAGTGTAGTTCCATCTATTTCATACTTTTAATCCTGATAAAGATAAGGTCGTGTAAGATCTCAAATAAAATTTTGCATTTGGTTCAAATTGGACTGGGATTTAGAATTTGATTAAGTATTTCACTTGCATTTTTGATGAATTGATTCGATGATTGATCGGAGTTTGCTTTTGATGAATCCTTCCTCCTTTCAAGTAGATTTTCCCCCAGTTTGATATGATGATTTTTGTTGGACTTAGGACAATTTTCATATTAGGTGACCAAAATCTCTAGGTACTTGCAAATACAATTGTGGGGTTTTATTATGCACTATATACAAATGCTAGCGAATGCAGTATTTACAAGGTGACCTTCTAGGTATGCGACTAACTTGGAATTTAAATGGCGCTTGTTTACCAAGTTTTCATCGATTGAATGGATCTTGCTTTCTTTTTCTATTTTTAAAGATTTTTCCTTTTTTTGCTACCAAGGCACCTATTTGCTAGGTTTTCACCTAGGTACTTTTTCTCTTTTTTGATTTTTTTTGTCTTTTTTCTTTTTTTCAATTTTTTTTCTTCACATCATCAAGGTGCCTATTTGCTAGGGTTTCACCAAGACAACATCTTTTTGAGGATCATATCTGAATGTTTTTTCTTTCTTCATGCTCATTTTTCCACTATTTTTTATCTTTTTTGTATTCCTGATTTGTTTGTTCTTTTCTATTTTTCAAATGTTTTTGGTATTTTCAAGATCTCTTTTGACTATGTACAATAAATATGATGCTTTCCATCTAATTTTCTGATACTCTTTCATTTACCTCATGTGTAGAACCTCTTGAGGTGAATGCTGTTGATAGGCTCTAGTAACTCTTCTCCATCACAATCTGCTAATTTGTAGGTGTCGGTCCCAAAAGATGAAGTGATCACAAAAGGTCCTAACCAGTTTGCCTTCCATTTTCCTTTCTTCTCTCTTTCTGCTTGATTTTTGGGATTCTCTCGCAAAACTAGGTCTCCTATTTGGAATGTTCTTGACTTGATATGCTTGTTATAAGTCCTTGACATTCGGTTTTGATAAACTTTTAAGTGATCAAATGCTTGTTGTTGTCTCTCATCTAACAGTTCTAGTTCATGTAACCTAGCAACTCTATAATCTTCCTCACTTATCAAACCATGTAGAGATATCCTTAAGGATGGAATTTCTACCTCCAAAGGCAAAACTGCTTATGTTCCAAAGATTAAGGAAAATGGTGTAGCTCCAGTTGGCATTATGATACTTGTTCTATAAGCCCACAAGGTCAGGTTTATTTTGATATGCCAATCTCTACCTGAGTTGTCCACAATTCTCTTCAATATCTTTAGGATGTTTTTATTCATTGCTTTTGCTTATTTGTTACCTTGAGGATAATACATTGATGAAGAGTGATGGATCATGTGGAATTTCATGCATAACTCCTTTAAATCCTTTTTTTTGAAGTGCTTTGCATTATCTGTTATAATGGCATGTGGGACACCATATCTACATATTATGTGATTTAGGATGAACAAAGCTATCTATTTTCCTGTTGCAGTTGATAAGGGTATAGCTTCCACCCATTTGGTTAAGTACTCCATTCCAGTGATGATAAATTTATGCCCATTTGAGGATGGTGGATGAATCATCCCTATCAAATCTAGAACCCATTGATAAAATGGCCAAGGTGTCATCGTCAGATGAAGCTCTTGTGTGGGTACATGTATCAAGTTTCCATGATATTGACACTTTTTATAATTTTTAGCAAAGTTACAAGCATCTTTCTCCATTGTAGGCCAAAAATATCCTATCATAAGAAGTTTCTTAGCTAGGGTTAGACCATTTGAATGTGACCCATAGATCCCCTCATGAATTTCTTGTAAGGCTTTATATGATTCCTCTTTCTCTAAAAATCTAAGAAGCATTCCATCTAGACTTTTTTGATGCAATGTTTCAGAAATTAGGGTATAACGAGAGGCTTGGCGTATGAAGCTCTTCTTTTGGTTCCTAGTTTGGTTTATGGGTAGGATTTGATCTTTTAATTAGGTGTAAATGTCTCCATACCAAGGTGAGTCATGTCTGGTTAATATACAAATGGTGTGAGGATGGGTAGGATCAAATGTAGGTTGCTCAACTTCTTCTACCAGGAATTCATATCTAGCGCTTTGATCTGGTATTTGTAGAAGTGATGCCAAAGTTGATATTGCATCTGCTGCTTTGTTCTTTTCTCTTGGCACTTTCTCAAATGTAATAAGAGTGAAGTACTTTTTAAGACTTTCCACCATGTTTTTATAAGGCACCATCTTGTCATCTCATCTAATATTCATCATTAATTTGATTAATGACTAATTGTGAATCTTCATAAACCTTCAATTTTGTCACCTTCCACTCTAATGCCAACTTGATTCCAATGACCAACGCTTCATATTTGGCTATGTTATTGGTGCATGGAAATAGAAATTTATATGACTTTGGAACTATAGATCCTTGAGGAGTAATCAAGAGTATGCCTGCTCCTGATCCATGTTGGGTGTATGAACCATCAAAATATAGTTTCCATATCTTTGCCTCAACATTCACAATCTCAGAATCTGGGAAATCTACTTGAATTGGATGATCATCTTGTAGTGGTGATTCTACTAGTTGATCCACAATTACTTTCCCTTTGATATATTTTCAATCCACATACTCAATGTCAAATTCACTTAAACCATGACCCATTTGGCTAGCCTTCCATTTAATATTTTTTTGCTAAGTAGATACTTCAAAGGATCAATATTTGCAATGAGTCTTATCTTATGAGATAGCATATAGTGACGTAGTTTCTAGGAAGCAAAAACCATGGCCAAGCATGCCCTTTCTATGAATGTATAGTTCAACTCATACTTCACCAAAGTTCTACTTATGTAGTATATTGCTTTTTCTTTGTCTGATTCATCTTGTGCCAAAAGTGCCCCCAATGAATGTTTAGTTGCTGAAATATATAGGATCAATGGTTTGCCTTTGATTGGTGGCATCAAATTTGAAGGATTAATGAGGTATTTCTTCAACATGGTGAAAGCTTCTTCACACTTCTCATCCCATTTGAAAATTGTATCTTTATGGAGAAGTTGGATGAAGTTATGACATTTTTCCACTAGTTGGGATATAAATCTTCTAATGGATTGAATTCTTCCTTGTAGTGACCTCATTTGACTTATGTTTTGAGGTTCTTCCATCTCCATGATGGCTTTGACTTTAGCTAGATCTACTTCTATTCATTTTGCTGATACAATGTAGCCTAACAACTTTCCTGATTGGACCCCAAATGCACACTTTTTTGGATTGAGCCTTACTTTGAATTTCTCTAATATGAAAAATATTTTCTCTAGAATTGGTAGATGCTCCTCTCTTGAATGAGATTTTTCCAATATGTCATCTACATAATCTTCCATGAACTTATGCATCATATCATGGAATATTGTTGTCATAGCTCTCTGATATGTTGCCCTGACATTCTTTAGACCAAAGGGCATAACATTCCAATAGAATGTTCCCCATGCGCATGTAAATGCTATTTTATCTTGGTCCTCAAGTGCTATCTTGATCTGGTTGTAGCCACTAGATCCATCCATAAGTGAAAACATGGAATGTCTCACTATTAAATCTACAATGGCATCTATACTTGGAAGAGGAAAATCATCTTTAGGACACACCAAATTGAGGTCTCTAAAGTTTGTGCAAATCCTGATGGATTTATCTTATTTTGAAACTGGCACGATATTTGAAATCCATTGGGCATAATCAATGGCCCTGATAAATCCCACTTTTAGCAATTTCTCTAACTCCACCTTTACTAGCAAGGCTATATGTGGATGCATCTTTCTTAACTTCTATTTGACTGGTTTGGCTCCTTTTATATTTAAGTGATGCATAATTATATTTGGATCCAATCCCAGCATATCATCATATGACCATGTGAAGTTGACTTGTTTTTCCTTGGAGAATTTGATGAATTCCTTTCTTTCTTCACTAGATAAGGATGTTGCTAAGTGTATGATCTTTGGCTCGGATTCAGATCCAATATTTATCTTTTTTGTAGGCTCGATCAAGATAGGAGATATTTCTTCATGATGCTCAGGTAAAGTATCCAAACTCCCTTCCTTCGGTGCCTCAATTGGTTTTTCACCTTTGGAATCATCCTTTATTTCTTTCTCTTTTTGATCTAATGCTACCACAATGTGGTTTTCAACATTAGATTCTTTTCTTTTTTTGTTTTTTTTGTTTTTTTCATTTTTTATCGAATTAGGAGTTTGGATACCTTCCTTTTTCATATCTTCCACATATTCCATGGTATAAGAAGGTATTAGAACACCATGTTGTCATTCAAAAAGTTTGGGAGTATGGTAGGTTCGATGGAATCCCATTCAATCAATTCTGGGTAGATGAGGATTAAAGGATCTATTCTTTGGCTTGGTTCGATGGGATTTAAGGATAAGACCTTGTTTGAAGGTTCATACATTGTATCACTTAATTTTATGACATGTGCTTCTTTGAGATGCTCTAGAGAACTAGGATCAAAATCCCCCTCACTAGAATCCTCTAAGGTTTCAATTGGATAGAAATTATGTAGACTAAACCTAGGATTCAATTCTTCTATAGTAGGTCTCCATGATGGTATGTAGGGTTCTCCTACCCATTGATTTATCTCAATTTCTATACTTGGTACATGTTATCGGTGACCACTTGGTTTGAACTTGATGCTTGATTCTGATTTGGTGTTGAAATGGATGTTTTCCCTTTGCTAGGGGTGTAGGTATGAACAACATAAACCCTTATCATGGCATGATTCATTGGATAATGTATCCCATTCCCATTCATTTGAGTCTTCATCACTATGGGACTCTAATTGTAATATTTGATCATAGACCTTTGGATAGTGCTTTTGGGTATACCCTTGTTCTAGGTATCCTAATCCAGTTTCCATCTTGCAATCTCGCCATGTCATCTCAATGGGATCGATGAGTCCTTCATTTCTTACTCCCAATGGTCCTTGGCCTTTGTATCCCATCTTTTGCATTATCTGAAATCCCTTCCCATATTGATGTGTGGGAATGCTTATATTTTGGATACATTTTTCTTGAGAACTTGATTCCTCATCCTTGTATAACCAGTTTAGGATTTCATTATCTTCTTCATCCATGGAAGATGATGTGTTGGCCCTCACAAAGTTATCATTATATTTATGGGGTAGATTTGAGGGTCTTCCATATGACTTTGGAGATAAGGGTAGGTCCATCATTGACAAGGAGTATTCGCCTACACCCTTTTGCTTGATTTTACATTGTTCTTCAAAGTTTTTCATCATAGGGTCCATTTTTTGGTAATGGGCCTCCTTGGTATAGATTTGCACAAATTTGTCTTGGTCCTCTTTCTTCTTCTCAAAATTACATTCCTCACTAACCTTTTCTTTCCCTTTTGTGGATGTAGATGAGTTAGTGGGACTTGGAAGGTTTTCAACAGCAACAATTTCTTCCTCCTCCTTTTCTTTTCCCTTTAAGGATGGAGGATCTTTAGAACTTTTCCCGTGATCAATTCTTAAGGGTATGGACCCTTCTACATTATGTGGGACTGGAGTATCATTGATAGGCTTTAAGTTATTACAATATTGGAAGGGGTTTGAGTCCCCTCTTACCATGATCTTTTTCCCTAGATAAGGAAATTTCAAACATTGGTGATAGGTAGATGGCACGGCTTGCATTTCATGAATCCAAGGTCTTCCTAGTAAGATGTTATAGGTTAGCTTTAGGTCTAAGACTTGACAAATAGTCTCCTTTTTCATTGGGCCAACCCTAATAGGAAGTACTATGACTCCCTTGGAAGCTCTTTCTTCATCATCGTAGGCTTTAATAGTTATCTTTTTCTTAGGGTCAATAGCCTCCTCAAAAAATCCTAGGGCTTTTACTAGGTTAAGGGTAAAAATGTTTAAGCCAGCTCCTCCATCTATGAGGACTCTTTTTACCCTATGCTTATGAATCAAGACTTCTATATGCAAAGGCAAGTTTTGAGGATGATTAAGTGACATGTCATCTTGCTCAGAAAAAGATAGGCAATGAGGTGCAATGAGTTGTCCCACCATGTTTTGAAATTTATCTACCTCCAAGTTTAGAGGCACATTGGTCTCCAAGAGGGATTTCTCCAAGATATCCTTATGAGTTGGTGATAATTTAAGCAACTCAAGAATAGAGATTTGAGTGGGAGTTTGTTGTAATTGATCAACCAAATTATATTGTTTTGATGATGAAGTTGAAGCTTGGTTTGGTAGAACAATCTTAGGGGCATTTCCTAGTAGAGTGATTTTTTAAGCTTTCCCCCTTGTCACAACATTAGATGTTTCCTCTCTAGGTTTCTCCTTCACCACAATAACATTCATGGTGTTTTCATCACCATTTAAAGCATTGATTGTGTTATCATAGGTGTGGGCAAAATTAACCTTTTCATTGCCTCTTTTATTATTCTGATTATTATTTGATGATTCACCCTTTTCATGGTTTTGAAAGGGATTCTTAAATGTCGTATGATCCTCATTGTTTTGAGGTCCCTCTACCTTGATCGTTCCATCATCAATTAAGTCTTGCACTAAGTGTTTTAACTTCATGCATTTGTTAGTCTTATGGCCTTTATTTCTATGATATTCACAATGGTGTGAATCATTCCACCAACTTGGTTTCACTTGTGGCTCATAAGGTCTCAACTCAAGTAAAATAACAATTTTATTTTCCACCAAAGTCCTTAGGGAATTTTCCAATGGTTCACCTAAAAAGGTGAATTTTCTCTTTTGGTAAGTGGAAAAATATGGCTTAGGCTTATTAACATTTGAGTTATTGTTAAAAGGATTATTGTTGGAATTGTTGTTGTTGTTGTTGGAATTGCCTTGATTAAAGGGAGCTTTATTGGTTTGATTATCATTATAGTTTGAATTGGCTCCACTTGATAAATTAAATGGGGTAGCCTTCAAGGTGTGGGCTTCCACAACTCCATCGTTCACAAGACCTTTGTTATTGTTTTTCAACCATAGCTTAGGTTTGTCATTGTGATTAGTGGCCCCTTTATTTTTGGTATAATAATGATTATTATTATTGGTAGAGGGTTTATTGTCTTTGAACAATTTGATTTCTCCTCTTTTTACCAATACATCTTCAATCTTAATCCCATTCTCAATAAGTTTTTTGAATGTGGGAGGACATTGAAGTTGAATTCTATAATTCATTACCAAATTTAAATTATTCATAAATATCTCCATCTTCTCCTTTTCCAGGATAGTTCGTGGGTATCTTGCAAAAATGATCCTCCACCTTTGAAGGAACCCTAAGAAAGATTCACCATCCTTTTGTTTCGTATCGCATAGTTTTAGCATGGTAATATCATGTTCAATATTATAGGAGTAATGGATTACAAATTTAGATGCTAACTCCTCAAAAGTCTTGATCCCTTGTGGAAGTTTAGAGAACCATTCCATGGCTTTCCCTCCCAAACTTCTTGGAAAAAGTCTCATTAAGTACATGGGGTTATGCATAAATTCAATACTTAGGGCACAAAATTCCCTAAGGTGATCCTGTGGGTCTGATTTACCCATGTATTTATCATATTTAGGAAAAATAGTATTGATAGGAAAAGGTGCCATGACTAGGCTTTTATCGAAGGGGAATGGACACAATGCCTCAATAGAGAAAGGTTTTGGCTCAGCGACCTTCTTCATTAAGTCTATTTGAGTTTGGAACATCTTTATTTGTTGTGTCATAGCATTCATTGGGTCTTCCTCTTCTTTTATTTTCTTGAGTTGATCCACATCATAGTCATGTGGGAGCTTTACCCTTGTTTGGGCTAGATTTAGGAAAAATTTCTCTCTATCTCTATCTATAAGTTTATCAATGACCTCAAGAAATTTATTATCTTGAGCAGCTCGGTTAACTCTTTCTTCAAGATTTTATTTAGGTCTTTGATTAGCGTTATTAAAGTTGTCATTGTTTCCTCCTTGATTGTAGTCATGAAATGTGAAATTTTGATCCATTATATCACCTTCTTTCTCGAAAAGATTTGGGAGACTATCCCCTTGATTGTAATTGTTGAAAGGAGTTTGGTATTCAAAGTTAGGAGCTTCTTGAGAAATGCAAGTGTCGTCCTCTCTTAGAGATAACTTGAGTTTGTGAGAATGTGTAGAAACCGGCATCCAACAAGGTATGATTTCGAAATGTTCCTCAATTTGGTAATTATTGATATTTAATGAAGAGATTTAAAAATGTAAGATAATTTTTTCAATGGATATCTCTTTCACTTATTCTATGTATTTTTCAAACACAACAATCACAAGTACACTTGTTCTTTTTAACCCTCTACACAAAGTGTTTGAATTTGTAGGACGTTATCACGGGTTTTTGCACAAAAAGACACTTCAAGCAATCTACCTAGCTCAAGATTTGGTTCGCAAACATGGCTCTAAAAGTTAGTCTTTACTAAGTTAACAAGGTTTTAATCAATATTCTATTCAAAATGGATATTAAAATCTCATCCTCCAAGTATATTAATAGGCTTCCCACCACCGGTATGTCAGAGTTTTGCACAATCCCAAAGGACTACTTGAGGAAGTTCAAAAATTTAGTATCTTTTTGTCACACACCCCATTAAGGATGCATGCATTTTGTTTTGTAGTGGGTTGGATTCTTGCGGCAAAAGCAAGTGTATCCCACGGTGGGCACCATTTTGTATACTAGAAATAGTATCTTCGTAGGGTTAGTATTAAACAATAAATCAAATAGAAACTAAATAACCACAATTAGCAACTCTATTTAGCAAATAAAGAACAATTAAGCACTCTATGGCTCTCTATTAACTAGGAGTGTTAATGGTGAAGCTCTCAATAAGCCTCCATTAATGACAGCCCTAGAATGAGAAATGAATGATAAGATAAGCTAATTAGTTCAATTCCAAAATGAAATGCTTAATTAACTTCTAAATTGCCTTTCTAGCTATAATTCTCAAGAGGTTAGATGCAATTCTCATATTTGTGGATGAATTATGAGTGAATTTAGCCTTGCTTTTATAGGATTTGGCAAGGGTAGGGGATGTAGTAAAGTTGATCAAGGTTAAGTTGGGGTTGATTCTTTGGTTCCACCCTTTGAAGACAATTTAAATATTGTGTCCTCAAAGCTTGGGACAAGTAGACAAGATGAGTGGACAAGATGCTCTTTCAATTTCAGTGATTGAGATTCATTTCGGCTTGATCCATGTGAGCTCCTTTCCTTAAATCCTATTGGTTGAGGCTTTTTCCTCCCATGTGGTGTTGAGATAAATTAGGATTTAATCAATTGATTTTAATTCATTTATTTTAGCCAAGTGTACCCCTTGAATGGGTTGAGTTTATTTAATTCAAAAATATACAATTAATTGAATTAATTGCACATTGATTTGATTTAACTTGATTAAAATGCTCTTGATTTTGATTTAAATTGAATTAAAGCTTGATTTAATTTTGATTGGCTAAATGTTCATTTTGATTCAATTTCTTTGATTTGGCCTTGATTTTCCTTGATTAATCACTTGAATGATCTTGTCCACTTTTAGGTGATTACAGTAGTTACCTATTATTTTTGGTATCCATGATGTCAGTTTAAAAAGACTCTTCTTTGTAGCTCTTACGTGTCATTATTCCATTGTGCTTATAGTTCTAGTACTTTTGGGAATGATGATAGTATTTTTTGATATAATTTTGATATACATGAGTTATCATATGATCATACTCACCCCTAAGTTAGGAGATCCAATTCATGATCTCTTTTTTCATGTGTTCATTTTCCTTGGTTTTTCATTTCTTGGGTCATCTCATAGTGGAAACATCTCTTGTGGGTGCATGTATGCTTTGTTAAATCTATTTCTCCCATTAAGGTATTTGCACTTACATTAACATGGGATCATACACTCTTCTCCTTGTTTCGCATTTTGCACACATACACAACATTCAATGAAATATTTCTTATGTTTATGGCTAAGGAGACAATGCTTTCCTTGCATTTTTCTTTTTTTAATTATCATGACCCTATGCATTATTTATCTGATCTCTTAATGGATATAATTATTTCCTTAATGATTGATCCTCATGTCCTTAATCCCTTTGGATACAATTTGTTCCTTAGGAATAATCACCTTTCCAGGATCCCTTAATGGAGATAATATTTTCCTTAAGTATTGATCCCTTTGTTTTGATGGGTTGACTAGTATAACACAACTTGCTAGACTATCAATGTCATATTTTAAAGCAATGATTTCTATTTGCATGACCCATAGTAAGGAAATACCTTACTAGGCTAGTGGTCCTCTCTCTCTCTCTCTCTAAATGCCTCTTTTATCTTAGTTTTGGATTTAATGAGGACTTAAGACACTTGGGGGCTTGATGTTTCTTAGTCTCCTTGACCTCAATAAGATCTTTCTTATACATTGATTTACTTTACTATGAGCATGAGTTTGTCTCATACTCCTGCTAAAGTGGGGGATAAATGTACCATCCTAAAAATTTAGCACCCATAATTGAATTCTCTATTAGGCCCCATTTTGACGATTTTTAGATTTGATGTCCATTATGCTTGATCCTAGCAACTTGATTCCTCTTTTCCCATATTGTTGGACTAACCACCAACGTCTCCCTTCAAGATTCATGACATGGTTTAATAGCCTAGACTATGTCTTCTGTAAGTCTAGTGGTTGTATCGGGCATTACCAGGTCAATCTTTTGGTGCAACGGCAACCGCTACTTGTAACAAGTGGTATCAGAGCTTGGTCACAGGGTCGAATCCCCTCAGGTGATGTTGAGGGGGGGATTGTTGGACTAACCACCAATGTCTCCCTTTAGGATTCATGACATGGTTTAATAGCCTCATGTGTCTTCTATAAGTCTAGTGGTTGTATCAGGCATTAACAGGTCGATATTTTGGTGCAATGGCAACTGCTACTTGTAACAATGTTTTCCACCATCTCAACACCTAGTTTAAATTTTGTTTGATTTTCCAAGGTATAGAATGGCTCAAATGTTCTATACCTAGGTACAACACATTTTACCCAAGCATGGAATTTTTTAGTCATTTCGTACCTGAATGTTTTTTCCCATAGCCCTGATAAGGCCATTTTATGGCCTATTATGTTCCATGCTTTCTTAGTTTGTTAGTCCAGAAGCTAGGTTGTTATTATATTTTCACTAAAATCTTTTAATATAATGTTTGTATAAAGGCATTATAAGGACCTTGTTTGAGTCTAAACAGTCATTTTTTGTTATGTCTTAATGATAAGAACAAGGACCACTTAACTAATAGTTCCTATGGATTAACTAATCACTTTTTATATTATTCATACTCTTATGGATGATTTAAATGTGAATAAGTTTTTGCAACCAAGAAAACCCTTTTCTACAAGAATGAATTAGTATATAGATGTTTTATTCAAAGTAGGATAATGAGATAATCATATGTTATAAATATGGCATGTGCTACTAACTATTGTGTGTGTGAAAATTATACCTGATCTGTAGACACAACACTCAGTAAAACATTAGAGGTTAGCTATAATCAAAATCATGCAAAATTGAAAGCTATCTAACCAAGCGATTTACTGCCTTCTAATAGGTGCGAGATTAATGTTCTCAGATTGTAATCAAGATCAGTGACCTAGACGACACCTAAATGAAGGATTTGAATGCAAAAGATGGATATGGAATAAATGCAATTAAGCTATTTTTTGGATTTTTCTATGCAATAATAATTGTAAAAACTGATATGAAATCTATGCTAAATGAAATTGATATGCTATGAATGCTATTGAAAATTGATATGCTATGAATCTAACAATGATATGTAATATGAATGCAAAAAAAATAAGATTGATCTCACAAAGCTTTGAATTCGCAAGTTGATTCCTCAGTCTCCAATTCTCCAGCGTGATTGTGCAAAATATGAGATGATTTGTGAAGAGCTAAAGCCTTAATTTATAGAAATCCAGGGCTTTGGAGGTGCATGAATAAAAGCCATAAATCACTCAAATTAACTCATCTTGATTTTTGAGTTATCTGATCATAAAAGATAGTTAATTCTCAAAATCATGCAAAAACATGCAAAAACAGCTTTTTAACTCAAATTAGAGTTTAGATCAGCTTTTTGAACTCCAAAAGGATGTTGAGTTCCAAAAAGTCAATAACTTGCATTGATTTTCTGATTTGGAGTTTAACTGTTTCTTTTGAATATGCATAATAATTAAGAATTAAATAAATAAATAAAGTGATTTATCCTCAACTCAACTGATTTTTGAAAATAATTAATTAATTTATGGGTTAATTAACTATTTATTCAAACTTTTATTAAAAATTATATTATTAAATAATGACAACATGCTTTAATTAATTAAATAAGAATTTAATCAATTAAAGATAGGAATTTTGATTTATTGTCAAAATTAAATAATACAATTAATAATAGATAGAATTAAATTTAATTACATAATTAAGTGGCAAATATTAAATCTAATTAATTAAATATGAAAATATTCAATTAATCAAATTTTAGGATAAATGTGATTTATTGCCAAATAATTATAAAATTAAAGATAATTAAGATAATTAGGAATATTCTCCGATGCAAAATTTAAGATAATCAATTAGATTTGATGATGTTTAGATGTGCCTTAGATTAGGACTTTGATGTCGATTTCATATGATTTGATGATATAGGAGGTTAATGAACTTATAGCCCATTTTTGGGGTATTACATTTTGCCCCTCTTTGAATTACTGTGCGAAGCGCAGTGGTTCAAAGATAGTCTGTGTTTGATAAAGATATGAAACTGATTCAAAAGATAAACCGATCTCAAGATAGAAACCGATTGAAAGATATTGAGATAGGAGTTGATTGATATTGACTTGATATGGAGATAATAGGTCTTGAATGACCAAAGATAATGTTCACTGTAGCAGCAAATGAACCTATGATTGCGAAAAAGTGTCAAAATGCCTGATTCTGAACCTTAGGATTGATAAGAAGTGAGTGACCCGTTCTAGACTCGATTGTCTTAGCAGAACTAGCAAGTATCACATCTGAATCCTTCAGTTGCCGAAGAACCAAGGAAAGAACACTATGATCCGATGGTTGCAAAAATTGATACAGTTTACAAGATTAAGAAAATATCAGATTGATATGGATCTTGATGAATCTGATATGCCCCAAGTGATGATAGATTTGCCCCGAGCGATGAGGACTTTTGATGAATCAGTGACTAGACGTGATTGTTATCTTGATCACTGATGAAAGATATTGATAGATTTGATCGATAGAATTTTGATTTACAAACTTTGAATTGATGTGCAATACCATGCCCCCTTCGGGATTAAAATTGAAATCTGACAAGAGAAGTCAGCGTTAAATGGTTTAGAAGCATGTTAATTGATTTGAGAAGTGGTTATACACGTTCAAGAACGCATTCTGCATCGTTTGGAGGTCTTGGAGACCGAATTTGACTAGATTTGACCATGAGTTGACCATGGTTGACCAAGTTGAAATTTTGATAGTTTGATGTAAGATAATCAGTTAAGTTGAATACTAGATTTTTGTGATGATTGAAGGTCGAATATGCAAGTAGTTAATAATATGAATGATCTCAGATTTGAATTTTGATCCCGAAAAAGGATTCTACTTGCTATTTCATTGGAGGAACCTTCGTGTGAGATTCAGCTCTTGTTAGACTTGAAGATGCGATTTGAAGAATCATTTAAGCATTGAAGTTCGTTTAATCATTGTGAGATCATGCAATGAGACATGCAAAATGAAATGCAACCTAAGACCTAGGACCTAGTCACTGATCATGTGTCGATTTGTTATCATCATTGAACTTTTTAGGTAACCGGATAAATCAATACAATGCCCACTAGCCATGAAACCATAGACATATGAATATCGATTTGTATGTGCAAGAATCAATACAACACCCACTGGTCAAACAACCATGGACATATGAATATTGATTTTAGTTGTTGAATGTCGGATTAGATATAAGCATCAAGGCACAAACGCCAGGATGACCTGAATATCATGTCCATTTTGATATAGCAATTTGTACAAGCATCAAAACATACACGTCGTGATGACCTGAGTACGCCTTGCGTTACAAACACATCAAACAGTCAAGAGATCATTCTAAATCCAATGTGAATTACCCGTAGTGACCCTTTATCGTTCACATCCTTAGGCAAGATTGCGTTCCACAGTAGGAGGAAGAACTCACTCAAAAAGACAATAGTTAGATCAAACTTCCTTGAATTTTTTTTGGGTATCAATGGTCGAGGTACGCATGGCCATCCAATTCGAGATAGAGGCTCTTACAGTCGGACACCATTTCAATCCAAAATTTCCAAAGTTGTTAGATTTTCACATACAAGCAGAAGACAAAGAAAAGATTATGCCCCCAGTCATCACTCTCTAAATCCTGTAAAGGACATCATTGAAGAGCTCAAAGGGACACAATATGCAAAAATCTCAATGCGAATCAGTAAGCATACAAGGAGATAAAAGCATGAAAAGCACATATTGTTTTCAGTTTGAGTTTGATGTTTGATTGTTGTTGATGCAAAATCCTTTCTGGAGACGAGACAGACTGACTGACTCAACTTGAAGCTTCAAAGGACTCTGAGTGGATATGACACATCTAAGATACATTGGAGACTATAAGATATGACATTGATTGCCCCCAAGTTTGAACATTGATAGGATACAGACACTTGAGCTGATTGGTGTACAGACCGACTTATTGAAACCAGGATATGCAGAAACAAACCGGGAGATATGTAAAAACTAAAGCAAGACTGAAAGCTGGGAAAGACCAAGATTGTGCTGATAGATGGAGCATTTTGGAACAAGTGGTGCCCGTTTGCCGAGTTTTCACCATCTTGGTAGAGATTCTATTTTTGCTACCGAGGTGCCTGTTTCCAGGTTTTCACCAAGGCACTTTTTCTTTCTTTTTTCATTTTTTTTTTTATATTTTTTCATGTTTTCAATTTTTTTGTACTTTTTATTTTTTTTTATTTTTTTGTGAATCATCAAGGCGCCTATTGCTAGGTTTTCACCAAGATGTTCATTTTTTCAAGACTTTTTCCGATTTTTAAGATTTTTTTCAGGACATTTACCAAGCACTGAATGCCTTAGGCGTAGAATTTCTTCAGATGGAGAACGTTGATTGGTTCTCGGAGCTGTTCTCCTTCAGTCGTTGAGAGTTGATAGGCACCAGAGCCAAAAGTAGCAGTGATTACAAAGGGACCCAGCCAGTTGGGTTCAAACTTCCCCTTGCGTTCTCGATGTGATTGATTTTTAGGATTTTCTCTCAACACTAGATCACCAACCTGAAATTCTCTGTGTCTGACTTTCTTGTTGTAGCCTCTAGACATTCTCTTTTGATATACTCTGAGATGATCATATGCTGCTTGTCTGCGCTCATCTAGTAGTTCAAGTTCTTGTAACCTCGACACTCTGTAGTCTTCATCAGTGACAAGTCCATGCATTCTAATCCTGAGTGATGGGATTTCAACCTCAATAGGCAGTACCGCTTCAGACCCATAAACTAAAGCGAAAGGTGTAGCCCCTGTAGGCGTTCTGATACTAGTTCTGTATGCCCAGAGAGCTGGATTGATCATCAGATGCCAGTCTCTTCCTGTTTTATTCACTGTTCTGTGCAAGATCTTCAGGAGATTTTTGTTTGAAGCCTCAGCTTGTCCGTTCCCTTGAGGATAATAGATAGATGACCAATGTTGAGTAATTTTGAACTTGGCACATAAGTCATCTAGGTCCTTGTTTTTGAATTGTCCCCCGTTATCTGTGATTATAGAGTGAGGGATCCCATATCTGCAAATGATGTAATTCAGGATGAACATAGAGATCTGTTTCCCCGTTGCTTGTGTTAGAGGAACTGCTTCTACCCATTTTGTAAAATAATCTGTAGCTGTGATTATATGGGTATGTCCATTAGAAGAGTGCGGATGGATAGCACCTATGAGATCAAATGCCCATTGTTGAAAAGGCCATTGTGTAGTAAAAGGAATCAGATCTCTCCCTGGAGCATGAATCAAGTTGCCATGTACTTGACACTGTTGACAGTTTTTAGCAAATTTAATAGCTTCTTTTTCCATTTCAGGCCAATAATACCCAGCCCTAATAAGTTTTCGAGCTAACGTTAACCCGTTCGAGTGTGACCCACATATACCCTCGTGGACTTCCTCTAATGCACGTTGAGACTCTTCTCGTTCTAAACATCTAAGCAGTGTACCATCTAGACCTCGTTTGTACAGATCATTACCAATGATGACATATCGGGATGCAGATCGGATAAGGTTTCGTTTCTCAAAACGGTTAAAGGACTCAGGGATGATTTGGTCATGGAGATAGGAGAACAAATTTTTGTAGCGAGATGAGTCATAACTTACAACAGTGCAGATCATGCGGGTTTCAGGGGAGTCATATGCAGGATAGGATAGGGCTTCCACCAGGAACTCGTAGCGTAGTTCATGTTCAGGCTGTTGTAAAAGAGTAGATAATGTTGCCATTGCATCAGCAGCCTTATTCTCCATTCTGGGTATTTGCTCAAATGTGATAGAGATGAAGTATTTCTTTAGATCATCGACCATTCTCTTGTAAGGAATGAGCTTTTCATCTTTGGTTTGGTACACATCATTGACCTGGTGGATGACTAGTTGTGAGTCTCCATGAATGTGCATCTCTGTAACTCTCCACTGTATTGCCATTTTCATACCATTGAGAAGTGCCTCATATTCAGCAATATTGTTTGTGCAAGGAAACTTTAATCTGAATGCTTTGGGTATCGAGTATCCTTGAGGAGTAATGAACAATATGCCTGCGCCGGATCCATTCTGTGTGTAGGAGCCATCAAAGAATAATCGCCATGCTCTAGAAGAGAGGTGCATGATAGAGGAATCGGGAAATTCCATTTGCATGGGTGTATCATCAAACAGTGGTGCTTCAGCTAATTGATCAGCAATGACCTGTCCTTTGATAGCTTTTCTTTCAACATATTCAATGTCAAATTCACTCAAGAGCATGACCCATTTAGCTAGTCTACCTGTGAGGGCAGCTTTGCTTAGGAGATATTTCAGTGGATCAATTTTAGCTACCAAATGAGTAGTATGAGCTAACATGTAGTGTCTCAATTTCTGTGATGCAAAGATCACAGTGAGACAGGCCTTCTCTATCATTGAGTAGTTCTTCTCATAGGCCACTAAAGTTCGGCTGATATAGTAGATGGCTCTTTCTTTCTTGTTCTCATCATGCTGTGCTAGCAATGCCCCCAGTGATGTATCTGTTGCGGAGACATATAATATTAATGGCTTCCCATGAATAGGAGGCATCAATATAGGTGGATTTGATAGATACTTCTTGATATGTTTAAAGTTGTTCTCGCATTCTTCATTCCATGCAAAGGTCACACCTTTATGTAATGTTTTTGTAAAAGGCTGTGAGATGTCTGCTAGCTGTGATATGAATCTTCTGATAGATTGAACTCTGCCTTGCAACGTCCTCATTTGACTGATATTTGTGGGAGGTTGCATCTCTATTATAGCCTTGACCTTAGCTGGATCAACTTCAATGCCTTTCTTGGAGACGATGTATCCTAGGAGCTTTCCAGAAGTGACTCCAAAAGCACACTTTTTAGGATTTAGTCGAAGACTAAATTTTTCCATTCTGTCGAGGATCATGCTCAAGTCTGTTAGATGTTCAGTTCTAATCATGGATTTTGCCAAGGTATCATCTACGTAATCCTCCATTGTTCTATGCATCATATCATGAAAAATAGATGTCATTGCTCTTTGATATGTAGCTCCAGCATTTTTGAGTCCGAATGGCATAACATTCCAACAGAAAGTTCCCCACGCACATGTGAAAGCTGTTTTCTCTTGATCTTCTGGAGCAATTTTGATTTGGTTGTATCCAGAAAAACCATCCATAAGGGAATATATTTCATAGCCCGCAGTCATGTCCACTATCATATCAATGTTAGGCAGTGGAAAATCATCCTTAGGGCATGCTCTGTTCACGTCTCTAAAGTCCGTGCATACTCTGATTGAACCATCTGGTTTGGAAACAGGTACAATGTTGGAAATCCACTCAGCATAGTCTATGACACGGATGAATCCAGCTTTTAGGAGTTTTTCTAGTTCTGCTTTGACTAAGAGTGCAACATGAGGATGCATCTTTCTCAATTTTTGTTTCATTGGTTTTACTCTGGGAGCAATGGATAGATGGTGCATAATGAGATTGGGATCCAATCCTGGCATATCTGAATATTTCCATGCAAAGTTGATCTTTTTCTCTGATAAGAAGATAGTGAAGTTTTGTTTCTCTTCGTCTGATAGAGATTGTGCTACATGTACCAATTGTGGTTCCTCTGTTGTACCCAAATTGATGGATTGAGTTGGCTCAATCAGAACTGGAGATCTATCCTGTAAATGACTTGGAAGGACATCAAATATCTCATCCTTAGGTGCCTCAGAGAGGTTTTCACCTTCAGATACGTCTTTTCTTTTTACTTTTGTCAGTTCTGAGACTGCCACAAAGTGGTTTTCACCCTCAGAACTCTTTTTCTTTTTCTTTTTACTCTTGTTTTTCTGACTAAGATATTTGATGTCCGACTCGGTCATGCTGACACTCGGTTCACTGATGGAAGTACTCATAGGCTCAACTGCATTGAGGTAGCAGGCAAGGGCATAGTCATTTGGGAAGGTATACATACCATGGTTTGGGTTGGTGGAAGTTTGGTCGATAAGATCAGGGCGTTGGATAGTCAAAGTGGGAAAGGCTTGGGATATGGTGTTCACGGATGTGGATATGTCATCATTGGTCCTAACCTGATGCTCAAGTTCAAAGGTGATATTACAGCTCAGAATGTTCAATTCGTGAATAGGCTCAACATCATCATAGGAGTCCTCTTCAGCCATAGGTGGATCAGACATGTTAAGTTCATTGTTTCGCTCTAGACCTACATTGGGTTGAGAGACATATTGGTGAATAACATCAATAAATTTCTCTGTTATAAGCTCATCTTCTTCTGGAATGGCACCCCATTCATAATCATTTGACTCATCTTCTGATTCAGAATCTCTAGGAAATCTTAGAAAGTGCGTGAAATCAGGATGAATACCCCAAGAAGGATTACCCTCAGTCTCTGACTTGAATTCATATTCATGGGAATCAGTGTCAGAATAACTACCCCCTGCTTCTCGATCAGTTTGATTGCCTTCGAGATTGGTTGGTTCTTGTGGTACAACCATCTCTTGCACTACAGTAGGTTCTTGTGTTTCTACTACATTAATTCTTCTGATAGGATCATCTGTATCATCAAGAAGATCTTTGATCTCTTTAGGCAATTTTTCATAGGGGATAAGCTCAGAGCTATCTGAATCATCATCAGAGGGTTCTATTTCTTCTTTCTTAAGAAGGGGTTCTCCTGGTGCAATTTGTTCTATGACATGAGAACAACCACCTTTGAGATGATAGGGTTTCTTCTTAAACCCTATGCCACCATTATCTTTTTTGGCTCGACCAATATGTGAAATGGGGGTCACAAGACCCTTTCCCCTAATTCCTAGAGGTCCTTGACCAGAATATCCCATCTTGGCTATCAATTTGTTTCCTGGACCATATGAATTAGAAGGGACTGTAGGTGCTATAGATTCACTAGGTTGAACAATTTTAGATTCAGAATCCTCTTTATATAGCCATGCCAGCACAACTTCATCCTCTTCAAATTCTTGTTTAGATACTTGCTCCACCACAAAATGTCTTTTGTATGCTTCCATAGGTTCCTTAGGTTCTGATTTAGACTGCTTCAAGGATTGGCCATATGACTTAGGTGAGATTGGGAGAGATGTCAGAGACAAGACTGGCTCTATAGTGTATTCTCCCATCCCATTTTCTTTGATATTGATCTCTTTAGCAATGTCATCCATCTTAGATGTGGAAGCCACATTTTGTTGCTTGATGGAAGATTCTCTGTTATTGGGAACAAGTTTATCAGCACTTTCCTTCAATGTATTACAAGTTGTACTCAGATCAGCTGGGATAGTAACCTCCACTCCTTCATAGGGAAATTTCAAGAATTGATGGTATGTTGAAGGAATAGCCTGCATTTCATGTATCCAGGGTCTCCCTAGAAGGATATTGTAAGCCAATGGTAGATCGAGCACCTGACATGTGGTATCTTTGATGACTGGACCCACCCGGATGGGCAAGACAATGGTGCCTTTAGAAGCTCTTTCTTGTTCATCATAGGCTTTTATGGTGATCTTCTTTCGAGGATCAATAGCCATCTCTGAGAATCCCAACTGTGTGATTAAGTTGTAAGAACAAATGTTGAGGCCTGCGCCCCCATCTATCAACACACGTTTGACTCGACGGTTCTGGATCAAGACTTCTATGTGCAAGGGCTGATTATGTGGGTGACTTAGGGAGTTGTCATCCTCTTCTGAAAAGGAGATATATTGCGGAGATGTTAGATGACCAACCATAGTTTGGAACCTGTCTAGATCTAGATCATCAGGAACATTAGAGCTGAGCAAAGCTTTGTCTAGGATATCTCGGTGAGCTGGAGAGATTCGAAGTAACTCAAACATAGAGATTTTGGCATTGGTATGCTGGAGTTGTTGTACGATGCTGTAAGATGTAGGTCTGGTATCCTTTGGATTGGGAGATTTCGAGGCAACCTTCTGTTTAGAAGCAGATGTGAGATTGAAAGGTATCTTAGGGACATCAAATGAATTTGGTGTTTGTCCTTTCAGATGCGTCTGAGCTTGTGATCTGGTAACTGCATTAGCTGAGGAATGATTTCTATCTCTTCGTACAATCGTGATGACATTACAGCTCTCAGAGAGGCATGGTTCCACCATATTGATGACAACATCGTTTCCAGGGTAGGCATAGTTGACTTTTGCCCCCATGTTAGGCTGAGAAGTGGAAACTCCCTTGCCATGTTGTGGAAAAGGTTCTGTAAATGCTGTGTGATCATTATTGCTGGTAGGATTATCGATTGTGATGTCCCCTTGATCTATCAAGTCTTGAATGGTATGCTTCAAATGGAAGCATCCATTAGTTCTGTGGCCTTTAGTTCGATGGAAAGCACAAAATTCATTATCTTTCCACCAACATGGTTTTGGATCCGGATCAGGTTTTCGGATTGGTGGTAAAGAGATCATGTTATCAGCTATCAGGGTCCTCAGAGCAGATTCCAAAGATTCTCCTAGGGGAGTAAACTTTCGTTTATTATCCCATCGTTTGAATGGCTTCTTTGGAGATGGTTCAGCAGATTTTTGCTCTGAAGCTTCAATGGCTTTGGTGGCAAGGGTGAGATTGTAGGCCGGTGCCTTTGATGGGGTGTGGATAGTGTCAACAACACCGTCAGAGACGATACCTTTGTTTCTATTCCAAGTCTTGTTTTTATCTTTTGAGCTAGATCCCGATTCAGACTTGTCCTTTTGAAGTGTGATTTCTCCTTTCTTGACAAGTACTTTCTCAATCTTGATTGCATTATCCACCATTTTATCAAAAGATACATGATCTTGCATTTGCAATGGATAGTTGAGCTCTGGAACAAGGTTATTGATAAAGATTTCAAGTTTCTCCATTTCGGGAATTGGTCTAGCATATAAAGAAAATTTCTTTCGCCACCTCTTGAGAAAAGTTAGGAATGATTCCCCTGGATATTGCTTGAGGTTACAGATATCGATCATGGTAATCGGATGTTGAATATTGTAGGAATATTGTTGATAAAACAATTTAATCAATTCCTCAAAAGTTTTGATTGTAGAAGGTAATCTTGAAAACCACTGAATGGATGCTCCTCCCAAGGATCTAGGAAAAAGACGCATTAGATAAGTCGGTTCATGCATGAATTCCATGGATTGTGTACAGAACTCTCTGACATGATCTTGAGGATCAGAGTGTCCGTCATATTTGTCATACTTTGGTATCTCCACTCTTTTTGGGAATGGAGGCATATACAAGTCTTTGTCAAAAGGGAAAGGACAAAGGGCCTCCATGGAGAATTCCTTGGGTTCCTTCTCTTTCTCAATTTTATTCATTTTGACCTGCATAGCGTGCAGCTGGTTCATTATGGCCGTCATCGGAGTTTCTTCCTCATGCGTGATGATATCTTCGACATTGAAGTGAGGAGGAAGTTTAGCTCCTTCTTGGGCTAATTGCAAAAAGTATGCCTCTCTATCCATTTTCAAGAAATGCCTCATCATTCTTTTGAATTCATCATCATTCTGACACCGATGGATTTCAGAGGGTGTAGGGTCTTGGTCGGCATTATGTTGAGAATGGTGTCCCTGGGATCCTCCTCCTAGAGAACCATGGTTTGTCCCTACTTGAGACATGATAGGAGTTTTTGGGCTCCCTGGAATAGATTGAGGAGGAGTTTGTTGATTACCTCTGTGAGTTGATAGAGGAGGTATGTAACCAGTTTTTAATCGAAAGTTACCGAGACCGTCGTCTTCGTAGATACCTGACTTGATGAGTTGTTCAAGAGTTGGACCCGGGGTATTGGTCAAAAGTAAGTTCTGAGATGTTTCTTCTGATTTCTTGTGTGAAGAAGCTCTGGTCTCCACCATTAACTTTGAATGAAACAGAAGAAAAGGATGAAGACAACTGAAGAACAATTTGATTCGAGAAAATCGGATGGCGCAACCTTGTCAAGATTATGATAGTTTTGAAGATCTGATGAGATGTGGGTGAAGGAAACTGTGCCCTGGATGTATGGGATAGATCGCCCAAAAGATAGCGGACACGAGTTCTCAACACTTAGTTTGTTTTTGAAGATTGATTGATTAAAGATTGATAGTTATGACAAGGTTTTGACACGAGATAAAAAGGACTCAAATTGATCAAACAGAAGACTAGATCGGATTCAAAAGATCAAACTCAGAAAATGGTAGAATGCTCAATAGCTACTGCTCTGTTCCTGACACAATGATATTTTTGACAGATTCTGGAACTAGGCTGGAAACATTGGATATCTTGCAATTTGACAATTTCTGACAACTTTCTCAAATTTTTCCAAACGACACTCTACAGACTCGTACGACACTGGGTAGTCTATGAAATGACAGTTGCTAAACTCATACGACAGTTGGGTAATGCTGAAATGACACTTGACAAAACTCGTACGACTTTTGAATTCTTGAAATGACTTTTGACTCCAGAAAGAACTTTACGTCAATTTTTGCAAAATTTAAGATTTTCAGTTTTGGATTGTTTGCAAATTGTACTGTCCAGATTTTGAAGGTTATACCAGATTTGATCGTTTTTAATAGCCAAGTAGATAAATAAGCACACAGAACAGCAAGCAAGTGATTCCAAGCACGTCTGAAAACAATGATCAAGGGCAAAAGCAACCTTGCGCATGAACAATCAAGTGACCAAATTGTGCTAATCCCTGAGAGTACTAATTGTGTATGTTCTGAAAAGTTTTGCAATAACACACATATACCTGAGAATGAAAAATTGGCCTCTCTAAGGTTTTTAGTAATGGTTTGACTCTGCAACTTTTATGATTCAAAGGGGTGAACTCCAATCCCGGCGTACCAGGGTTTTGACACAGTCTGAGAACTTAATCTTCAAGAGCTGCTAGGGAGATCTGACAACCCAACAATGAACCATACCCGTGGAGATTTCTTCCACAAGGACATTTATATAGCGGTTGTCACTACCATGGCGAAAATGGCTATTACCGCTTGAGGTTCCGTCAATGCAGTTTGCCCTGTGAAGGGATTGTCCGCTACGGTTAACCCTCTCTAAAGATGACTCACAATAGTATACCACAAGGGGACTTGGCTCTAGATTCAAGGTTTTGACACCTCTTCACTTTTAACCCAAACAAAGCAAGCAGATTAATCCGACACGCTAAGACAAAGTTTTGTTCCACCAAGGTCTGTGATATCAACTCCACGTGATCTATCAACCTCTCCGGGGAGAGAATGTATCAATCAATAAGAGAAGACGCACTAACCAATTTTGATTCACCAAAGCTTGTGATATCAACCCCACATGATCTATCAACCTCTCCGGAGAGAGAATGTGTCGATCAATAAGAGAAGACTCACTAACTAAGTTGAATGTGAAACGCACTAAGTATCCTCCCTACCTACAAGGATTCTATCGTCAAGAAGGATTTCGCTAGGAATCCAATCTCTCAAGAATCACAAATAGTGTTCATAGGGCCTAATTACTATGTGAGCACAGATGTATGTTCCGAAAGCAAATCTACCAAAAGCATCCAAAAAGTAGAAAGAGGAACACTTAACGTTTAAAGCGAATATGAGATGAGTCCACAAGGTGGAACACTTAACACCTCACACAAGCTAAAAACGAGTCCACAACTTAAAAAACAAAGGAGTTCCTAAAAGCACAAAAGGGTTGCCAAGTGGAACATTTAACGCTTCTGTCCTGTTGACCCCTCCCCTTTATGGCGCTGAGATTGCAACCACGGGGCGGAAATGAGGGGCCGGCGGATTAGCGAGTCCAATAACCCAAGATAGCAATCAAGATCAATCACAAGTATTCTAAGACTACTTAATGAATCCTTAAGGGTTCACAACCTAGTATCAATTATGCAAGTGTGTAGAAATAGATCAAAAGTATGAAAAGATGCACACAAGCTTGACACATAAGAGATTTATTTTAAGTCCCAAATCAAAATATTATTAGATGAAGGAGAATACCTGGGATCCTTGCAACGCACTTAGTAGATTTTGCTTAATTTTTAGCAATTTTTGTTGAGCTTTTCCATGCAAGCAAGTGACGAACTCTCCAACAAGCAAACAAGCAAACAAGATATGCAAAATATATTCAACTTATGAAAACCATAGGGTTAGCTCTAAAAATCAATTATTATCAGTAATAATAACCAGCAATCAACCCAAATGACAACTCATATCATTCATTGAACCATGTAAAAAAAATAAGTGCATACCCATCACAAAACTTTATTTTTTTTTTTGCATTTGACCTAGTCAACAAGATCTAATTTTTTTGATATGATTTTGGCCACAAAAATAGAAATTCAGAATAGAGACCCTTGCTAAAAAACAGAGAGCTTTCCAAAAATGCAAAAATTTTAGAAAAACCTCTTCATTTGTGCCCTAGAGACCCATTTTATCAAAACAGACCAGTTTTTGTAAATTGACTATTTGAGCTATGATATCATGTCCAAATTTAAAACACAAAGAATGGACCCCCTATAGAATTTAAAGAGCTTTCCGAAAATATAAAAATTTTCGAAAAATATGCTGATTTGCGTCAGATATTAATTTTTTCTGGAATTTCAAGAAAAAATTATTAAAAATTCAAAACATCTCAGAAAATTCTAAATTTTTTACTGTAGCTTTCATGACATGTCACCAACCTGCAAAAAAAATTTCAGATCAAAATTCCAAGCCGTTTGGGAGATAAAATTAAATCTTTGAAACTTTGGGGTTTTAGCTCCCAAAAAAATCAAAACCAGCATGCAAAGGTGGGTTGCCCCACGGTGGGCGCCAAAAATGTGTGTGTGAAAATTATACCTGATCTGTAGACACAACACTCAGTAAAACATTAGAGGTTAGCTATAATCAAAATCATGCAAAATTGAAAGCTATCTAACCAAGCGATTTACTGCCTTCTAATAGGTGCGAGATTAATGTTCTCAGATTGTAATCAAGATCAGTGACCTAGACGACACCTAAATGAAGGATTTGAATGCAAAAGATGGATATGGAATAAATGCAATTAAGCTATTTTTTGGATTTTTCTATGCAATAATAATTGTAAAAACTGATATGAAATCTATGCTAAATGAAATTGATATGCTATGAATGCTATTGAAAATTGATATGCTATGAATCTAACAATGATATGTAATATGAATGCAAAAAAAATAAGATTGATCTCACAAAGCTTTGAATTCGCAAGTTGATTCCTCAGTCTCCAATTCTCCAGCGTGATTGTGCAAAATATGAGATGATTTGTGAAGAGCTAAAGCCTTAATTTATAGAAATCCAGGGCTTTGGAGGTGCATGAATAAAAGCCATAAATCACTCAAATTAACTCATCTTGATTTTTGAGTTATCTGATCATAAAAGATAGTTAATTCTCAAAATCATGCAAAAACATGCAAAAACAGCTTTTTAACTCAAATTAGAGTTTAGATCAGCTTTTTGAACTCCAAAAGGATGTTGAGTTCCAAAAAGTCAATAACTTGCATTGATTTTCTGATTTGGAGTTTAACTGTTTCTTTTGAATATGCATAATAATTAAGAATTAAATAAATAAATAAAGTGATTTATCCTCAACTCAACTGATTTTTGAAAATAATTAATTAATTTATGGGTTAATTAACTATTTATTCAAACTTTTATTAAAAATTATATTATTAAATAATGACAACATGCTTTAATTAATTAAATAAGAATTTAATCAATTAAAGATAGGAATTTTGATTTATTGTCAAAATTAAATAATACAATTAATAATAGATAGAATTAAATTTAATTACATAATTAAGTGGCAAATATTAAATCTAATTAATTAAATATGAAAATATTCAATTAATCAAATTTTAGGATAAATGTGATTTATTGCCAAATAATTATAAAATTAAAGATAATTAAGATAATTAGGAATATTACTAGGAATATTCTCCGATGCAAAATTTAAGATAATCAATTAGATTTGATGATGTTTAGATGTGCCTTAGATTAGGACTTTGATGTCGATTTCATATGATTTGATGATATAGGAGGTTAATGAACTTATAGCCCATTTTTGGGGTATTACAACTATCATTTGTAGGACTAAGTCATTCAGGTATTGAAGAAGCTGACAGCGCAAAGGACTCAGGACCAGTTCAACAACTACCAAAAGAAATTCAAGCATGGACCACTACACTCAAGAGGAAATCTAGTAAAGAAGAACCTATATTTCTTTTGGATCATTTAATAAGCGAAGACTTGTTCTATCAATTGAAGAATTGTCTCAAACATGTTTGTTAGGAGATAAAATTGTTGTAATTCATACAGTTGAGATGGATGATAGTTTAGGAATTAATTAAGGAAGTCCTTTGTTATAAATAAGTTGCCTTTAGACTTCCCAAAATAGTTAGATTAGCAATAAGAACATAATTCTTTACTGTAGTTTTTGGGTGATTCTAGTTAATACAATTTCTATTCAGTATGTACTCAGTTTCCAGTTATGAATAAAACATAGATGTATTTTTTCCAATAAGAATATATTGAGTTGCTCCAATTCACTCATCTAAGGGGGGGCCACTTGGTGAGTGAACATTACTATTTCCTTGTATTTATTTATATGTTATTTAGTACTATATTGTTCTTGCAGTTACTAGGTAGCATAACCTATGGTTGTTCTTACAACAAGGCAAACAGAGTAGAGACCTGTGTGATTTTTGGATTTTATTGAGTAGAGTAAACTATTTGAAGCTTTCTAATTCTTGCAGAGATAATCTACTTTCTAGTATTTTTTTAAGAATGCAATGTTTCCATTCAGTAGAATAGTGATGGTAATTACTTTAACTTTGTGTATATACTTTGCCGCACCATTTCAAGTTCACATCTCTGGGTTGATAGATAAATGAACCTATTGAATCAATTGATAACTTCTTTGTGGTTTTCCAATCTGTAAGTGATGGTTAAACTATCCTCGTTACTAGTTAGATTAATTTGGCAAGAATTTTTGGCATTGTTATCGGGGATGGTGTCAATTTGAGTTACTATGAAAAGCCATCTTCCAGATTTCCTATAATAGTATTCAAAACTATCTTAGCATGACCTTAATGTTTTAAAAAGATCTTTTCAACCTCTGCATATCTTTTTATGAGTTACAAAAGAAGAACCAGAGATGCCTTAGGTAGGTTTTTCCGAGAAGACAATATTGATAATCAAGGAGAACCTTCTTATGCCCCATAATTTGAGGATTGAAACCCTTATGTTGATGCCCCACAAGACTTTCCTATAACCTCTACATCACCCTTAGAGGATGACCTATTTGGATTTCATATATTTGGCAAACAATTAAACCTTGATCTCTACATTGAGATATTAGCTAATTTGCATTTAGGCCAGCCGTATTTCAACCAGGAATAATAAAATCATGATAGAGATCTAGTACTAGATAGAGATCCTCCTAATAGGGAACCACCAATGGAAAAACCACCACCCACCTTTCCTTTTCCAATTTCTAACCATCAAGACAAAAACAACCTCAAGAACATTCCAGCTTCAACCCTTCCAAAGTTTTATGGCTTGATTATAGAGGACCCTGACACATTCCTATTTGAGTTTTATAGCCTCTATAGAATTTATTACTATACCATGAATTCTCACAAGATCAAGCTATTTCCAACTACTCTTAAGGACTTGGCACTTAGATGGTTTATAGGATTGGGAGGTGATGTTTTCCACAATTGGAATGAGATGAAGACAATTTTCTTGGTAAACTACAAGGAATATTTTCATGGAAATGATTTAAAGGGAGACGATATCTTTAAAATGACACAAAAGGAAGATGAGAGCCTTGAAGATTATATTTCTCAATTCTTATTTATTCTACAGAAGAATAGACAACATGAACTCAATGAGGAATCCCAAAAGTTTTTTCCTAAGAGGAATTTATGAAGTGTTGAGTCATTTGATCTCATGGTTGGAGAAGATATTACAAAGAAATACTGGGATGATATAAAGAAGATATGCTTAAATTATTCAAGAGTTTTTGTGAAGAAGGGAAGAGGATATAGACCTAATGCTAGTAAGGTTACCAAATCTAGAGTATAGGACATGGATAATACATTTTCTATTTGATTTCAAACATGATATTATCATAAACATAGAAAATTATTTAGATACCATGCAGGCAAAGAAGAAATGTGAGGAGATTGAAGCTATGCTAGCAAAGTTCTATTCATTCTACAGATAGAAGAAGAAGGAATGCGAGTGAAAATAAGTGGTGAATTTGGAAACTCACCAAATGCAAACTGAGTTCACTCCTGTGCAAGGGGATGATGACTAGCAATACTTCATTTCTCAACAAATACCATGGGCACAAAAATAAGGTATGCCTCAAAATCCATTAATTTTTTCTAGTCTTTATAATTCTGGTAATCAATGGAAACCTTAGTATAATCCAAATGTCCAAAACTAGTCTTGGAACAATTATCCAACTCAATGGTCTAATCAACAAAACTGGAAATAGCCCCCTCCTAACCAATGGAAGTAGCCTAAAAATTGGTAGAATCAGAACTAGTGGAAGCAACCCCAAAACCAATAGAAACCTCCACCAAGTAACTGGAAATAGTCACCTCAATGGAGGGGAGGTCAGCAATGGCCTAACCAATAGTTTGGAGCCCTACATAACCCCAAAATCTAGTCTTGATGCCTCCAACCCAACCTCCTACAACAAATACTAATCCTCCTAAGAAAACCCAGGTACCTACATAGTCTACGCCTAATCCTAATAACAAGAAACCTCAATAGAAAGTCTATTTCTCTCACATGAAGCAATAGCCCACTTATGTCATTAGTGTTCATAATATACATCTAAGGTCAAGGACTACTTTTCCTACCCCCACCGGTCATGTCATAACTGAGGTCACCAGTGAAGAAGCCCCAACTGAGGAAGCACAAGTTGAAGCTCCTCATTCTTCTACTCCACAAAATCCTGCAGCAAAGGCACCACCATTTCCTCAAAGACTTAATCATAATATTTCTCCACCCCAAAATATATCTTCTACTAAACTATTAAACCAGTTAAAGGAAATGAGTGTTAAGATTCCCTTATTGGATGTTATTAAAGAAGTACCCATCTATACTAAAGCCATTAGGGATTAATGTATTAAAATGTCTGGCAGGAAATGAAAAGACCCTAAGACTGTACATGTGTTAGGGAAACTTTTTGACCTCATGCTTGAGAAATTGTCCATTCCCAAATATTTTGATCCTGGAAGTCTTGTTGTCATAGTCTCTATCAATGGGGTATAGGTAAAGAGCGCTCTAGTAGACCTTGGGGAATCCATAAACATCTTGACCAAAGAAATAATGTTGCAATTAAATATTGATAGCTTAAGAAAAACCCCCAACATACTACAGTTTACGGATAGTTCAACAATCAAACTAGATGGGATGATTGAAGATGTGATCATAACCTTGGACTCATGGGAATACCTATCTGAATTTGTGATTTTCTCACCAAAAGCCACCCTAGGAGGCTATCTCATTATACTGGGTAGACCATGGTTGGCCATATTAGATGCCTATATAGCATGATGCTCATGGAAAATGACAACATCTAATGGCCTATCCATCAAAAGGCTACCATTGTATTCCCTTTCTCTACCCCAGTTAGGTGAGGATAGAGCTTTATGGACAAATGTAGGTGATAATGAAGAAGAAATAAATTCAATAATCCACCTTGTGATGATTGATAGGGATCCTTTTATAGCTTCCCAAGAAGAAAATGACATCTTGAATGCCATTCTTTCCAATGATTACAAACTGAACTCTCAAGTTTTTAATGATGACCAATGTCCCTTACAAACCATTTTACCACCTCAGTCATCATCTAGCTTTTCTGTAGCCATGGATTATTTACATACATTACTTCCACATGAGATTCAATCAGCCAATTTTCCTAAAATAGCCATGATGGAAAAATTTGAGAAAGTAGAGATCACTTCTAGGAAAGAGCTAAACATCAACAAGCACCTCGATCACTAGATCCCAACAAGATAGCCTTCTTACTCTGTTAAGGGAAAACCAACAAGAATTTTCATGGGACTATACTTATATGAAAGGACTAGACCCCAAGCTTTTTACTCATAGAATATATATAAGTCCAGGTTATAAACTTGTTTGGAAATCTCAAAGGAGGATCAATCCTATTCTTAGGGATATTGTCAAAATAGAACTGCAAAAGCTCTTGAACACTAACTTTATCTATCCTATTTATGATAGTCAGTGGGTTTCACCATTATTTGTAGTACATAAAAAAGGAGGGAAATGGAGGGTATGTGTAGACTATAGAGAACTCAACAATGCAACCAAGAAAGATCACTTTCCATTGTCCTTCATTGATCAAGTTTTGGATAACATGGTTGGGAAGAACTACTTTTCCTTCTTGGATGGATTCACTGGATACAACCAAATAAGGATAGCACTAGAGGATCGGGATAAAACTACTTTCACATATCCATGGGGGACATTTTCCTATTCAATCCTTACATTTAGGCTATGTAATGCACCAACCACATTCCAAAGGGTTGTAATCAGTATCTTTTCAAATATCTCCAAAGATTGCATGGAAAAATACATGGATGATTTTACAGCCTATGGTACCACCTTTGAGGAAGCCCAATGCAATTTGGAAAAAGTATTGAAAAGATATGAAGAACATAACCTTTCTTTGAATAGTGAGAAGTATTATATGATGATGACAAAGGTGTAGTGTTGGGACATTACATTTCCTCACTGGGAATCCAAGTATATCCATGTAAGGTAGAAGTGATCACTACTCTACCTACCCCAGAAAAGTAAAAGGATGTCAGGAGTTTCCTAGGGCATGAAGGGTATTACAGAAGGTTTATTAAGGACTTAGTCAGATAGAAACTCCATTATATACCCTCCTCAAGAAGGAAGCAAAGTTCACTTGGACCTCTGAATGTGATAGATCTTTCCAACAATTGAAAGAAGTCTTAACAAAATCAGTAGTATTAAGAGGTCCCAATTGGTCACTACCATTTCACATACATATTGATGCATCTAACTATGTTGTCAAAGCAGTTCTTGGGAAAAGTAAGGAGCAGTTGAGCATGCAAACTATTACGTCAACAAGAACCTACAAGGTGCTGAACTTAATTACACTGTAACTGAAAAAGAATTGCTGACAGTTATCTATGCATTAAATAAATCCAGGCACTACATAGTCGAGTATGAGATCTTTGTTCACACAGACCATACATCCATTAAGTACCTAATGAACAACCTTCTATCATAGGAAGGTTATCCAAATGGTTACTTCTTATGCAAGAATTTGATATCCAAATTGTGGACAAACTAGGAAGAGAAAATGTAATGGTGTATTTTTGTCTAGATTACAAGTTCCAGATGATCCTACAGCCATTGACGACAATTTTTCCATATGAGCATATTTTCTCTATTTTAGCCCATAACCCTTAGTATGTTGATATTGCAAATTATTTAGCTACAGGAAATACTTTAACCCACTTCTTTCCAAAAGATAAAAGACTGCTAATTGAAAAGAGTTTTAACTTCTCTTGGAGACTACGCTATATGTTTTAAACAGGACGTGATCAGGTAATGAGAAGGTGTGTTAGGGAGGATGATATATATGATGTACTACATGTCTTCCATGATGAACTTTGTGGTGGTCATTTTTCATCCAAAATAATAGCACTTAAAATCTTCAACATGGGATACTATTGGCCCACGTTACACAAAGATGCTGCAAGGTATACCAATAAATGTGATTGCTATCAAGATATGGGTCACCCAATCAAATCAGATGAAATGTCATTATATCCTCAGGTGGTTGGCATCCCTTTTGATAAATGGGGACTTGATTTTGTAGGACCCACTGAACCTTCATCTAATGGAATGTCCTACATACTGGTCTATATAGATTATATCACTAAATGGGTTGAGGCGTGACCTATAAAACATACCAGGGACAATAAGTTAGTTTAATTCTTGTATGAGGTAATATTTACTAGGTTTGGTATACCTAGAAAAATAGTAAAATATTAGGGAGCTCAATTTAATTTTACCTTGATCAATGCATTGGTCAAAGAGTATATCATATGGCATGGTAATTCCTCTCCCTATCATCCACAAGCCAACGGGTACACTGAGATAATTAATAGAGAAATTGATTCCATACTCACAAAGATAGTAGCAATTCACAGAAAGGATTGGGCATGCAAGTTTCCTAAATCCATTTGGGCATATAGAAAAATATAGAGAAAAACCAAAGGGTTCACACCATTTGAGTTGGTCTATGGAAAATTTGTTATAAGGCCTATTGAGTTTGAGCATAAAACCTTGCATACTACACTTGAATTGAACATTGAGATGGAGCAGGCCCAAAGGGATCGTATCCACCGCTAAATGGATTAGATGAGTACCAAAAAAATTCTTTACACAACACTGAAATAATTCAAAAATAGCACAAAAAGTGGCATGACAAATTCATTAAAGACAAAAAGTTTGAGGAAGGTGATTGGGCACTACTTTACAACTCACATTACCACAATACACCAAGGAAGTTTCAAACAAGGTGGCTTGGTCTGTATGAGGTATTCATCATATTCAACAATGGAGTTGTGAAGCTTTCAACCATTGATCATGTTTTATTCAAGTTACTTGTCAATGGTCACAAGGTCAATTTGTATCAAAAATCATAGATTCAGGAGGAGTTCCTGCAACAATTCTATACAATTGAGTCACACACATCTCTTGCAGTCGTCGCAGGACCATGTGTTCAACTCTCATCAGCCTTGTGATTGATTTCTCAATCACTCATAATAAATATTTCATGTTATGTGAGAGACCTTTTCTTCATCATACTCAACCATTACACCTTCTCTCTCCCCACCCGTTATGTGTCTCCAACCATCAAATCAACACATGTATCTACAAAAGCTATCTTATTCATGATTTCTTCACCCATGTGTGGTAAGTTGTACTCCTCCAATTTATTGCATGTGTTATTTCTTAATTCTCTTTGATATCAAAATTATGTATATTTAATTCATTCTTTCTAAGGTGGCACTTTGCACAATAGTGGGACCTATTGTTTCATTAAGCTGGGGGTGAGAAGCAGTCTAGTCTGCCTAGTTTAAATTTATACATGTATGTGTCATAATGAGAATATATCCTAGTACGATTGCAATTACTTGTCATATTACATGCAATAAATTAAACATACCACAATATGATATGAATAGCCTTGAAATTCCATGACACACCATAATTGAATGATTTCCATAAAAATATGGTAGACTGCTTGTTGTTTCAATAATTGTCATTTCCATACCTCGATAAGACCAAGACAAATAAGCCTTTGAGAATATTGCCTGAAACGAAGCTAATTTTTCTTTGTCCAGCAATTGTCTGTGTCTATTTATTGTTTAAGTGAATTTTTTAGAGTTACTGGTAATCCTTGCTATCATGGGGGGTGATCTAGTTCATCATGAACCAACTATACACAATGTCATTCTGGCCAATCCAGCATGCAAACCAAGATTTTAAGCAAGGGGATGGTTAGATTACTTTTAGAAGCTTAATGGGTATGATGAGGATATAGCCTTCAAGTTCTTGAATACACTGTGGAATGGAGAATCTAAGGGATACCAAAGGATACTATTGGAGTCTGGAAAAAGGAGGAGCAAGGCAAAGTTTACCATCAGACTTATGAATGAATGCTAAAATCACCAATGTTGCAGTTGTTGAGGGACCAACAATGAATTAATCTGAGGGCAATGATGAGGCCATTTTATGGCCTATTATGTTCCATGGTTTCTTAGTTTGTTAGTCCAGAAGCTAGGTTGTTATTATATTTTCACTAAACTCTTTTAAGAAAACATTTTTTATAAAGGCATTATAAGGACCTAGTTTGAGTTTGAGAAGTGTTTTTTTATGTCTTGATGATAAGAACAAGGACCACTTAACTAATATTTCATATGGATTAACTAACCAGCTTTTATATTATTCATACTCTTATAGATGTTTGAAATGTGAATATGTTTCTACAGCCAAGAAAATCCTTTCCTACAAGAATGAACGCATATATAGATTTTTTATTCAAAGTAGGATGATGAGATAATTGTTGGAGATTTGCCAGCAAACTAGTGTTGACTGTATGTTTGTCATTGATGAAAACATATGGTAAGAAGTTTGTGTTGTAGCTCTAATAAGAGAGCATTGAGCATATGTTGTATGGATATGTTATCAACGTGATATCATAGATGCAGAGGTTGATTCTGAGTATAGATAGTTGTGCAGTTGTTTATATCAGTAGTGTTCCTGACAGTGTTACAGGCAGAGTTCGGTATGAGATTCTCAGTATGGTTATGATGGAGCCTTGCACGTTTCTATTTGTGTTGTAGACATTTTTTTGAAGCTATGTTCATGGATGTATAGTTAGTTGTGTAGTTGAAGTTGAGTTATGATGTTTCTATTTTCCAGGTACAGTTTCCTGAGATTGTTTGTTGGAGCCGACAATGTTTATATTGTTTCAACAGTTGCACCCATCATTATGATATGCGTGTTTAGTTTAGAGTTTGGTTATGAGTTAAGAATGTTTTTTTAAGATTGCATAACGTATTTCAGCTTGTACGTAAAGTTTCAGTTAATTTGGTGGAGCCGACAGTGTGAAGCGACGTGTCTAATCATATTGAGTTGTGTGGTCCTTTTTGTGTTGTGTGCTTGGTTTAGCCATTGGATATGTTGTTGGAGAGTTGTAGTGTTTCTCTAATATGATTTCAAGAAGTTTCTAATAGGACAAATTGATTATATCCTTTGGATAAGACTACTTATAGTCGGTCAGTTGTGATCACTTAAAAAGAAGTGAGAAAAATGAAGTGAAGAAAAGAGTAGAGCAGAGAGTGTGAAGTATTGAGCCAATAAAGCTATATGTGAAGAAGCAAAGAGTGTATGCTATACATTGGAACTGATCAAGACAATAGGTCTATTTCCTAGTTCACCATTTGAGCAATGTGCTCTCGGACAGTGTGTCCTCACCCCTAACAGGGTTATTTATAAAAGACTCCTAATAGGGTCCAACCTTTGACCAGGTCATTGTACTTCATGAATTGTAAAGATCAAATCCTAACAGGGTTATAAGATCTTCTAACAGGGATCATTATACTCTAGTGCAATTTATAGTGGGTACTAATTCCCATCGGGGTTTTTACCTATTTGGTTTCCTCGTAACCAAAATTGTGGTGTTGTGTTAAGTGTTATCTTACTGTGTATGTGCTTAATTTTATTCTGTACTTAATTGGATAAAGAATTGAATCTTTTAGATAATTGATTCACCCCCCCCCCCTCTCAGTTATCTCTTGGGACTATTCCTAACAATAATCATATGTTATAAATATGGTTTGTGCTACTAACCGTCGTTTGTAGGACTAAGTCATTCAGGTATTAAAGAAAATGACAGCGCAAAGGACTCTGGACCAGTTCAACAACCACTTGAAGGATAGGTTTGTCGACTACCATAAATACATCAGACTATCATTAAGAAAGTCAAGCGTGGACCACTACACTCAGGAGGAAATCTAGTAAAGAAGAACCTATATTTCTATTGGATCATTTAATAAGTGAAGACTTGTTCTGTCAGTTGAGGAATTGTCTCAAACATGTTTGTAAGGAGATAAAATTGTTTTAATCCATACATATGAGATGGTTGATAGTTTAGGAGTTAGTTAAGGAATTCCTTTGTTATAAATAAGTTTCATGTAGACTTCTCAAAAGAGTTAGATTAGCAATAAGAATAGAAGTCTTTAAATAGTAGTTTTTGGGCAATTCTAGTTAATACAGTTTCTATTCAATATGTACTTAGTTTCCAGTTATGAATAAAATAGATATGTCTTTGTTCCAATAAGAATATATTGAGTTGTTCCAATTCACTCATCCAAGGGGGGCCACTTGGTGACTGAACATTACTATTTCCTTGTATTTGTTTAGCCATTATTTAGTACTTTGTTGTTCCTACGGCCACTAGATAGCAGAACCTGTGGTTGCTCCTACAGCAAGGAAAACAGAGGAGACCTTTTTTATTTTTGGATTTTGTTGAGTAGAGTAAACTATTTGAATCTTTATGATTCTTGCAAAGACAAGATACTTTCCAGTATTTGTTTTCAAGAATGCAATGTTTCCTTTTAGTAGAATAGTGATGGCAATTACCGTAACTTAGTGCATATACTTTACAACACCATTTCAAGTTCACATCCCTGGGTTGATAGATAAATGAGCCTATTGAATCAATTGATAACTAATTTGTGGATGTCCAATCTGTAAGTGATGGGTAAACTACCCTAGTTACCGGTTATATTAATTTGGAAAGCAAGCCCTATATCAAGGCATTAGTGGTAAAATAGATACCATGGATGGTCTGGCTTATTTTTTAATAATAAGACGATGGATGAAGTATATAAACACCCTATCTCTCATCATTTTGCATATCACAACTACACTCAAGGTATCAAGTGTAATCAATAGATCAAGAGCATTCAAGCAATTAGATTAAATATTTAAAGGCAAGCATCCAAAATCTAGTTTCTCCAATTCATTGAAGTCAATTTCAAAGCAATATTCTCTATTGAAATTAGTTTCTCTCCCATGATGGCCAAGTAGAGGAATTCTCAATCAAGCAAGAAGATCCATCTGCATTCATCTCTCCTTCATTATAAGTAATTATCAAGCATATCTACATTGAAGATCTAGGAGTGGTGTTCATATATCCATACATTTGTGAGGGTGTCCTTAGTTCCTATTCTACATTTCAAGGTCAACTCCTTAATTCTAGGACATTCAAACGTCTTTATGGGTATGAGAGATTCCAACATCCATCCATGAGATTTTATGCAAGGTGAATTAAATATTTACCATTTTACATACTTTCCTTTATGAAATTTCCTTTCATTTTCAAGTTTGATTCCTAAATGAGGGTTTGACCAAGGAAAACCCCTCTTACCCAGTATTTTCCTCATTTTTCTATGTGTAGGAGATGGCTACAAAGTTGTCGAAACTTTTTTGAGTAGATTGGGAACATTTGGAGCATCCCTGTAATTTTTGGGTAGAAACCCCCAAGGTACATAATGTTTCATCTGCTCTGTACTTAGGTGCATAACATTTTAGCTACCCTATACCCTTCAAATCTAGCTCAAATTTGACCAACAGACAATTCCAGCTTCAATATCTCAGAACAATGACTACAAGTATTTTCAAGATTTTGTTTGTCAGTTATTCAGATCTGAATTAGTGTCTTTCTTATTTTTATTCTAAATGTATATAAATCTTCCCTAATCTGCATTTCCTATCTCATTATCATTTTCTATCTTAATTTTGTGTCTTTAGTGAAGGATCACTACCCCATTCAATGCTTAGGTCATCTTTTGAGCCTATTGGGACTCCTTCTGAATGTGCAACTTTGAAAAGAAGTTTTTTACCTCTTTGCATTGCTTCCCTTTTCATATTGTACAAAACCTATGCTTGGATGCATAATAGAGTAAGTAAATTTTATATTAAATGCCAATTAACTTAATTAGATATTTATGCTAGATTTGAATGAAATATTATGATGTTGGTTCCATTATGAGAAAAGTAGTATGTTCATCGATGTAGTGAAATAATCATTATTTTATTCATTAATTCAATTATTTAGATGAGATTTCTATTATTATGCCTAAAATAATATTAATTGAGAAAATGGGTGATATTGTCATGTTTGAATACATAGAAGAAATTGTGTTGTTAAAATTCCCTTTTCAATAGTTCATGTTATTTGGTACTTTATATATGTGCTTCGGCTATTCTATGTACATGAGCTGACACCCTTGATGTGTGAATTTTTTAGTGATAGTGGGTGATGGGCATCGACTCCACCTAGCTCCACATGTATAAGCATGCCCACTTCCTTAATGGTGGTTATTCGGAGATGACATATTGGCCAACTCCCTTAAGCCTAGCATTTCATGCTTAGTTGAGTTTGATTTATCCTGTTGTGATTTGTAATACACCCTCCAATTACTATCATTGGTAGTGTTTGGTGACCCTAACCCTATGTAGATACCTTGTAACAAGTTTCTTTATGTTATATGCATTTTGTAGGAATTTTAGTGCTTACTTGGAGTTTACGCCTTAAATAGTAATTTCTTGATTTAATTTTTGTGGTTTAATTATTATTTATGTGTAATTGATCTTAAAGGAACTATTGAATAATTTTATATGATAAAATAACGTTTGAGTGATTATTTTGGTGTTCTAGTTACAAGTGGGCTTAAAAGGGAATTATTAGCGCATTTAAAGTGTGATTTAATATTGAACTAATATTTGCATGTGTAAATGCTTATTTCAATATTGGTAGAGCTATATATGGCTTATTTATACTCATTTTAATAGGCGTTTTGTAATTAATATGATTTGGTTATTTGAAATTTGAAAATACATTTGTAATATTTAGTTATTTTTAATTATCTTCAAAAAGGTAAATAGTAACTTTATTTTAGAAAAGGAAAATAGAAGGCATTTTATACTAGTCTATTTTTTTTAGGAGAAACACTCTCCATGCTTGAATTTTGGAATTTGGAGTTTGAATTGGATGATGGATGGATTATTGTGGGAATGGATGCATTGGAAAAGGAATTTGAAGATCTTCGGGTTGTCCAAGATCTGTGCATAATGGTTTGGTATGTTGAGTGTTCTTTGCATTTCAATTTTGGGAAAAAACAGGAAGGGCTCTTCATTTCTCAATAATTTTTTGTTCTTTTGATTGAAAACTTATTGCAAATAAATGGTAGGCAAAATTAGAGTATATCTTCTTGTAGAGTTTAATTTGAATGAGTATTTTATTTGTATGTTTTAAATTTGAAAATATGGGTTCTTGTGGGAATATGTTGCCCAAATTTTTATAAATGGGTGAAGTGTGGATTTGAATGCATATTCAAGGTGTTGTTCAATAGGGGATTGATGGGTTCTTTCAGCTTTTTGATTATGTGTGATTTTAGTGGGTTTTTAGATTTTAATGTTTTTTATTAGTTTTTCTTATAGGAGATTGGAAAGGTTTTTTAAAGTTATTAGAAATTTCTTGAGATGTTCTCAAGTTGCATGTAATTATTTTAGAAGGTTAATAATTAGAAAATAGTAAGTTAGATTTTTTGAGAAATTCCAAAGGAGATGTAGGATTTGAGCAATACAAATCCACACAACCCGAAGATCACCTGCATACAAAAACTTGTTACAAGGAAGTAGAGACAAGAAGAGGGCAAGGGTTTGACTCAAAAATATGAAGAAGAAAATATCCTCAAATAAATGAATGAATTAAATGTACAATGGATCATCCTTATAAAGGAGATCAAAAGCCTTGAAAGGAAAACCCTAGTACATGTAATAATTAGTTAAATTATTACAAGACTAATGCATGCAAGTTTATATTTAAAACAACTAGTGCATGAGTTTAAAACAACTCGTGCATGTGTGTTTAAATATAAACAACTAAAGCAAAAGAGTTGACATCTTAAGAAGGGAGTAAAGTTAATTAATAAAATTAATACTTTACTCTAACACCCCCCCTTAAGATGAGCAACAATGCAGCTACAAACAATGCAAGAAGAAAGCAAAGGAAACTATAGTGCTAAAAGCATAAAAATGGGTCCCAGCAACATGGCCTGATGAGGTACCCATGTATAAAGGAGAGACTCTATAAAGCGGAGAAATAGAGAAAACCACATGGGAAAAACTCTACTCCAAAAAGAGACAAAGACTAATCTGAAGGACTAAAGAAGCCTCCAAAACTAAGAATATTCCAGAAAATAGGAACAAGAATGAACATGTAGAACATCACTGAAGCAAAAGGATGCAAACTCTGTCAAAAAGTAACTATTGATCTGAAGATCCTCCACAGAAATATGACCAGGTAGAGAAGACTGTAATCTACATGAGTGCCCTCAAATGACACTACTTGAATCAGGAGGCAAACAAAGGCAAACACCTGAACTTGAAGATATAGATGGCATAAACACCAAAAGCCTGAAGAGCTGATCACTCAAAGATGGAAGAGTGCATCCAAAAAATAGGAAAGAAAAGAGTGTCCATATGGTAAATGATCCATCTCACCGGAATACATAGGTACCTAGCCACTGCAACCGCCTAGTACATAGGAACAAATACTGAATACATAGCTCACACTATCAAACCAAGGAAGCAGAAGAACGATCAGTAGAAACCCCCCCATAATGCTGACAAGGGAGAGGTGACAGGTACATTGAAAATAGTGCCAATAAGAACTGCATCATGAAGAACCAGTATGAAAACAAATAAAGATACCTTGAGGCTAATGTCGTGGAAGGAACACTCACTTGAAAAAGGTAGATGGCAAACTCGTGCAAACATCAAACCCCCCATGGCACTTTATAATGGAGTGCGAGTACAAAGAGCACGAACATGTGCAAGATCTGGAGCAGAATCTGGAAAAATGACTCATATAAATAGAAATCTCTCAAAACAAGCTTTCCAACGATATCTCGCTTTCTCAAAACAGAGTCCGGATGTGCAATATAGAGCTTCCAGAGTGCAAAACTAAACATCTGGCTTTGACAGTAAAAAAAACACCATCAAAAAAGAAAAATTAGAAATTCAAACCTCTATATTTGGATAGAGCTCAGAACTAGCTTTCCAACGATATCTCATTTGCCCAATTTCAACACTGTATGCTCAAGTTATGAGCAAAATACCAACTGTTGCGCTGGAGGGCCCAAATGGTGTCTAAATGTGTTGACGTCAGCACTTCACGGGCTTAAAATTAACGGCCAAATGGCCATCACAGCATGCAAGCCCCTTGGGGCTAAAATTTTGGACCCCTGGTCACCATATGACCAGGGGCTAAAATTGCATGCATTGGCTTAAATTTGACGGCCAAAAGGCCATCGCCAACCAAAATGAAAAGAAAAAAAAATTCAAAATCGCATGTGCACCTCGGGATCCGTGCTAGGTCATTCAGATTTTTGCCTCGATTTGCATGCTAATTTTTTTATCTTAATTTGCATGTTAGATAACAAAATTTTTACTTCGATTTATGTGTCAAAATCATAGAATTTTGCATCGAGAAATGTGCCAATCCGTACAAATTTTACCTCGAGAAGTGTGTCAAGTTGTCTAGTACCAAAAAAAACCCCAAAATGCAAAGTTCTCCAAATTTGACGTGTTTAATATTGAAATAGGGGTTTTTGGGTGTTGCGAGCTCAACGGTGAGGTCCGTTTGAGCTCAAAGTGCACCAAAATTTAGGGACCCCCTAATTTCAATAGAAAAATAAATTTAAAAGCCCTAATTTGAAACAAATGAATTTCTAATCTCTGAATCCTTCAAACACGAACAAGCTGTAGTAGATTAGGCTCTGATACCATGTAGGATTTGAGCAATACAAATCCACAAAACCCGAAGATCACCTGCATACAAAAACCTGTTATAAGGAAGTAGAGAGAAGAAGAGGGCAAGGGTTTGACTCAAAAATATGAAGAAGAAAATATCCTCAAATAAATGAATGAATTAAATGTACAATGGATCATCCTTATAAAGGAGATCAAAAGCCTTGAAAGGCAAACCCTAGTGCATGTAATAATTAGTTAAATTATTACAAGACTAATGCATACAAGTTTATATTTAAAACAACTAGTGCATGAGTTTAAAACAACTCATCCATGTGTGTTTAAATATAAACAACTAAAGCAAAAGAGTTGACATCTTAAGAATGGAGTAAAGTCAATAAATAAAATTAATACTTTACTCTAACAGGAGATATAAGGATTCATTATTTTGAACAATTGTAAGGAGTTGTGGGAAAAGAAGAATGAAAGAAATTCATTAATACCATTTCTTGAGCTCTTTATATTTTTTGTAAATTTATTTTCTAAATATTAATGGTGAATTGGTTGAGTAAATTTGGCTACATCACATGACCTACCACCGTTGGGGCCTAGATATTCCACATTGGATTTGGCATCGAACTTCATCTTCTTTACCTTCTTGCTCTCTCTCTCTCTCTCTCTCTCTCTCTCTCTCTCTCTCTCTCTCTCTCTCTCTCTCTCTCTCTCTCTCTCTCTCTCTCTCTCTCTTGTGTACTTAGTTTACGTTATATCATGCTTATGTATAGATATTAAGAACGCATGTCATATGCATTATAATCATGTAATCATGTGTAATGGATCCTCATCATGAAGGAAAACTAATATTATAATGATGCTATGGTTTTGTAGGTTTATGTGTGTCTATGTTAGTACCAGGCATGAAGAGCATTGTATATATATCTTGTAATTTATATGTTGATATATAGCTTATCATGGGAACACTTCAATTAGTACTCTAAAATGAATGTATATATGCTTTGAGAAGGTTTGGATATTGATTTAGTCATCTCCTAGAGTTCTTTGATGTCCTTGTTGGTTTAGGAGTTGTTTAGAGTGGTTTAGAGCATACTCGAGCTCGTTTGAGATTACCCAAAGGGCATTCCAAATGATATTTTTGTGGTTTCTTATTGATTTAGACTCCCTCACATCTAATAGAATTTATTTTTGGGAATTTTTGGGTGGATTGGTTATCTTTAGGATCCACTTGATCTTGCCCTTAGTTGTAGGAATCACCTAGTGACTCTGATGACACTTTGCACCCCTTGTCCCCACACATTTTTGTCAATTTCTCCCAATACATGTAATGAATTATATTATCTTCATCTCATGGTTTAAGGTGTCCTTTAGGTCCTACAATGAAGTTTAATAAGCTCACTGGTCAAAACAAATGCACAAAAAAGGGACAATAATGCGAGTTTGCCAATCCTAGAAGACTACGGCACAGAATTAGGACAATAGCACAAAAAATGGATACTAGAGAAGGTGGAGTCATGCACAATGTGCATTAGTCCTTGAGTCTTGCACTAGTCTTTTTTGGGCACATAAGTCCACTATTGGTGCATTAGTCTTTTAATTTTCTTTGGCAAGGTTTCTAGGAGCTTTGGGTGTCCATTTGACACTATTCCAATTGTGTTGTGAAGATAGTAGAGTCAAAAAAACCTTGGAGGAGGTTTAGGGAGGCTTGGAATTATTTTGGATATTGTTTGAGGAATTTTAGTACAAGTAACTCCTTAATGGAGCTCATCTGTGACACTTAAGACCTAGGAAAAGCTCCACCTTTTTGAGTTAACCTACGTAACATCAAGGTCTCGAGTGAGTATTTGGGCCCTATGTACATTGTATAAGGTGATTTTGGACCTTTCCCTTGGATTTCTTGAGTTTGTGGTCTTCAATCTTTTGCTTGCATAAAGCCACACGGCAACCAATTGGCTAAATCTTGAGGATTGAGCTTAGTATCTTTACAAGATGTTCATGGATGATAATAGTGTTTTAAAAAAAATCCATGCAATCTTATGTCTGTTTTTTCTCTTTTCCTCAAGGGTTCCTTGTCAAGGTGTTCCATATAAAAATAGAGCTAAAGAAAATTGACACTTGAGAGAATGTTGTATGTTCACTTACTAAACCTAGTGAAAGGAGGTTATGAGCCTTATTCCTATACTTAGTTTGCCTATGTTTTCTAATGGATGTATTTACAATGTATGATATCAAGTGGGAGAGTTTTAGAATTAAGATGCCATCAACCTTATAAACAAGTATTAGTTTTACCATTAATATTTTATTGTTATGATAGTTAATTTTTATTGACGATCCATAACTATTATTTGACCAACAAAAAGTTACAATTTACCAAAAAGGTTTTATGGAGGTTAAGTTTATTTTGAGCACCAAACTCCCCATGAGGTTTTTTTTGGCATTTGTAATGATTTTTTTATGGTTATAACATCTCCACATGAAGGCAAAAACTACCTAGTAAGATAAGACAGATGGATTGTGCATGGGTAAGCGGTGGTAATGGGATTACAACCTACACTATTTTATGTATTAAGTGCTTAGATTTTCCCAATGAAGGCATCAAGATATGATAAATAACTTGGTTGTTATAGGTGGAAATGCTATATGGATTAGGGTTATGGTGGTAGAAATATAATGATAAATCAAAGTGAAAACTCTATTTGTAGGTGTTGAAGTGAAGATTGGAGAGAAATGAAGGATTATATGTAAGTTTATTTCTTAAGATAATACAAATGTAGGCCTCTTCTTGGTGGATTTTTTTTCATGAAGGGTTTGTCCACATAAATATTATTTTTTGTTCATTCTTCTATTCCATATTTTTCATGTTGCTAATTTAATTTCTTGTGATCTCCATTTGGTCAAATACTAGATAAGGTCATTTGCATAGTTGAATTTATATTTCTTCATATAGTAGTCACCTTCATAACTATAAACCATGTCTTATGTTTGTTAGAGTTATTACCATGACATTGATTGAAAAATTTATGAAGTCAACACTCTTAAAGTAGATGGAATATGCTTGGCAATTAAGTTACTAATTGTGAAAATGCTAATAAGGTATGGAAGATAACAATTGTATTATCATGTTTTATGTTACACCTAGCCAACTCCCATATTCATTGTTGGCATCTTTTGTCATATTTTACTTTCATTGTATCACCATATTATATTGTAGGGCACCATGTTTCCATGTGCTAAATTGTACTCTCATTTCCATATTTTGATCATACAGCCTTCTCCATTCCATGTAATTTTATTGCATATTCTTAAGACTTTAACCCCTCTTCTTTTGTGCTTAAATGCTTGATTTTACATATAAAGTTGTGCCAGCACCAAAGACCTATTATTTTGTTACATTCATTATATTTATGCTCTTGGAAACCAAAATGGAAATGTAAACTTTAAAACTTTTTCAACCACAATCAAGATAATGACCCTATGCCAACACCCATACTTTTGATTTCTTGAAAGTAAAAATAGACCCTATCATCAATGACTAGAGACTTATCTTTTGATAGCTATAGCTCAAACTTCATACCTTTTCTATATTTATTTCTCTCATCAAATTTTCTATAAATAAGAAAGCATGTCACTTACCAATACCATCATTTGTAACCCCTATCATGGTACTTTCAAAGTAAAAGAAAGGACATAAGTGACTATATTTTGCTTGTAGTATGACACTCTTCTCCCCTTCTACAACATTATGAGTTGTAGTTAATTTATGAGTTTTTTTTATCAATTTATTTATGGCTATATAGCATCCAACATGTAAGCCACCTTCCAAAGGGATGTGACAATATGATTAAGCTTATTTTTAAAAACATATTCTTTCTTGCATGATCATAATCAAGTACATTTATTCTTGTTGTTGTCATTTCAAATTTTGATTTTAGATTTATTGTAACTTTTAATTAAGATTTAAGATTTTATAATAAACTAATTTAATGAAAAACCTCCAATAAAGATCATAAAGATATCAAACCTGCTATTGAAATCTTACAAGTCAAAAACAAGTTGATTTCCCATTTACAGATTTCTGATCAAACAGAACAATTTATCTAAAACTTCAAATTATTGCAAATTGGCCTTAGAAATAATTACACATCCAATCACTGAGAAACAGTGGCCATCAACCAGACTCTAATTCAAGAGGGAATGATGCAGTGCCTTGCACAAAAGGCAAAGAGAAACATTCCCAACCATACCCCCTTATCATGGGGGCCATCAATACAATAGCTGAGGAAGGAGATTCTTCACCAAATTGTCTCAACAAAGCCTTCGATACAATGGCTCAAAAGTCTTCATCCAACCTAAATACATGATGCCCTTCAGTGTTGGTCAAGCTCGACATAACAGAAGCCTTCTGGTATTCACCAACCCTTTTTTCAAAGAAGTTCGTCTTTCCTCTGCAAAAGCATATAACAAATCCAAATCAGACTGACAAATTCTAAACGAAACACAATTAAAAACCGAAACATAGGTACTACAGATACTCACTGAAGGGAAATCAACTCCATCCAATCGAATGGATTTTGCACATTATAAACTTTATTATACCCCAGTGCAACCTGAGAATGGACAAAATGTTTCATAGTGTTAAAAACACCCAAAAATAACATTCCTTTAAGCAGAAGATATACCTTACAATACAAACAGTGTACAGGGGAAAATGGTTCCAATATAGAGTACATACCAACAATCGATCAGCAACAAATTCAATATATTCTGCCATAAGGTTGGCATTCATCCCCACAAGATCACACGGAAGTGCATCACATATAAACTCCCTTTCAATATCAACAGACTCGCACACTATTTCCTTCACTCTGTCCTCACTGAGCTTGTTTTCCAACAAACTATAAACAGAAAAGCCTACAATCAATACACTTGATAATAAACCTAAAAGACTTGATAATAAACCTAAAAGAATTAGTTGCAGAAGATGAAAACATGATCGCATACCTGTAGAGCAAACAAGCAAAGTCACAATGAAGGCCTTCATCTCTTGAAATAAGCTCATTTGAAAAAGTTAAGCCTGGCATCAGCCCCCTCTTTTTCAACCAAAATATTGCACAGAAGCTGCAAGACAAAACTGATAGATGTAACACTACCCAGAAATATAAAACAAAAATAGATGCATTACAAAAGTATGAACAAACCCACCTGCCAGAGAAAAAAATACCCTCCACACAGGCAAATGCAAGAATCCTTTCAGAAAAACTTTCAGCGCTGCCAGAGAAATTCATTGTAAGAAAGACCACTTCAAAAAAAATTAAAATTTAAAATTTAAAAAGAAAAGGAACAGCATAATCACCTCTCAATCCATTTAAGAGCCCAATCTGCTTTCCTTGTCACGCAAGGAATAGTTTCAATAGCATTGAACAAATGGGATTTCTGCTTGGAGTCCTTAATGTAAGTCTCTAATAAAAGACTGTACATTTCTGCCAAATACAAATTAGATCATCAGGCAAACTCCCCTTGTCAGGTAAATGTCTCACGAACACAGTACTAATAATATAAGATAGATAACAGACTTAAATATAAACATGGAAACGTGCACAGAAGACCATTCACAAAAGGTACCTGAATGGATATTCTCTATTGCAATTTGAAAACCATAAAATGCACGCGCCTGCAGGCCACAATAATTATTAAGCAATGCTCTTGTAAAGGTTATAATTCATCCAAAAAAGAAAGAGGTCAAAAACCCTAGACAGCAAACTTGCTACTTCTTGCAGTGCCTTAAAATAGCCAAATGACATGCAATCATAATTCTTACCTCAGGAACTTGAACCTCTTTCATAAAGCGACCAGCCAGATTCTCCAAAACAATGCCATCAGAAGCAGCAAAAAAGGCCAACACGTAGGTTATAAAATGCTTCTCGCCAGAGGACAACCTTTCCCAATGATTAGTATCCTCTGATAGATCAACTTCCTCAGCTGCAAAAAAAAAAACCAATCACATCAATATATCTTTAGACAAGGATTCCAATCATCAGGCTGGATCCGAATAATATAAAAACAAATCACAATTTGGTACATTTTAATTCCATGCCATAAAAGAGAGGAAAAATTATGGGGAGAGGGGGCAGGGGAATTGTAAAACAATGTCAAATAATTTCCAAAAGTACTATGGCAGGTTCCAAAACTCAACTCAAGAGAGAAACGGTTCAGTCTAAATCCCCATGTACTATTGTCTCATGCATCTAAATTCCACTAGGTTAGATCAGCAAGTTATCAAGATCAGACAAAATAAGACTCACTCCAGGGCACATTCACTTTCATTCATTCGTGTTCAAACCATCTAAAATTAAGTCACCTCCAAATGAAAGATGCAGTGCTCATAAAAAATATCAGTAGTTCAGTGACAGAGCACCACAACAATGACTAAGGGGTTCCCCTTGCTAAAATTGAAGAATAGTCACCGTTTCCCTATTACAGTCTATGCTGATAAAATTGCTAAAGGTTTTTACTAAGAAAAACTAAGCGATTATGTGCCTAATTTGATAAGCTGTCTTGAGTTTGACAAACCTGAGCTTAATAAGGCCATGGCAAGTCCAAGCCGAAGCCAGATCATGATAACATATGAAGAATATGGTTTAAACTAATGTAAAAACCATTAATGGAAGCCCATCACCCGACTGAATAATTTTTTTTGCCAAAACTTGCTATTCAAAGTGAAAGATAAAACATTTGAGAAAATGGAATCCCTTACCAGTCCAAAAGCTAGCCACTGCCTTCTTGTACATCTCCCAGATCTCGGGATACTTGATTGGAAACATACAAAACCTCTGAGGGTTATCTGCCAAAAGAGGCTCCTCAGCTTTCAAAGCCATGATTGATAATCGACCTGCTCGAAAAATAACATCAATTTGTCAAAACATATCAGATTCGAAACGGCATTCCATTTGTAGAAATCACTATTGAAAATCCACAAATTATATAATCGTATGCATCATTTTCATAAGGGAGTTCCTGCTCGAGGAGGACAGCGATCATATTATCAGAACAAGACCAGAAAAAGAAAAAAGATTTGTTTGCCTGGTAATGAGTGAATCTGCTCAATTGAAACCTCGAAAAAACAGCTATAGCATTTTCTAGCAGAAATCTAAAATATAAAACACGACACACTCCGGATTGAAATGTACCTTGCTTTAAAGAACCAAGAAAAGATTGCGAAAACCGGACAGAACTCCTCTGGGCAACTGATAGTTTGATTAGCCAAATCAGTTTTCTTCGATTAGTTCACAGAGAACTTGAGGGAATAAGGTCTCTATATATCGATTGGAAGGCTGAAATTGGGGGCGCCCGACGTTTCAATCCGAGGGTCGTGATTGGATCTCAGATTTCAATTTCAAAATAGGGCGGAGAATTTGGCTCCTTTGTCCAATAGTTTAGTTAGATTAGTTTGGCGGGATAGGCGAAAGATTCAAAAATATAAAAATTTGGAGATTTGAAATTTCCAATCTTCACAAGCACGCCGGGGGAAATTTTCAAAGCGAAAGTCACGGGACCGCAACGATTCATAAATGTATTCATTAAATCTCTGCTTCACATTTAGCAACCCTCGTGTAATAAGTTTTTTTGGGGGGAAGATTATAATATTAAAATTTTAAAATAATTGAATTTGGGGATTTGAAATTTTCAATCTTTATGAGCACATTAAGGGAGGATTTCAATTAATTTACAAGGATGTTCATGAATATATATCTACTCTAGGAACTCACCTATACGTATTAACTTGTTTTCATTTGAGATTATAAAAAAATATTAACTTACTTTTAATAATTTGTAGTAGATATTTTGGATGTAAAGCAATAGTAATTAAAAATACTTATTATCTAGTTCATTTTTTGTTATGATTGAGCCATTTTCAAAGATTTATTGGCTTGTAATGATGTGGTGGATCAAGATATTTAGGTTTAGGTTTAGATTTTGCAGATTATATATATATATTTTTTTTTTTGTAATCATGGGTAAATCTTGCTTGCAAGAGCATTACTATTTTCAAAATTATGTTAATTTCTATATTATAAATATATATAGGTTTTATGTCTTTTATCAAATAAAATAAATATATTGTAAAATTTTAATTTAAAAAGTTTTTGTTATATTAAGGGGAAGTATATCAGTAATTGTTATAGCTAATTTCATACATTCTTTTTTTATTGTTTAGTTTTTAAAAAAAAATTGGCTTCTCAATAAGGGAAAGGACCGAGTAACTGATAAGGGGTCCAATAACCGTGACTCTTTGTCATCTTGATCCACCAATTACTAATATTAAAGAAGCCCCAAAAATGATAACACATGTACCAATAGCCAATCATTTTTTAGCTTTTTCGGTTGGTAATTGGTCCATTTGTGCACCACTATTGGAACATTTTGTAACGACTACTACGATATTTGGCCACAAGTAGTGGCATTTTTTAGTGAATGGCTATTGATGTAAGAACATAGTGGGTATTGGGTGGTACTTTGAAATTGTCATTTTTTACCACTATGTTGGACAATCTCTGCAGAGAGATCTGTGAATACCCAAAAGCTAAAACCTTAGCTTTAAGTTGTTAACTCACATACATGGACAACCAATTAAAATTGTTGAAATCTAACATATTGTTTACAATCTCCAAGTGAATGAAGGTAGGGTGTGCAGGTACTAGATACTTTCCTCTATTAATGAAGATAGAATTTGTTAAGCATTAAAGGGTCAAAAAGTGGCCACTTCAAAGTGTCACCCAATACCTTCTTAAAGATGCCCCAATAATTATGCCCTTGAGATTTTTAGTACTTTTGCACAAATGTCCAAGTAGTTTTGTGCAAATAGGTTGATTATGAACCAAAAAAACTAAAAAAATGACCATTATTAGTACATGTGAAACCTATTAATGGATTTTTAGTTATCATTTTTTTGCTCCTTTAAAATTAGTAATTAGGATGTTGTGTGTACAACAAGTGCACGACTATTGGTACGTACTCGACTATTGGTGCTCTTCCCCTAATCATTAAAAGTCAATTTAAAATTAGGGGAAAGGACCCACTACCTGCACACCCTAACTTTGCACACATGTAGATCGTAAACAAATGTCAGATTTTGACAAAAAAAAATTGTTGTCTTTGTATGCAATTTAACTGCTTAAAGCTAAGGTTTCAACTTTTGGGTATTCACAGATCTCTTTGTAGAGATCATCGAACACAGAGTGGTCAAAAAGTGGTCATTTCAAAGTGTCACCTGATACCCACTATGTTCTTGCACCAATAGTATTTCACTAAAAAATACCAATACTTGTGGCCAAATATCCTTGTAGTTGTTACGAAATGTCCCAATAGTAGTGCACAAATGGGCCAATTACCAACCAAAAAAGCTGAAAAATGATTGACTATTAGTATATGTGTGATCAGTTATTGGTACATATGTTATCATTTTTGGGACTCCTTTAATATTAGTAATTGGGGGATCAAGATGACAAAAAAGTCACGGTTATTGGATCCCCTATCAATTATTGGGTCCTTTCCCCTAGTTTAAGTGATTATAAATTTGAATTTAAATTGAATGGTAATTTATATTTAATTTATTACTTATACTTTATAGAATTAAGGGCAAGCATTTTAGTTAGGAAAGAAAGGTTATAGGTAGACTTTGTATATATTCTTTAAAATATTTTTTAAAGAAAATAGTTATTTTTTAATGTATATTTTATTTTTTAAAGTATTTTTGTATGTTTTAGGGCATGGTCTTATGGAGGTGATTCAATATTTTTTATGGAGAGGGGGTCTCATGGAGGTGCTTTGATAATTATTTTTATGGAGCAAGGGGTATTATGAAACTAAAAATATTATAGCATTAATTATAATATTTTCTCTCATAAATAAGAGCCTCGACTATTTAATTTATAATTTTAAGAGGGTGCATTTGGGATGAGGTTGGAAATTTTTCCCACCATCTTAGGATTTTTTTTCTACTTGTCAATCATCTATTAAATTTAAATTCTTGTCAAATAATTTTTTAATTATTTTATATTTATATTCATTGTTGAATGGAATATGCAAAATGATAATATTCATGAGACCACAACTTCCATAAATTTTGGAGCTTAAATTTTTAAGCTTAATCTACACTATAAAAATGGGACCACCTACTTTCAAAAATTCTAGAAAAAACTCACACCATCCACTAAAATTTCATATGAAGCCTCTTCCATGAAACCACAACCTTAATGGGTGTGTGTCAAATCAACATCTAGAGAGCTCTACCAAAAGTTTGATATTTCATAGTAATTCGTAGTAGTTAGTTTTTAATTCTATTTTCCATAAAGTTTAGATTTCCCTCACATATACTAATGGAGTGAGGATCATATAAAATTATTAAAATGACATAAAAATCCCTCAAGGTCCTTTCCACCAAGCAATAATTACTAGATGATTTTGCCTACTTTGAAAAAAAATGGTTATAACTTCAATGGGGAATCAAAAGGAGACACCTATACAAATGTTGCATGTGTATTTCATTGCTATGGAGGATTTCTCAACTCTTGAACTATAATTCCTGAGTAATTATAGAGCAATGTATACACAAATTTACCACTAAATGCCTAATCAAAAGATTCCTTGGCATGTGACTCTCAATGGATGAACTTTGTGCATGGCTAGTGATTATTCAAAAACTTTTGGTTATAAAATAAAATGCTATTTGAGGGGATATTTTATAGTCATTTTTGTCACTAAAGGTTATTATAAAAAAAAATCACAAGGGAACCTTGAGTTATGGCAAACGCATTTTTCAAAATAGTCAAATAAACATTTGGTATAGAGGTTTTAAATATGAGAAAATATGCATTGATCTCAATTTGGAACAAACTCCTCCAAAAAGTTAAACTCTTGAAGCAAGGGACCCAAAGTGGGTTCAACTTGTAAATTATTAACGTGTTCCCTTTAGGTGTAGGGTATAATATAAATATAGCCTTAAACTCGTGAGTTTCTTTTAAAAGTAAAACATAAGATCAAAACTAAAATTAAATAAATGATGGATTCTATAAGGCTAGGAATAAATTTTGTTGGTAAAAATAAATGGATTGAGTTAGAGAAACAAGTGAGAAGTCTATTGTGTAGACTGAAAAAGATACAATGGAAAGATCAAGAGGGCCTTAATATAGTGGGGAATACAAATAGTGGATGACTTGAATTAGAATTGGATAAGTGGGGAAACATATAAATTAGGTAACTAATCTACAAGATTATAGAATATGCAAACAAGTTCCTAATGTAAAATCTAAATGTTAGTTCAAAATGATGCAGGAGCATCTCGGGTTCACTGCAATCTTGCATCACCCAAAAATAGTTATTTGTTATTTGTTCTTATTTACCAATTAGAGAGATTATTTTGATCGATCATTCATTTGTTTGAGATCATGTGTGTGGTTGTACAGTCTTATTTGAGACCTATCAAGGATCATCTTCTTATGATCACACCTCTTGATGTTCGTAGATACTCGAGATCTTATCCATTTCCTATTCCTGTGTAATTTGTTCATAGCTTGCTTGGACCTATTTGGAGATTCGATGTGCAGTTGTTGATATTTGGTTTACGACCATTGGATCATGGCATGTGGTTTGTAGATCTCTCGTGGATCGTCCCCTATGATCGCACTCATTATGGTTTCCTTTGCTTGGATCTTTGTTACCTTTTTGGGTCGGTCCAATTTGTTGTACATGTTTCCTATTCTTGAGGAATGTAATTCTTTCTTGGCCCACTTAGAGGTGTTACCTATATGTAATAACTCGATGTATCTTTAGAGCTAGATCTGTTAGATAGATAGTTGGTTCATGGAACCTAGATCTGAGACTTTGGAAGATCAGTAATAGGATTTGAGATTCATTTCTTTGTATGTGGTCATAGCCAAGAAGGTATGATAGCATAACATGTGTGTTGTTTGATCTTTGAATAAAATATTGGACCATGCATTCTTTCTATATTTGTGTTATTTCTTTCCTGTGTACTCTAGTTGCATGATTGGTCATCTCCTATGGGGATTCACTGGTCTTAACTATGTCAATTCACCATTCTTGACTGTGTCAAGTGGTATTAGAGCCAAGTTCTATTGTAGCAAAACCTATTTGAATTGGTTGTGGGTTGGCAGATTATGATATGACCTACAATTGCAGAGGGTTATGAACATGGTTCAAGGAAGGAGAGATGTTAATCCTATTGTGTCAGATATGTTGAGACAAAGTTATGCTAGGCTTGAAGTTGTTGAGACAACCCAAAGAAGAGGAAGACCTATTGAAGATGTTAGTGAAGAAGAAGCTAAAGAGGTAGAATAAGGAGTAGAACAAGTCCATGTTCTTGAACAAGGCGAGGAAATATTCTTGAGAGCTTTGACAAGTGTGAATTCTAGATCACACTTTAATCCTCCTGAGTATAATGGCGAATTGGATTCAGATGAATTATTGGACTAGATCTCTAAAATGGAGGAATATTTGAATATGAAGGCACACTGGTGGATAAGAAGGTGAAGTTTGTCAGTACAAGATTAAAAGGACATGCATCCTTGTGGTGGGAAATTTTTCGTCTTGATCGACAAAGAAGAGAAAAAGAAAAGATCAAGGTATGGGATAAGATGATAAACAAATTGAAAAGCAAATTCTTATTGGGTGATTATCAAGTTAGTTTATTAAGAAGAATGCAAATTTGAAACAAAGAGATACTATTGCGAGGGAATATACTGAAGAATTCTACATATTGGATATTAGATCTAGACATATGGATAATGAAGTTGAAAGGATTGCAAGATGCCTGAATGGATTGAGAACTTCTATACAAGATGAAATTAGTTTGGTGAAGATGAATAGAATTGAAGAATCCTATCAATTTGCATTGAAGGTAGAGGAGAAACTAAACAAGAGGCATGAGAAAAGGAAGAGAGGAAGAGGTGGAAGATTTTCTAGAGGAAGAGGTGGATCTTATGGAGAAAGTAGAAAATTTGATCAGGATACTTGACAAATCAATATAAAGGTAAATCAGAGTGGAAAGGAGAAAGCTCATACCGAGGAAGAGGAGGTTATACAAGAAGTAGTTACCCTAGAGGTAATGATCATAAAAGAGAAGATAGAACCTAGTTTAAGGGTACTTGTTTCAAGTGTGGTGAAGAAGGACAAAGCATTTGAATGTAAGAAGACTAGTAGAAGTATAAAAAATGTATTTGTGAAGGAAGATACACCTGGTTCATTGAAACAATCAAAAGGTGGTGAAAATTTAATGATTAGGAGAGCTTTGTGGATCAAAGAAATTAATGAGGACCCTATGAGGAAAGGCTTATTCAAAACCAGATGTAAAGTTGTTGGAAAGTGTTGCAAGGTGATCATTGATAGTGTAAGTTCAAATAATTTTGCATATGAAGAATTGGTTACAGAGTTGCAGTTACCAAGGATGAAGGACCCTAACCCATATTAGATTTATTAGATCAAGGATGACCATTAAAATTTGGTAAGTGAACAATGTCTTGTGAAATTTAAGATTGGAAACCATCATGATGATTTTATTGTGATATTATGTTGATGGATTGTTGTCATATCTTGTTGGTTAGACCATGGCAGTATGATAGATAAGCTATACATAATGGTAGATTGAATAAGTATACTATTGTGGATAATGGGAAGAAACAAGGTTTGTTACCTCTGGTAGAAGAATTTAAGAGTGAAAATTGCACTAATGTTAGAGTTTTCTTGCTTTAAGGAAAATAGTAGAATGATGTGTGTTATGCCTTGGTTCCTAATAGACCGGTTGTGAAGACAATATAATTCACCGATTGAGGTTAAAGAGTTGTTGATAGAGTTTTAGGATATCATTTCAGATATTGTACCTAATGGGCTACCTCCTAATAGAAGCATCAATCATTGCATGGATTTGATATCAGTAACTAGCTTACCTAATAAGGCACCTCACTGGTTGACACTTATAGAAAATGAAGAGTTCAATATGCAAGTTCAGGAATCATTGTAGAAGGGTTTGATCAGATAATTTTGAGTCCATGTGCAGTACCAGATGTGTTGGCACCTAAGAAGAATGGAGAATGGAGAATGTGTACCGATTCAAGAGTTATAAATAGGATCACAGTGAAATATCAGTTTCCATTGCCTAGAATGGATGATATTATGGATAGTTCGAGTGGAGAAAAGTACTTTACCAAGATCAATATTTTAAGAGTGGCTATCATCAAATCAAAATCAAAGAAGGAGGTGAATGAAAGATTTATTTTAAGACGAGAAGGTTTTTATGAGTAGTTGGTTATGCCTTTTGGTTTGACTAATGCACCTAGTACTTTTATGAGGTTTATGAATGATGTTTTGAAGAATTATTGGGTAAGTTTGTGATTATTTGGATGACATTTTAATATTTAGTAAGAATAAGGAAGATCATTTGTTGCATCTGAGACAAGTAATGTAGAGATTGAAAGAGTAAAAGTTGTTGATTAACTTGAAGAAATGTTATTTCATGAAGGAAGAGATAGTGTACTTGGGTTTTGCGATTTCAACTGAAGGTTTGAAGATGGATCTTGAGAAATTTGAAGCAATTTTTAAATGGCCTACATATGTGAATGCTAGTGAATTCAGATCTTTTCATGGATTGGAAAGTTTCTACTAAAATTTCAAAAGGAATTTCAGTTCTATTTGTAATGTTATGATAGAGACAATGAGAGGAGACAAGAAAGATTTCAAATGGACACATGGAGATGACATAAGTTTTAAAACCTTGAAATAGAAGGTAGTTGAATTACCAGTACTAGATTTACCTAATTTCTCTAAGGTATTTCAAGTTGATTGTGATCCAAGTGGCTGAAGTGTAATAGGAGCGATATTGAGTCAAGAAGGTAAACTGGTTTCTTTTTATAGTGAGAAATTCAATAATGCCAAGAGAAATTATTCAGTATATGATCAATAATTTTATGCTAATGTTCAAGCTTTAAAGAAGTGGAGACATTATTTGATGCCTAAGGAATTTGTGTTGTATACCAATCATAAAGTATTGCAGTATTTGAATAGTCAAAATAAGTTGAATCAGAGACATATGAAGTGGGTTGAATGCCTGCAGAGTTTTACTTTTGTGTTGAAGCATAGATGTGAATTTTCAAATAGGGTTGCAAATGCATTGAGACAAATATGAATTTTATTGAATGAAATGAGAATTGAGGTACTTAGTTTTGATGATTTGAAAAATTTATATGAAACTAATCATGATTTTGCAGAACCTTGGAAGGCATGTAAGGAATTGATCACAGATAATCAGAGCAAATGGGTTGATTACTTCATTCAGGAAGTTATGTTGTTTAAATACATTCAATTATGTATACTAAGAGGATCTATGAGAGAAAATCTAATCAAGGAGAAACATAATGGATGACTTGCAAGACATTTTAGCATTGATAAAACAATGAGTCTGATTAAGGAGAAATACTTTTGGCCTCAGTTGTATAAGGATGTTTATAGATTTGTTAAAAGTTGTAGAATTTGTGAAGTTGCTAAGGGAGTAAGTCAGAATATAGGGTTGTACACGCCTTTACCTATTCCTAGTAGACCTTAGGACAACACTAGCATGGATTTTTTCTTGGCTTATTGGATACACAAAGAGGTAATGAGTCTAGGTAAGAGTTTGGAGTTGGGGGCCAATTCTGTGGAAGTCCGCGGGGGTAGAAAATTTGGAATACAAAACGGGTGCCTGATTTTTACAAATCGGGCGCCCGTTTAGGTTTAGGAGCCCGATGCACTTTCAAAAATTGGGCGCCTGTTTAGGATCGGGTACCCAAAGCAAAACGGGCACCAAATTTGTTTAAAACAGGCGACCGATTTGAACAAATCGGACGCCCGTTTTGAAAATCTATTTATTTATTTTTTAAAACTAAATTCTTGTCATTTTCATCTTCAAGAAAAATGGGATCACGTTTAGTACAGCTTGGGTGCTCGGTTTAGCTTCCCCTGTCGACCCCATCTGCCATTTTTTTTCATGTTCTAGGTACGTACTATTATTTTTTATTATTTTCGTCATTAAAAATTGTAGTTTCAAGTTATTTTTAATTTAAAAACATAGTTTAATGTTATTTTCAAAATTATCAAGTATAAATTTAATTATATTTTATCTTTCAAGTAGTTCTTTTTTATTTCAATTTACTTTTTAAATTACCGTACTAAAGTAGAAAACTGGTAAAATTTAGGTATACAAAATTACATTACAAAACCCTACGTAGAAAACCAAAACCCTAGGTAATCAAACAAAAACGTAAACCTAGATACAAAATTAAATTATGAAACCCTAAACTTAGAAAATCAAAATATAAATTTAGAAAACCAAAACATAAATTTAGAAACTCTCTCTCTCTCTCTCTCTCTCTCTCCCCCTCTCTCCTCTTTCTCTCTCCTCTCTACGCACTATTATTTTTTATTATTTTAGAAAACCAAAACTTAGAAAATCAAAATATAAATTTAGAAAACCAAAACATAAATTTAGTTCAAATCAAAACATAAATTTAGAAACTCTCTCTCTCTCTCCTCTCTACGTACTATTTTTTTTTTTTTTTACGATTTTTGTCATTAAAAATTGTAGTTTCAAGTTATTTTTAATTTAAAAACATAGTTTAATATTATTTTCAAAATTATTGTATAAATTTAATTATATTTTATCTTTCAAGTAGTTCTTTTTTATTTCAATTTACTTTGTAAATTACCGTACTAAAGTAGAAAATTGGTAAAATTTAGGTATACAAAATTACATTACAAAACCCTACATAGAAAACCAAAACCCTAGGTAGTAAAACAAAAACATAAACCTAGATACAAAATTAAATTACGAAACCCTAAACTTAGAAAATCAAAATATAAATCTCTCTCTTTCTCTCTCTCTCTCTCTCAAGTTTTAATTATTTAAGTCATTCAAGTTGTAAGGTAAAATGTATTTTACAGTATGTTAATTGTAAATTATCATATTTTTATATGTACGCAGATTGGCAATATGGATGATTTTCACATTGATGAGCTTATAGGTCAGCATGCACCACCTCCACCTCCTCCACCTCCACCTCCACCTCCACCTCCACCTCCACCTCCACCTAGAGAGCTAAGAGATAATATTAGGAGAAATGTAGAGGCAATCATGAGAGATATAAACATTATTAGGAATGATCCCTATCCGTTTATCCAACTACTATGTCTTGCAAATAGCATGCAAGGCATAGTAGATTCCATACAAACATTAGACTACGAGATTGATAGTTTTGAGTCATGGAGGGAGAGTATGTGTGTATATTATGCTAATGACCTCTCTTATAAAGAGGTTAATAAGTTAAAAATTACAAAAAATGATTTGGCACACTATTTTTTGAACCCTACAATGGGTGAGAAGATACTTGGCAAGAAGCCACGTATTTCGATTAGATGGTGTAGACACCTCAGCATAGCAAAGCATTTTTGGGAGCGGTGGTGGATGGTATTTGACCATCCACCATACACTAATCATGAGGTCCCACTTTATTTTTTAAAGAAATTATGGGCTGAGCTTGAATTGGGTAAGAAACCCAATTATTTTGACATGAGAGCATTTCAGGGGGTTGGCCGAGGCATGCCACTAGATAGGCCAGGGGCCAAATTGAGTGACAAAACTAGAAATCATGTGTGCAATGAGCCCCTTGTTCCTCTTCCATCTCCTGTACTTCTTGCACCTGTCCATCATCAAGCAATACCGTCATCTCTTGGCCATTCTTTGAGTGCCCTTACAGGCAATTTGTTACAGCACATGACCCAGGCGAGGACTGCCCCCAACATAGCACATGTTTGCATGAGTTGTGGGGGTATATGTAGGGGTCCCCAGTCTGATCCTGATGCTACCCATGTTGCCCATGGTGGATATGGTGATGATGTTGGTGGCGCACATGGTGGATATGTTGATGATGATGATGGCACACATGGTGATGATATCTCATCATATGTTGATTTACTCAATGCAGATGATGATCATCCCACACAGGTAAATTTAATTATAATTTAAATATAGTGCAATATTAACTTTCTTATTTATACAATTATGAGCCATAACATGTGGATTTTTTTGTGAACAGAGGATGGTTGACCCTCCATCATTCATTAGCTATCATCATATGACATCAACACCTCGACATATCGATGCTGCATTCACAGTATGCACTTTGATCATGATACATTTAAACTTTAAACAAAATAAACTTTAATTGATAATGTGTTTGACATTTTTTTTGTGATTGTGTAGGGTCTCTCATGTACCACTGAGATTGGTAGTACATTCTCTACCCCACCAGTCACTGAGAGTCAGTCGCATATACCTGTAGTATGTTTTTCATTTATTAATTTTAAGCACATTTATATCTTACTAATTTATGCACAACTTTGATTCACACTTATTTTTTTGCAATTGTAGGCTTTTGGATTATCTCATGTTCCACAATCACATTTACGTCCTGACTCATCAATAACATTAGCTACGTGTCACACACAGGTAATGTACATGTTTTTATTCCATAAATTTGTATAGTCAAGTCATATATACTTTATAATTTATGTATATGTAGTATAAGTTTGATTCATGCATTATATATGTTGTTCAATTCGACACCACCATGAGTCTTGGCATGGCTATGGGATTAAGCCAAATGCAGCCATCAACACTATCTTTTGAGGTAATTTTTCAATGTCCATTGTGTATCTAGATCTTTTACACCTAATTATTAAAAATTTGTACTTTAAATGTTTTTACAGGAGTTGGTTGTATCCACTTTCCATGAACCTGAGGATGAGGGTACTCAAGACCAGATAGAGTAGGATGAGGGTACTACTCAGGACCATACATAGCAGGTTGAGGGTACTACTGAGGACCATACAGAGCATGTTGATGCATCATAGCCCTCTTCACATGGATTGAAGAGGACTGTAGATCAGCTAGATGAGTAGAATTATATTATGATGACTATTTAGACTTGTTTTATATGATGATGACTATTTGGACTTGTGTTATGATGACTTGTTGTCATGTTATTTGGACTTGTTTTATATTATGATGACTATTTGAACTTATTTTGTTACTTGAACTTGTTTTTACAGTAGGACTTTGTTTTGTGATTGTATGTATATATCATGAGTTGATATGATGGACATTATGATACATGTAAATTATTTTAGGACTTGTTATGTTATTTATCTTAATCATGAGTTGTTATATATATATATATATATATATATATATATATATATATATATATATATATATATATATATATATATATATATATATATATATATATATATATATATATATATATATATATATATATATATATATATATATATATATATATATATATATATATATATATATGAGCTTATGGAAAAGAACTCATTTTTAATATCAATTACAAAATTAAATTTATCAATATATCCTAAAAAAACCATATATCTAACAATGAGATCTATTAATTCATGTGTAATTGAGAAGAACGATATCTAGATACATTATAAGTAATATGAACACTTTCATTAACTATAAAAAAACCATCTATCTAACAATGAGATCTATTAATACATGTAATTGACAAGAACAACATGGATGAGTACAAAGTTTAATATTTAGAACAAAATTAGGTGAATACAAAGTTATGAATTTAACTTAAATATTTAAAACAAAATCTGATGAATAAAAGTGAGTTCATGTGAACTTAAATTACAAAGCCAAAATTGTACGAATACAAGAGTGCATTGTACTACATAAATAGTTCATGTCTATGTTTTTCCAGACATCCTGCATCATAAAAATAAACATGTTGAAATGTTAGAATTTATAAAAGTTCATTTAAAGTTAATTTAAATTTAAATTTTGAATCTATATCTCTAAATTATAAATTATGACACTTCAAAGAAGACATGTAGAAAATATATAAAAATATGGCAATTGAACAAAAACTTACATGTATAAATTTGATTCAACCTAATGTACCATCAACATCCTCTCTTTTATGCAATGCGTCTATAATAGTTCATGTCTAGATGTTCTTCCAAACATCCTGCATCATAAAAATAAACATGTTGAAATGTTAGAATTTATAAAAGTTCATTTAAAGTTAATTTAAATTTAAATTTCAAATCTATATCTCTAAATTATAAATTACGACACTTCAAAGAAGACGTGTAGAAAACATATAAAAATATGACAATTGAACAAAAAATTACATGTATAAATTTGATTCAACCTAATGTACCATCAACATCCTCTCTTTTCTGCAATGCGTCTATAATAGTTCATGTCTAGATGTTCTTCCAGACATCCTGCATCATAAAAATAAACATGTTGAAATGTTAGAATTTATACAAGTTAATTTAAAGTTAATTTTAATTTAAATTTCAAATCTATATCTCTAAATTATAAATTATGACACTTCAAAGAAGACATGTAGAAAACATATAAAAATATGACAATTGAACAAAAAATTACATGTATAAATTTGATTCAACCTAATGTACCATTAACATCCTCTCTTTTCTACAATGCGTCTATGATTGCCTCATGCTCTTCCATTGAAAGTGTCCATAATATTTTATTAGCAGGTCTCCCTTTGTATCTTTCCAATTTGATATTTGTTGCCACTACCAAATGGAAATAGTGCATAATCTTCTTTTCTGATTGGTAATCTTCAAAAGCTAGTAAACCGTTCCTTCTTGTTAGGTATTTGCGTAGCCATGTACCAACTACCACAATAGACCCAATTGGATACTAAAAATTATCATCATCTACTTGATGACATATCAACTTTTTCTTAGGTTCTACACATCGAGCTAACCAATACTCTATCTGCTCTTCATTATCCTCAGGTGCAACAACAGCATACACATGTCTTGCAAAATAAAATTAAGTACATGCACTGTAAAATTTTTTTATTTAAATGTTTATAATTCAAATATATATAATCATAAATTATATGACTAACACATACATAAGTAATATATAATTTAAAGTTTTACAATAAATTGCATTAAATTACCAGGGTATATGAGGTCTAAAACACGATCATAATCTTCTGATGCAAATGCATGATCCAGGTCTTCATTTATTATATCATCTTCATCTTGTCTCTCACAAGGTGTTAAAGATTTTTGTTGCCATTCTTCAACCCATTATGTATTCTCGTATTCTTCTCATTCACCTGCAACACAAAATTGACAAAAACATGCAAGCTCCCTAGTCCATAAAGTCCAAGTGTTAGAATTAGAACTCCTAAATGAATGCCATTTAGCCAATCTGTTGATTGTATTACAATCATATCTTGAAAGGATATTCTTCTCTTCAACTAGCAAAAAAAAATGTCTGGTTGTAGAGTTCTGACTTGATCCTGTAGATAAACTTGTTTTACACCATTCAACAATTGCACGTGCATCTTTAAATTTTGATTTTTCTTCAAATTTTAGTTGCTCTCGAAAAAGGGCTCTCTTAACACATGCACCGGCACCATCATGTTCTCCCTTCCCGTGTCCAGTCTCAAAAAAACTCTAGTATGTTGGATATTTATTTTCTTGTGCATCCTACTCAACCAATAAAATATTCTAGCATTCTTGAATTGCACTGTGCAATTATCTGACCCTATTAGATGTTGTGTTATATGAATTTCTCTCTCCCTTAAATTTTCATAAAGGGCCCATTTGGTAGCGGGAATTAGGAAATGTTGCATTTGATCAAATGCTGGAAATGGTCAAATCATGGATTTGATAATCCAATTTTTCATTTTCGGATTATAGATTGGATCGTTTGGTTGACCCAAAATATGAGCGAGAAGATGTATATCCTCCATTTGGTTCCACTTTTTAAAACTAGAATTGGAATTTGACTATGATTTTTATTTTATTTTTTGAACTATTTTAATATTTTTTATATTATATTATATTTTTATTAGTTCATTTTATGATTTATTTTGTTATTTTATTTAATTTTATAGAGAAAACCATATATATATATATATATATATATATATATATATATATATATATATATATATATATATATATATATATATATAAATTAAATTTTATATAGAAAATCATTAAAAAAATTCAATTTTTTTTTAATAAGGTTAATATTTAATTTTGTTTAATTTTATATTCAAAATCATAACTGAGTCATAAACAACAAAAAAGTTCATGAGTTTATCAAAATATGTCCATCGTATCTACTTTAAATTATAAAAAACTTCATGTATCTACAATAGCCGTCTATCTATTAACCACATTTACACATATGTTCCCAACAAAGTAGTGTGTATAGTACACAAAGAATGCATCGCAAAAACATGATTTCTGCTTTTGCCATTGAAAATAATTTGGCGGCACTAGCTGCCTCTCGAGCCTTGTACTCCTTGCACTCATTCCCTACATTAGGTAAGGATGTAGATGGGGTAGACGTAAATTTGGGTATAGCTGTAGATGGAGTAGACGTACATCTGGATTCATCGACCCATCGAAAGAATTCACATTCACTATTTCCCTGCAATACCAAATCTACATCAGTTATTCCTAAAATGATTAGTTGTCACATTATTTTTAAACATAAAACTATAATTACATATACAAACCTTTTTCTTTTTTGGGCAAGCCCAAAATTGACGCCTGGGATTTCTTGATGTCTGTGACGTCCTCAATATGCATCGCCCGGCACCACATTGACACATAGGTGCATTGACCGAAGTCATTGACACTATAACAATATATGGTTGATTAAATACACTTTATAAAATTTTAGAAATTTCACATAATAAAATCTACTCCAACAATCCATGGTTGATTAAAGAGACTTTCTATTTGAAACTGAAAGGATTTAATTAATCTATACTCGAACATAGAAGATGGGGAAGAAAAAAATCCAACAACGAAATGGTGGTGTGAAGACACACCATGCGAAGTTCCCATAATAAATGTAATACACCAAGGAGTAACATCAAAAATATGTGTAGTCATCATAAATATAGATTGTAAGTTGAAATCATGAACAACATGAGTAGTGAACAAGTAATGAGAGTTCATTCAAATACACTTCATAAAATTTTAGAAACTCCACATAATCAAATCTACTTGAACAATCTACTCTAATAATCGATGAGCTCATAAACTAAGCCCAATGCATATATAGTCTTCTTAGGCATAATTGACAAGCCATACTTTAAATTACAATAATGAGTTAAGTTGTCTCTATATACTAGTTTAAGTAGAAGGGCTTGGGCACATTCACTTGAAACCAAGAAACCAAGTTAAATTTCTATTTTTTGAGCTCAATCCAAACCCTAGTTGGGAATTCAACCCTAGTTATGCATTCAATATATGTGAAGGCACCTCAAAGTAAAGAGTTCTCAAGGCTTTAGAGATAAAAGGAAATGCACAAAATGGAATTGTTGAGAATGCCCTAAAAACATTCAAGTAAATGGGCAATTGGGTACAAGTCAATGACAAATTATAACACAGGGTTTAGGGCTTTAGACAAGACTTGTTAGGACTTAGAGGATTTTTATATTTAGGCAAGATTTCAAGGGCTTGACATAGAAAAGAACCCAAAATAATTGGTAAGGGTTCTACCACACAACATGTACAGGCTATTATCTATGACATCTTTCAAAAGGCTAAATTGGTAATTAGTATTTTTATATTTTTTAGAACATTCAATAATTCTAAAAAAAAGTATGAATTTGTTGGAGATGTAATAATAATATTAATATCACTTAACCCATCCATTACTATCAAACAAGTCCTAATTTATATTTGTCTCATTTTCTCTATTAATATGTTCACCTTTGAATATTGTCTAAGAATCACATAAGAGGGACCAACTACAATAGTATCTTTCAACATCTCTTTGAAATAAGGAGACCTTGCCATATGAAGTGGGATGGCATGGGCATAAAATATTTTGATAATTGAATCACTAGTTTCCTCACATCGTCACAAATTCATCAATCCCACAATTGTATTTTTTCTACTTGCAATGGAAATGACCTTTCTCTTCCCTCTATCTCTAGTTGATATATTGGAATTCTTGCTAATAGATGGCAATGTCATAAATGCACGTCTATTAGAAATAATTTGTTGCTAGCTTTCCCCAACTAGCATTGTCATTTCAACTGCTCTTCTAATATTATATTCACACAAAATTTAACCCCATTTCCACTCTCACATGACAAATGATGTTCAACCCCACTAGACCTCCCATAAAAATTAGTTTTACAAATGTGATATAACTATTGCTTGCTACCCTCTCATTTTCAACCTTTTTATTGCTCAAATGGTGGCAAATTGCAAGAAGGGCTTTTTGGAGTTAAAAAGGCCTTTTGCAAACTTCTGAAAAGAGGATGAAGCTTCACATGTTAATGGAGTATTCATCTTCTATAATGTTCTTTTATCACTGACTACAAATATGCATAAATGGATTGAGCTATAGAAAAGAGAGATGATCATTCATCTTTCTTGAGATAATATATGTATAGAACATTCAGATTAATTAAATTCTATTCCTGTGATGCATATAACACATCCAAATTCTAGTTAGTGTGTTGTATATTAGATGTTTGTTAGGCTTGGGATCAATGATCTTCCTGGATACAATTGTGCATCAAATTGTTACAGGTTTGGGTTTCAATTTGGTGGTTCATCAATTTGTTTTTACTTAGGTTGTTATGCCTGGGTGTGGCCATAAAACAATATAAAAAATAGCTATAATTTGTACAAAATAAACAAATTTAACCACAAAAACACAATTGGTAATTGATAATTCAATGCCAAATGTTCAATGATAAGTCAAAGTGATTCAGATTTATGGCAACCATCTAGCATATGTAGAGGTGTAGGGATAGCAAGATAACAACATTTGGACACTTTAACCATTTCAAGCATTGAATGCCACCAAGCACAATGAAACAATTTTAACCATATTTATTGCACATCAGATCAATACAAAATTCAAACCAAACTTAATTTGAAGAGTCAAACATGAAAATAATAAAATTGTAATAATCTTTCACATGTGTATGTTATGTGTGTATATTTGATGATAATCAAACATTTGAATCTATACACACTACGCACAAGTGCATGTGTGTGTGAATCAATATCCTTATAATATTATATGAAGGATAAATCTGAGCTAGCCAACCTAAAATCATACACGAATGTGATTGATTTTACCAACACAATCAGAGTATACCAATTTAAGGCATCTTAAGCAAGCCCGAATAACATGATTGGCCTTGTATCATACAGAATGAGGGCTTCCATAGTAGCATGATTAATACTTTTGTAATTAATATGATACAGATGAATAAACAAAACCAATATAGATAATTAAGATGGTAAGGCAAGTCTAGTCACAGACTTGAGTAAACTAGATACATTTTTGCATGAGCAATGAAGCTTCTTCTGTTGAAACAGTGGTTTAATCTACACGTTTAAAATCATGTGAAATTAGCGTTGCTTCTATGTTTGGGCATAAAATATAGTATAAAGAAGAAAATAGACTAAGGAAGCTTGGAATTAATTGCTACCTAAAATAAAATTAGTCCCAAATAAACATTCACAACCACACTAAACTTGTTAAAGTTTGATTTATTTATGGTACATAATTCCTGATGCTTGGGTGACAGTTCCCCTCTATCCTCAATAATATGGACTGGACCATGTAGGCTTCCTTTGTCAAGACATGTTTTTCTCACATCCAGTGCATATGATGTCATGGGTCAACCAACAAGTCCCTCTCAAGAAGTTCATCCATAACAATGATTTAATATATTGGTTTTCCCAAACAATGAAGTGGGAAACCACTTTTCAGTTGACTCCCCAAAAAAACTCCCTTTATCAAATTGGTAAAATGGTTGCAAAGTGTCAAAAGTAATCTAGGTCAAAGCATGTTTTGGTTGAACAATATAATATTTAAAAGGGGCAGTACTAAAATATTTTCTTAAATGTATCAAATACCCTCCAGCAGTGAATTGAAAACACTGGCAATAAAATAAAAATTGTGGCTAGCTCTCTCTTCAGTCTTCACCTATTAGTTTTGTAGAGGTGAAAATTACTCTTCAAGGCATTGTGTAGTACATTTCATCACTCAAAACACTTCCAATGTTTTAAGTGAAGCACCATCAAAGGAGCTTGCCACAGTCACTATAAAAAGCATATTGCCAAATCAGGCTGGATTTGGTTCATATATGGTTCTTTCCAGATTTTACAATTGACATGGATAGATAGTTTAAAGAATTCTCTTGAGAACACATTTATGAAGTTTTTGATACTTAATAACAAATTTAATTTTTAGAACCTAGTAAATATGGTCAAAACGTAATCTAAAAATCAGAAGATGCTCTTTGGAGGATTTGTGTTAATGGATCCTTGTCTGGGTTCAGGACTCTAGGTAGCAGAACATTATAGAGGAATGGAAATCAGTTAGCATTAAATTCTATTATATGCAATGTTCCATGGTGTTTCTGGGATGGGACAGTTGGATAGCAGGGGACATGTTTTGGGGATGGCAGTCTGAGGGGAGAGAAAGTGCACATTGATCAACGATATAACCACAACATACTAATCTCTTCAGAACAATTGCCAGAAACTAGGTTGCAACTTAAAGGCCCAAGACAGTGGTCTAACCCAACTAAAATAGTCAATATGTTGTTTCCATATAATAGGTTCCAGTAATAATAGTCAGCCAAATGGCTTAGATTGGTGACAGCATTATTCATCACAAAATTCAAGATCTATAGATTTATCAGGATTTCCACACCAATTATTCAATTAAAATGCTAAAAAGCACATTTAGAGCTCATCCAATATCAACAAAACATACGATTTGAGTTTCAACAAAAACATACAATTTGAGTTTCAACAAAACAATGTCACACCGATATCAACTGTATGATTTTGATAAGACAAGTATCTTGGCTAACCTTTTCAATGTTTAAATAACAAGACTTAAAATGAAACAAAAGTAGCTAGAGGTCTGCAAACTTCATTGCAATGTACTACACTCTCTCCTCTTCATTCATTCTCAACAACCCTTTCACTCTATCACTATTAGCCATGAAGGTGTCATATGCCTTTAGCATAGTAGCTTGACTCAAATCAGGGATGCCTTTGAGGGCCTCATACACACTATCTAAGACATAATCTTTATCAGAATTATCCACTTTGATAACAAGAGGCAAATGGAAGTCCTCTTCCATTCTGCAGACACTTTCACAAAGCACATCCAATGAACCAGTCATGGTTGCCTTCTTCTTCTTTCTCCTCATTGATGGTGTTGAAGAATTTGGCTTACCACTTGCACTCGATTGATTGGAATGATATAATTCATCATCCAAATCAGTTGTAGTGTTATTTGCTGCACTCATGTTAGGGACATCCTCATCACAATCCACGTTGGTGGGTCCATCCATATTGAGCCCTTCTTCTGTCTCTTGTGCAGTAGTAGCTACGGTACCTTCAGCTATGTCATTACCCACAATGAAGGCTAGGTCATTGTAGTAATGGAAGGGTTGTCTCTTATAGACTTTGGCACTTTTAAATTCTTTTCTCTACATGTTGTCATGATGAATGAATTAGATCTCTATCTTGTATCCAACTTAATAAGAAGTCAATATTGCTTAGACAAAATATTCAAAAGAGCATGTTACCTTTAGAAGCTCTTCCCACACCATGTCATCAGCATCCACACTTTGAGTAGCCTCATTCCATGCAAACCCACTCATGTTCTTCAACTCTCTCATAACTCTAAAACCTTGCTTCCATCCTTTAAGCTTGTTTTTGAGATGTTCCTTTGACAGACAGCTATTCATCTCACCATTGAACTTCATCTCAATTGTGGTCCAAGCTTCTTTTTTGAAGCCCTTGTTGCATTTCCTTCCAAGGTGAACTTTCTCGTGGAGCAAGTTTAGGAACTTTCATTCCATTTCTCTTGTCCACATAACCTTCTCGGAGGAAGAAGTTGACTGGCTTACTTGAACCTCATCCTCCATGGTTATAATGAGTTATGTGAAAGACATGACCTACACCACATGTTATATGCAATCATTAGCTACATGCAAATGACAATGAATAATAATGAAATAGTCATACAACAGTGCCATATAATCCAAAATATTGCATTTTTGCATGATATCCAGTAATATGTAATATATGTCTTTATTATCCATTCTCATTTGCATGTAGCTAAGTATGCATATATATATGGTGTACTATGTTCAGACAGTCATGCGAATTGTAAACTATGAGAAATCAAAGAGAAATCAAAAGTTAATAATATCAGATTTCCACAATCCATATTTAATTGCAATTGCATTTCTGGATTCGATTGTGTATGTTTTTAGCATCAACGTTTCGAATCACACTCCATGATCCACCATCCTTGCTCTCTCTTTTTCCTGATGATGGATCACAGAGTGTGATCCAAAATGTTGATGCTAAAAACATACACAATCAAATCCAAAAATGCAATTGCAAATCAAAAGTTACAACTTAGAGTTGTAAACTATGAGCACACATAACTATGAAATTAGAGTTACAAATCAAAGTTCTAAACTATGAGCACACATAACTATGAAATCAGATTTACAGATCAGAGTTCTAAACTATGAAATCAGAGTTGTAAACTATGAGCACACATAACTATGAAATCAAAGTTGTAAACTATGAGCACACATAACTATGAAATCATAGTTACAAATTAGAGTTGTAAACTATGAGCACACATAACTATGAAATCAGAGTTACAAATCAGAGTTGTAAACTATGAGCACACATAACTATGAAATCAGAGTTACAAATCAGAGTTGTAAACTATGAGCACACATAACTATGAAATCAGAGTTACAAATTAGAGTTGTAAACTATGAGCACACATAACTATGAAATCAAAGTTACAAATCAGAGTTGTAAACTATGAGTACAGATAACTATGAAATCAGAGTTGCAAATCAGAGTTGTAAACTATGAGCACACATAACTATGAAATCAGAGTTACAAATCAGAATTGTAAACTATGAGCACACATAACTATGAAATCAGAGTTATAAATCAAAGTTACAAATTAGAGTTGTAAACTATGAAATCAAAGTTGTAAACATGCATATCACTGTATCTGCATTAAAGCACATTAAAGAACAAAGAAAGGTCTTCTAAAACTACAACTATTGTCTACGTCTGTAGTCTTCCCACATCCTACTTGCTATATCATCTCTAAACTTCCCCCAATCATCCCTATCACGCTGACTCAACCCATATGTCTCAAGTATTGGTACATTTATCCCATCACGATCATCATCCTCTTCAATAACCACTTCAGATGGAACACCGTCCTCTATAGTAATGAAGTTGTGCAGTATGCAACATGCCAAAACAATACATGCTTGTGTCGTGATTGGATAAGACGTTGCATGCCTTAGGATAGGAAAACGCTACTTCAAAATGCCAAATGTACGCTCTATTGCATTTCTAAGAGAGGAGTGTTGGTGGTTAAACAACTCTCTTGGGCTGTTTATAGGGTTTTCTCTTGAAAAATCCTTTAGGTGGTAACGTGTACACCGGTAGGGTGTGAGAAATCCTGGTACATTTGGATATCCAACATCGACTAAATAATATTTTCCTACAAAATTAAATATATTGTTAAACCGTGAAACATTTATCATTTTCTTCAGTAAACATACAGTGTGAAATGGCATACCAGGGGGAACTACAAGTGAATCAGCTCTATTGAGAGCCGAAGCTAGAACACAGCTATCTGTAGCAGACCCTTCCCAACCAGCAAGAATGTATTGAAACTTATAATCAAAAGAGGAGACGGCCATAACATTTTGTGACAAGTTTCCTTTTCTATCCCTATATTTACATTGTAATTCGACATCGACAATAATCAGTATATGGGTTCCATCAATTGCTCCAACACAATCCTATAGATACAAAAATTGTAGTCAAGAAACACACAGTAATAAGATTAACATCAAGGCAAAGAAATTTGTAGCACTAGGGGGTTTACCTTGAAGTAAGGATCAAAACGTTCCTTCCCACTAATTTCAGGAGGAGTGTTTGGAGTAGGTGGTAGGATATAATCCGCATGGAGTGCTAAGATAGTTGTCAAGGCCTTGTGGAAGTATCAGCTTACTGTCTCTCTAGAGTGACCAAAGTTGTGGGTAGTCTTACGATTCCTTAGATTTGTGGCCAAGGGTGTGGAGGAACATGACTAATTGTTCTTCTACTGTCATGCTCATCATATCTGATAGGCTTCCTTTTTGCCTTACAAGATTGGCTAGCTGAAAGAAGGTTGTTGAAGTCATGTGAATTTGGTCGTGACAATGCAACTCATTCGAATGAATAATGCATTTATAAAAACCACTTCTATCACTTCTTTCATTATGCTTTGTTTGCCTACCTTGAAGCAAGGACACCGCTTTGGCTACTCCAAGGATAGCAAGAATAAGTTCCCAAATACGAGCAATTCTACTCTTTCAACAAATGCATCCTTGAATGTTTATATTGTTGGTAATATCCATCCCTGAAAAGTACATGACAAAGAAGGTTTGAGGTACAAAATTGACAGTCATAGGCAGCAAGAGGACAAGCCAACAAATCCTAGTTATTATCTATAGCAAATAGTCAAAAATCCTATTGAACCAACAAAATGAGTACATGTACATAGTAAAATATAACCATACATTTAGCTCTAGATGAGATGGACCATCCATGATAGAAGAAATTACTCACATGATCTGATCTAGAAAATATTCAAGCTAACATTAAAAACTATGTCTTCCACTATATTAGGATGTCTAAGAAATTCATTCTTCCAAGATAGGGGATTCTCATAAAGTTGAAACACCATGACTTCATACTCTATTTGAAATAGTCGACTTTATATTTTTTATATTTATAAAAATGATGAAATTTATTACCAAATTTGAAAATAGATTCGTGGTTCAGAAGATTATTAGTTTAGTCTATATTACCTATGTTACTACACTCAACAAAACAAACAAGTATCAATGTTTGGTTTTTGTTTTTCTGATTGTGTATTTAGAATCCAAATTTACACTTCTAAAGTCAATATAATATATTCCAACTTTATATAATATATTCTGAAAGACAAAGGCAAATTTGAAAAGGTGGAATTTGATTTTGAGGGCCAAATTCTGGTTTTTTCATTGCCCATTTTGAAACTCGTCGGGTCTGCATTATGATTTATTTGTTTTGGCGTCCACTTTCTACACTTTCTCGTATGCTTGGAAAATTATTAGGTATTCTTTGCAAACATTGTTTATAGCCACCATCACTGGACACAATATACTTGTTTGTTTTGCTGAGTGTAGTAACATAGGTAATATAGACAATAAACTAATAATCTTACTAAAAATTCTGAAAGACGAAGGCAAATTCTACACAATACCACCATTATCAATGACATTGTTTGGAATAGATAAAGAACACACTAATGTGTTTGAATTGAGAGGCTTTCCCAACTACTAAAATATGAAGCATTGGGAACAGGGGACTTCACATTTGAAATGAACATGTTTTGGTTGTGGGTACAGTGTTTTTCATCATAGCAGAGTTTGTAAAGGTACCTGATGTCTAAAAGTTCACTTTCACACTAGCACTCAAATTTATTCTATCAAATACTGCATTCTTCTCTTCTTGGTCATTAGAGGCCATGAGGCCTAATTTCATAAACTAGAAATTTCAGGCTACCTAATACTCTATTTGAAAGTTTGGTACGCCATGTGAAGTGAGGAAAAAATAGAGTTTGATGTCACCATTAGAATTTGTAACACTAGACCAACACAAATCACAAGCATAGGAGCGTGGGATTTGGTTGAGGGAAAAGAATGATAACAAGGTCAATACAAGGGAGCGTGGAGGCTTGACAATTATCAAGTACGAACAACCAAGGCATTAAAATCTTGGTGGCTTGACAATACTTAGTCTTATTCTAGGGACAAATATGAAACTCACAATAAACTAACTTGTCCCTTTTTGCCTTCTTGATTTTCCTAGTGTCATTTCTTGTGATTGAAGTTCCTTGGTTGGTTGCTTTTCTATGAACTCGCCCTTCACCTTGGGATTTTATCTTTAGCAGATAGAAATGTCTCCAAAGTCTTAATATTTATGAAAGCATTTACACCTAAGTAAAATGGTGTAGACATCAAGTTTTGGAAACATGATGCTTACCTTTTATCTTAGATGTTGAGTTTTGGTGATAATGCATGGAGTCATTGATGTAGTCTTAAAATTAGTCTTTTTTCTATCAAAAGAGTTGCCATTATATTTTTTATTCATACATGGCTTTAAAGATATACTATTAGTGTAATATTATATTTACTCATAAGCATATTTAGGATATTAGTAATATATCATTATTTTCATATTGGTAGTTGATAATGATGTGTACATTGTGATTTGAGGTACACAAGTGTTACTACTATTCCATCAATTTTCAATTGATTCTATGTAATTAGGTTCCACCTTTGTTCAATCAAGGTCACCTTTATTTTTGTTAGATTGGGTGAATTGATCTATTGGTTGGAAGTTCAACTCGTGGTCTTATAATTTGAAATAGTCTGTATTGTTTTTAAGACATTTTAATTTTGGTAGGGCAGGCAACCAAGTGGTCTGTTGTGCATATGTAGTTTGTTCACCTTTGGAAAGCTTTATTGCAATGCTTGAAATCTTTCATGTAATGCTCTGTTGAATGATTCTGATATTGTTTTTTGGTTGCTACTCCACATCAATTTGTTGGGTCTTTATTTATTTTTTCCTACTTTACTTCTGAAAACCCTGTGTAACAAATGATACAACAGATTATCATGATAAATATTTTTGGCATTGGTCCAACACTTTTTGGCATATATAAAGTGAAAAAGGAAACTGTTGTCTGTGCTCTATGTGGAAGTAAGCTCACCCAAGTAATGCCAGCAAGAAGAATTGAACCAAGAAGGAAAGAGTAAGAGGTGGTCGCTCTTTCCTGTACACAAGGTCAAATAGTTGGTGGTTTAGCATATTCCAAACATTGTTTTCAAAATCAACTGTGTATGTTTTTATATTAATATTTTGATCGTATTAGTGATCTATTGTTAGGAAAAGATTGTAGACATTAGTTATATTCATAATTTTTTTAGACTTTGTCAACAATCCAATTCTTTACTTATTCTAATGACAGATCATTGAAAAATGATCTTAACCTTAGATACAAAAATATGCATAGTTGATGATTCTGAAAACAATCTTTTGAATACTACATGAACTATAGAAAACTTATGCCAAGTTAGTCACTATTGAAAATTCTCGAGTCCAACATCTGTGAAGAAAGAGGAAAATGAAAAAAAAATAAAAATTTATTGTTGTATCGATGTTTCTTATCATATTTAAGATCTCATCAGAAAGAAAAAAGTGAAGAAACATATTATAGACATATTAGTCATACCATGTTTCATTTTAAGACTTTGTTTGCAATCCAATTCTTTATTTTCAACATTTTAATAACAGATCATTTTAATGATCTTAAACATCCATATCAAAACATATAAGAAATCTTTCAAACACTACATGAACTTATACCAGCCAAGTTAGTCACTACTGAAAATGAGAGTCCAACATGTGTGCAGAAAACTAAAAAGCTTACTTTTCAAGAAAATAAGCACAAGGGGCAAGCAGGAGCAGGGCAATGATGTTCCTGTAGATAGGAAAGATGATCTTGCTTACTCCCATGTTAAGTGCGGCTCTGGATATGATGTGAAAGCTAGCATAGCTAAATTGCAGACCAAGCATAGCAACATGCAGTTGAGCTCTCTCTAGCATAACGAACCTCCTCACAATATCCACCATGGTGCATAGAGCAACACAGTCAAGAACCCCTGAATTACAAAGTTACACAACAACCCAAGTAATGAGACTTCGACACAAGAGTAATGGCTATCCCAGCTTTTTTTTAAAGAGAAAAAGGGAGTGAGATAAGGAAAATGCAAGCCCTAGGGTTCAAAAAAAAATTCCTTCTTTTCTTCTTCGCTCGCAGTCCCTTTCGCAAATGCACACTTCTACATTGAAACAATGTAGAAAGCTTTCTTCGACACACACATTCATGATAGCAACAATGCAATGCACTTGGGCTATGAGATTGAGTTAGGTAGTATACCCTAGGACCAGTATGCCCTAATGCATACAAAAGTGTATTCGTGCAAAAAACTTGAGAAGACATTTATTTGCAAATAACCTTAAACATAAAAACCCAGCAAGCTCTAAACAAAAAAACCAGAAAGCCCTAGTCTGAACAAAGTATTGCATACCAGAGTTGTGATGCAGCTTTGAAGATTGATGTCAATGCCTCTTTGAAGACTATAGTCAATGCCACTTTGGATATCGATGCCCAGCTTGTGTCCAGCGATACCGGCTATAAACAATGTCTGCAAAGAATACCCAAAAAAGCATACGAGCAAGTGTATAAAGCGGATGCCAAAACAAATAAAATCACAATGCGGACCTAATGAGTTTCAAAATGGGCATTGGAAAAACTGTAATTTTCCCTCAAAATCGAATTCCACATTTTCAAATGGAAGATGTTAATACTCATTTTGAACCAAAATGACCATTAACATATTCCTATTCCATTTTCATATTCCACTCCCAAATTGAGGATTCGACAGAATCGACAATAACAAATGCCAATTCCAAGCTAATTCCCGCTACCAAACGGGCCCAAAATGTATTAAAGAAATACTGGACAAACTCCGATGAGTGTAACTTATTATCACTCATATAGAAATGGTACTCTCTCAATATTTTCCGATCCTCTTATGTACTATTAGGTGCATGTCTATAGACAATATGAACAAAAATTGTTACTTGCACTGAATTATAATATTGTGGTTGGATCTCATCTTGTGGTGCAAGCGTTTAGTTCTCTATAAAGTCAACAACTGATAGTATACTACCAATTGGAAATGTATTCTTGCATATGTGAAATTGTCCATCAAGCCATCTAGAATTGTGAGAGTGTTTCACATATTTAGGTATGACCTTACTCTTGAATTCATTCATAAAAGCATTAACACTAAGTTTTTCAGTTATTAGGTCGCACCGTTTTCCAACTTTTCCATCCTTTAATGGATACTCAACAATTTTAAATTTTTGTACATCAACTAATTGTTGTCCAAAATCAAATGAAATATTTTCATGCAAACATTCATCTAACAATGTAAGATTGCCACATACATCACATACACCAGAAACACATGCATTCAAAAAATAAAATTGCTCATTAGGTGGGTTACAAAATAAATTTGATATAAACTCCTTTACAGTTTCAGGTGGTATATTTATACCACATTCCTACAACATTTCATTAGTATGCATAGTAGAACGTATAGATCGAAAAATATCATAATGATAACAAAATTGAACATGATTTTTGCAACAACAGGTGATTATTTCTTTATTAATCCTTACATACCATGGTTTACATTTTTCAAAAGATATTTGACTAATACTAATAGTTAACACTTTATCATCCACAAATTTTTTATACAATTTTGTTTGAGTCATATCTAAAAGGTGTTTTGGATGTGGATCATGAACTTTTGAACTAACTCTTAATTTAAGAACATCTCTGGCATTAGGGGATACTCTTGTATTATCGTGCCAAAATTTTTCAATCAAAGTTTTGACTTCACCAGTAAGTTTCATGTCAGACCTTGGGAGTCTGCCACTGAAGGTCCATAAATGGTTTGTCAAATCACTGTCAAAGTTAACTCTTCTCTTTATAGCTCTTGTTAAATTTTTATGATTAATATTAAGATATCCACTTATGTTTGAAATCATTCTTTTATCAGTATTAGTTTTGTTTACTAAAGCTATTGTTATTGCTCGTCATGCCACATTACTATCTTTAGAATGACTTTTCTTTCCAATTGTATCAAAGGCACTAGCAACAGTTGATACAACTTGTTTTAGATACTCATCCTTCTTCTTAGTTTTCACATAAATGCCTAACCTCTTCATCACTTTTCGCATTTTAGACATTTTAATTAATTGTAACATTAATTGACATTGAAACCCAAATTTCTTATTATAAAAAAATTGTCTAAACAATCTGCTTGCATGTGTCTTAATTTGTCTCGATGAAACCAAACCATGCAGATTGTCTAACACATCAATTTTTAATTGAAATTGTTCATTTATTTCATTATCATTCAAATGAGTTTCTTTCTCAATCGGTGTTTCTATGTCTACATTTACATTGTTGATTTCAATCTGAATTGGTGTTTGATTTTCAGTTTCTATTGGGGTTTGACTTTCATTTTCTTTATCATTATGATTAACATTACTAATTTTTGAAATTTCACGTGCAATTAAATTTGTTAATCTATTTTCAGGAATAAAATTTAAATCATTTCTATTGTAACCTACTTCTAGCAAATCATGAACATCTTTATCAGAATAAGTTGTAACAATTGGATGTGAAGACATACCTGTATCGAATATTGGATTAGAAGATGCACCTAATTTTGCTTCTTCAACCTTTGCATTCATTATGGTGTCTTCATTGTCCTCCTCTTTTGAAACAATTATTCAACTCAATGCTCCAACATTATTCGGGTTTCAAAGTCTTTCTCTTCTTTCTCGTTGTCATTTTGCCTCCTTCTCTCTATTTTATGCAATCTCCTTAGGTGTTAGAACCTTTGTTGACCTCTTTCTACATTGGTTTGGTCCCATTTTTGCACCAAAATTTGAGTTCAAACAATCTTTTTTGAATGTAAGATCCAAAATAAGATTAAAAAAAAAGAATGTTGGTAGAAATATTCTCTTTGTCTGTTGTGAATCGATACAAAATAGATTGAAAAGTCATAAATCATTAGATCAGACCCACAGTTTGGTTTTTTTTGCTTGCAACGACTCTTTATGAAACGGGCACCCATTTTTAGTTTCAAAAAATGGGTGCTCGTTCCGTTTTGTAAATCTATGAGTGGGAACCTTACCTCCTGGCTTGGGTTTTGGTTTGGGACAAGCTTGGTGGGACCAAGCCTGTGCTTGACCCTGCAAAAAAAGGCTAAGGCATTACATAGTAAAATTTCTGCCTTGCCATAATTTTTAGGACAACTTCCTGAATAAATTTTTTGATAAAATGAAAACCCATTTTAGCTCTTATTGTGCAGATTATAAAAATATAAATTTTATAGTGATATGATGAATGTTAATATTTATAAAATATTTATTAAGCCAATGTGGTACCTAAACTTGAAATACCAAGGTTAACTAAAACTTTAATAACTTTTTTAATTTTTTGTTTTTTGAAAAATGAGTTATATGTGACCAAACTACATAGAATTCTTTTCAAATTAATTTTTTTTTTTTAAAAAGTGATTTTATCATCAAATTATGGTGTCCTTACACTAGAGGTTTAAAAAATGTACTTTATAGTCAATTAAAAATTAATCAAAAAAAAATATTCAATAAAAAAATAAGATAAAATATTATGACCAATCTTCAGTGTTTTAGGTACCTTTTTCCCAAAAGGATTCCCAAAAATACATTCATTTACTTCAAAAAAGGGTGTTCGTACATGCGTGAGGTGTGATCTTGAAACAGGCACTTTGAAAAAGTGGTTTTTAAACATGCATACTAAAATTCAATTTATACCATGTGGGTATTGAAATAAATTACATATTTGAAAACTAGATTCCGAGCACTAAATTTTATATTACTGAAGTTTTTCAAGATTCAATCTTTAAGTGCTTCAAATTTGGACATCAATTGATAGAAATTTTGAAAAACAGAGAAAACACTTCCACTTTTTGGCCAAAAGTGGGACTCAACTTCTTGCAGCCACCCTTCTATTTTTGTTGTGGTAGATGTGTTTTCAAAGATGTCAAATTTCATTCCTTGTAGGAAAATGTTAGATTTTGTTTATATAGTTGATCTATTCTTTAGAGGAGTTTTGAGATTGCATGGGTTGCCTAAGACTATTGTTTTTGAATGGGATAGTAAGTTTGTGGAATACTTTTGGAAGACACTTCAGAAGAAGATGGGTACCGATTTGAAGTTCAATTCTATATTTCATCCACAAATTGATGAACGAACAAAATTTGTGAATAGGATTTTGGGTAATTTGTTGAGATGTCTTGTTGGAGATAAACCTGGTAATTGGGATTTGGTTTTGGCACAAGAAGAGTTTGCATATAACAATTCAATAAACCAAAGTATAGGTAAAACACCTTTTGATATTGTTACCAGTATGCATCCTAAAGGGATATTAGATATTAAAGATCTTGGCATAGAAGAGAAGAGAAGTGTTGAATCATAAGGATACGTTGAATTAATGAAGACTTTTCATGATGAGGTGAAGTATAATTTGGAACATAGTAATAAAAAATATAAGGATACAACTGATTGATCTAGGAAATATAATAATTTTGAAGTTGGTGATGAAGTTATGATTCATTTGAAGAAAAGGAAGATTTCTTGTTGGAACTTATAGTAAGTTGAAGATGAATAAGTTTGGACATTGTAAGATATTGAAGAAGTTTGACAGTGGTAATACTTTTGAGGTTGAGCTACTGGTTAACATGGATATATCACCTATATTTAACATTGTAGATTTTTATGAATATCATGATTCAGATGATCAGATAGACATGAAATAGGAATGTCCTAAGAAGAAGACATAGGAAATTGAGAAGATCTTGGATAGCAAAATTAGAAGGAACACAAGAGAAAAGGATTACATGAAGTACTTGGTTAAGTGGAAGAACATATCGATTGAGAATGTTATTTGTATTTGTCATTCTAAGTAGGATCATTTGGATTCTTCAGGTTGTTCAGAAGCTTTGATGCAGAGCATAAATTTTATGAATCCTAGGTGTATGATATAGGAGCATATTGGGTTCACCACAATCTTACATCACCCAAAAATAGTTTTTTATTATTTGTTCTTGTTTACTGGCTAGAGAGATCATGCATAATGATCATTCATTTATTGATATCATGTGTGCAGTTGTACAATCTTATAATTTGAGACCTATATGGGATCATCTTCCTATGAACGCACCTCCTAATAATCGTGGATGCTCGAAACCTTATCCATTTCCTATTCCTGTGTAACATGTTCATATCTTGCTTTGACCTATTTGGAGATTCGATATGTAGTTGTTGATCTTTGGTTTTGGTCATTGCGATCATGGCGTGTGGTTTGTAGATCATTCCCTATGATTATGCTCCTTATGGTTTCCTTTTCTTGGATCTTGTGTTAGGATTAAGTAATACTGAGAGGGGGTGAATCAGTATTACAACACTTCAAATTAAACTTAAACCAATTACAAATAAACCATATGAATTCTAAAATGAAAATAACATAAACACATAACACATATTTCATAACACCATTATTTGTTTTCGAGGAAACCCTAGCCAAGGAAAAACCCCGATGGGGATGGTACCCACAACTATGCACTAAAATATAGAATCCCTGTTAGGAGATCTAGCCCTGTTAAGAGCTAAGTATTACATAGTACATTTCCTTGTGAGAGGAATAGAAAACCCTATTAGAGGTATACAAAAACTCTGTTAAAGGTGTGGTGAGCTTACAACTCTTACAATCAAAATTTTATTATAAAATTCACATCCATCATACATACATGTCTATCACACTTATCACTTCCACAAAACACTCTATACTTACATCAATTCTACCATCCAGTCGGCTGTCAAATACAATATGAAACATAACAATTACTTATACAAATGATAAATGTAGAGTCAACAATCTTGTATTACCAAAGTGTTGGCAATAGCTAACTTGCATCTGACTTAGCATGTTACCATTCCATCTAGCCTTCCCTCAATCATCGCGACTATTCATATACCTTGTTTCATTGCTTCTCTGTCTTCACATACCTTCATATCACTGTATCTTACTAATATCAACACCAAAACATGTACGACCTTAACTGAAGGTCCTAAATATCCAAACATGTCTTCCTCTAAGTTCACAAGCCATTATATATCATATATCACCTTTGCTGACCAAAACAATACTGCAAAATATTGTAACTTTGATTATGTACTTAGTCATTTTCATGATTGTGTCTCCAATACTTATACTCACTTCATGTGATCACTCCAACATAAGTTTTTCCATAAATTAAAACCCTTAAGTGATCCCTAGTGCTCTCAAATCATCACTTACCAACATCTTGTTTACCTTTTTAGGCCAATCCTATTTGTTGTAGACATTTCCTATTCTTGAGGAATGTAATTCTTTCTTTGCAAACTTAGAGGCATTACCTATATGTAATAACTCAATGTATCTTTAGAGGTAGATCTATTAAATAGATATTTGGTTCATGAAACATGGATCTAAGACTTTGGCATATCAGTAATAGGATTTGAGATTTATTTCTTTATATGTGATCGTAACTGGGAAGGCCTGATAGCCCGATGTGTATGTTGTTTTCTTTCTTGTGTACTCTAGTTGTATGATTGGTCATATCCTATGAGAATTCATCAATCTTAACTATGTCAAAAAATATATAAAATATTGAAAGGAAAGTTATATTAGAGAAGGTATGTATAATGATATGAGTATAGAAAAGATCTAGTGGTTGACTCTTCTTTGCATGTACTCTCTATAGTGTAGGTATTTATACAAAAAGGGTGTAAACTAGGCTTCATAATATGCTAACAAGTGTCACATGTATATGTCTCTATAGACACCTAAAATTGACACCTTGTCAATTCATGTTAGTTTTTCCATAATTGATCATTTGTATTTGACTAATTATCCCCATTTTAACCCCTACATTAATTAAATAGAATTTTATATTTTAATCAATATTTCTCACTAGCCCTGTTATCCTCATTCTTCATCCAAAATCATTTCTTATTGTCATTTCAAAATTATAACCTTCATAAATTTTTATTTTATTTTATTTCTTTCATAGTTATTTTTCATTTACATCAAGTACAATAAAAAAGATACATGATCAACATTATATAACAAATGTATATTTTGATAATCCCATGCACCAATAACATTATTATTGCATTTCTCTTTGTCACAATCAAAAACTCTAATGGGGGATCCACAACAGGTGCAATGTTGGCTGCATCATCCCAACTTGGCCCACTCTTTTCTCTTTGTTCTCTAATCCGTGTATTTTCTTTCTCAATATCAATCTAGTTGTCCTTGGTAAATTTATTGAGGTTCTCCAACTCTTCCTAGTTTAGCATATATGTGTAGGTGTCAAAGTAATTTGCCGACTAGATGTCTTGTTTGTAAATTATCATGGCACCTTCTCTCACCAAAACCATGAATCTATCTTTTGGTACCTCAAGCATTGTGGATACCTATGACATGATATAAAATTGTGTGAGTTTAAGATTAAACTCAGTAAGGTCTCATTTCCTATTTTGGAAGACTTCCTAATTTCTCTATTTCTATATGAACCACAAAACTTCAACAGTTAGAACAAACCATAATTTATTCATCTTAAAATCAAAGGCTTAAAAAATTAACAAGAATTTCATGTCAGGATAGGCCAGGTCTAGAATTACATCTAATAGGCTAACCGATAAAGAGAGACCAAATTTTACAAGCAAACTTGCATTAAAAAAATAGATGTTTAAAAGTTTCAGGACAATTGCAAATAGAACAAATTAGATGTTCAATGCCAATAGAAGAAAGAATAGACCCTACAACAAGTTTTTTTAATAGTAAAATCCAACAAAAAAAATTTCTTGGGCTCAAGAGGGGAGTGCCAACATAACTCAAAAGCAATGTGTCATCTAGAGATCGACCAACTACAACCCCATATTTGATTAATCCCACTAAATATATCATTATCTTCTTTCAGCATTTTGTAAATCTGCTTAGTGGATATATCAAATAAAAGATTACCATCAGACCACTTCAACTGATCCATAAAATAAATATTGTCCATAATCTCACCTGGAAAGAACCTTCTTGTAGCTTTGGAAATTAAAGTGTAATTTTTATTTTTAGAAATAGGAATATCAAACTTACCACTAATTTCTTCCTAGGATCCCATTTGGTTGCCAATCAGAATATCTCAGATGAGAAAGATACCCTTTGCATTCCATAGCTTGGTTGAACAACATTGCTTTAGAGCCAGTGTTTATCATCAAGATAGATTCCCCACCAAAGAGAACTGTCAACAATAGCGTATGTAGGATGTCTCCCAATAACATTCTTGGAATAGAGCATAGATCTTGCTTGATACCATGCTTTCCACAAAGAAGAGAATACATTAGAACCAAATATCTTGATGTCAAAATCATCAAAGACAATGTCAAATAGGGGGTATCTTTCTATTGCTTACCTTTTTTTTTTTATGGAGGATCTCTGTAAACTATTCCTCACAATAACTTTCCAGGGTTTGTTGCCCCTATAGGGATTTGAAAATATATTTAGAGGCTAAATCAACTCCATGATATTTTGAATGTATGAGCCCAAGGCATCCCATCTCTCTTGGTCTGTAGCACCAATACCAATTTACACAATGTCTTTTCTTGTGTCCCCTACCATCAGGCCATAGAAAATCTCTCAGGATTTTGTCTATTTTATTGGTTCGATATTTTTCAAATATCCATGAAGATACATAGTAGATCGCATGAGAAGCCAACACTTTTTGTACCACTTGCACTCTTCCAGCTAATGACAACATGTGTGCCTTCCATTTGAAATGTTTTTTTTCAATGTTATTGTATATCCAAGACCACATTTCCTTAATAAAAGGGTCAATTCCAAAAGGGATGCCCAAATACCTATTATGGTTGAGGGCCCTACCCATATCCATCCTCTCATATGTAGCCAATCAGGAGCCTCTTCATTCCATCCAAACACCATGGATTTATGAGGATAGATTTTTGTTCCAGATGTTAGGAAAAATATTGTAGCCTATTTAGAACATTGTCAAAAATTTCCTCAAATAGTTCTACAAACAAAGATGTGTCATATGAAAATTTCTAATTTATCAAATCTTCCTCATTAGGAAGTGATATTCCTTTCATAGGGGGTCCAAATTCTGATGATCTAAGAATACAATACAAAGCATCAACAACAACCAAAAAAGTGTCGGAGCAATAGGACAACCTTGCCTAATAGATATTTTAAGAGGGGTGGGATTTGATATTTCTCCATTTACATCAATAATAGTAGATGAATCTTTAAATAGGATGCCAATCCAACTACAGATATATGAGGGGAACCCAAATGCTTGGAACGTGTTTATAAAAAAAGGCCAGTCCACTATGTTGTATGCTTTTTCAAAGTCAAGTAGTACCCTGGCTACATTTTTTTGGTCAACCTTGGACCAGTGTATTTCTTCCCAACTAGTGATAATATTTTCTGATATGCATCTCCCTTTAATGAATCATGTTTGAGTGGAAAATAATATCTTATTAAGGATGTTAGTAATTCTTCTGGTAAGAAGTTTTACAATAATTTTATAACACAGATTCAATAATGTAATAGGCCTCCAGTTTCTTACTTGAGTCTTATATCCGCTTTTGGGAAGCGACTTAGTGACTCCTTTGTTTATTTTTTCTCTAAGATAACCCTTCTCAAAAGCATCTTCATACAAATCCAAGAGTTTGATACTGATCCACTCCTTTTTTTGTTTGTAAAATTTAATAGGGAATCCATCCAACCCCAGAGATTTCCCATTTTCTATTGAACTGATAGCCTCTTCAATTTCTTTTAGTTTAATTCTTTGATTTAGAAATTTTGCATTTTCTTAGGATACTTTTTTGGGGATTAATTTTATAGATTGTTGCAAAGCTCTCTAATTATCTTTCCCATGTTCTAAGGAAAACAATTCCTTATAAAAATTTTAAACAATGCTCATGATTTATTTGTTATCACTATTAAGCCCATTATTTATCTGGATACCACTAATCAGCTCTCTATTTTTCTTTTCTCTAATGAGATTGAAAATTATTTAGTCACTATATCACCCTCTTTGAGCCAATTCATCTTTGCCCTAATTCTATGTCCTTGTATATCATAATTTTGAATCTTTCTTAATTGCAATTTGGTGTGGATCAACTCTTCCTCAAGTCCTTATCATTACATTTAATATGTAGGATCTTTTAGTGTCATTCATCTTTTTTTGAAATTATTGTTCCTCGTATTTCCTATCTTTGGCTTCCTTCTTACCTACTATTTGAAAAACAATTCTCCATACTTCTATCAAGTTATCCCATTGATCTCTCTATGAGCATCCTAAGTTGCAAAATTTAGAGAGACTAGTCACCATTCTAATTTCCTCATTAGTATATTGATCTTGAAGAAGGGAAATATTAAGTTTTAACAAGTTCTTATTTTTGTGTTTGTTGTTATGGGTCAGTTGATCCTCAATGAGGATAGAAGCAAAAATAAGAGAGTGATCTGAGATACTAGTCAGGAGTACTCTAATAGGAGATTATCCAGGATGATGGAAAAATAGAAATCAAAAGAATCCACATACATTATATCAAGTCTATAATAGATTCTTTGTCTATTGGTTTGATTATTGCACCATGTATACCAAATGTCATCAAAACCCTTCTTCTTGTTTTCCACTGGGTCACATAGATCAAATATTCTTTTAAAATTTTCCCAAAAGAAAAATTAGTTTTCTCTCTATGTATGTTTCACTCTACATTTCTCATCACTATTCTCGACCATGTTGAAGTCCTCCACAATGATCCAACTAGCAATAGGGAGATTATTAACCATATAATACCAAAGACTGGCTCCCTCTCTGTAGTCATTGGGAGCATCTATCTTATCTGACCACTGAGGTCCAATTAACATATCTACCCCTCCTTTACCTCTATCATGATCATAATACAGACAAGTGGCTCTATCCCATATAAATTTAAGTGTGTTGAAAGCATGGTACCCTATAAAATTGATCTCTTGCAGACATATAATGTCTTTTTTGTGCAATTTGTTATACTACTTTTTGACTGCATACTTCCTATCAGCATTTCAAGACCCCGTACATTCCAACTATGGATGTTCATCATCATGGTTTATTTAAAGAGGGTTTTTTTATTTTTGTAAAGTCTATTAAAGCACTCAGGAATGTCAGATCCTTTTAGAGATGGTTTTCCTTTCAACAAATTTCCTCTTCTTTTTTGAGCTCTTACTAATAACTTTTGTGAATTGACCCTCCCAATCTTCTAATATTTCATTTTTGAGTATTATTCAAATTCTCTAGTGGATAAAACATGGGCTCAGAGGGGATATTTCTCTATTCCAAGGAATATTGTTCGAGCCTCCTAAATTTTTCTGCTTTCTCATTAATACTTTCTAGCGTAATTTGTTGCACATTATTCCTAATGGGGGAATCATCTTTCTACTTATCTCTAGGTACCGACAAATATTGTGGCTAAAAATTAAAGGGTTGGGGTATAACAATATATTTGGAACTATTTGTGGGTACAACTTTAAAATCCTCTTCAAAGAGAGGGTTTGGCAAGGTAACAAACTTTCCCTCTAGTTTATCCAAAGTACCTTTAATAGAATCAACATGTATAGAAATCTCAGGTGAGGGTTAGTCACATCTTTCCCTCTTAGATAGAGGGAGGTTTTCCTTTCCAATATTTTCTTTATTTACTAAAGGATTCCCAGAATTTCTACTATTGGTCATCACATTGAAGGCTTGCTGAATATTTTTTAAAGATGGGCAATCCTGCCTTGTATGCCCGTTGAGTTTGTAATGAAAGAAAGCTCCAATATTTCCAAGTAAAACTATTTTGCAAGATAATATTTCCCCTTAAATGTCAATAGACATCATCTCAAGAAAAATAATCTTAGGTTCTAAAGAAATGAGAATTCTTGCATTAGGATGCGGGAGGGTAACCCTTGAATCCTCAATTTGGAGGACTGAGGCCAATGACTTTAACATCTATAGGATAAAGGTCTAGAATTCAGGTTGGAACCCTCTCAATTTGACCCAATGTGGGGATGACCAAGCAATCACCTGCTCAACATTTCCTTTAGGAGACCAAGGAAAGGCCCTAAAAAGGGTCTAACCGACATTCCAAAATTCCTTTCTTGCATACCATGAGATTTAAGAAAGATAACAAATAATCCTTTTTGAATCATTCTACTAAAAATCATAATGAAGCCAAGATTTTTTCCCTACACATTGTTAAACCAATCATTCAAAGATTTCCTTGCAGGTAAAAATTTATTATCCATGCAAACAAAGAAAATAGGAATATTTCTTAAACAAGATTGTTTAGATTTTATAGCTTTTACCATATCCTCATTTAGAGATAATTAAAGAGTTTTCATCTAGGTGATGAGACCTTACCATCTTCTTCCCCTCTAGGGTTTGTATCTTTTACATGGCCTCCATCTCCCACTTGATGTCGATTGGTACATGGTTCCATTCCTCTGAGTGTTCCCATAATTAGTTTTCTAATGAAGTTTCCATCAAAGAAAGCAGAAGCTAGACACTTAGATGACAATTGTTCAACCACCACTACCTTATACAAAAGTTTAGAGGTGTCTACATTTGATTGAGAAAATCTATCATTATTAATTTCTATGTTAATACCCCTCTCCTTCCCATCATTACCACTTACATCATTCCCTACGACCATTCAAAGAAAAAATCACTCCAAATCTCTGGTGGATCGAGCCTTAGATTGATAATTATTTACCTAGTCTATATCCCCCTTTCCTCCAAAAATAAATAAACATTTGTATTCATTTAATTGGCCATTTCCCTTATTTTCCATAACCCATCTCTAATCCTTCATTATCTAGTAATTATCTTCCAATGAAATGCATATGAGATAATCAATCGTGAACTTTAGATTTGACCAACCCAATTTCTCATAAGATTCACTTTTCATACCATGTAGTATTCCAAGCTAGGTCTGAAGCTTCTATTCCTCAAATTTTTATTTGGACTTTCTACCTTGGGGCATAGGGAAATCCACCTATTTTTCACAACTCCTATTGTGCCTTGTACACACACCCCTTATGGATAGGGACCCCAAATCTCTTTCGTGCCCTTGGTTAGGTTATGTATGTCATTTTTTTGTCCCTCTCCTTTTGGTATGTTTTTGTTAGGATCTAAATTTAGGAAAAGTGGAATGTATCTTGTATTGCATATATTAGGCTAGTTGAAACTCAAAATCTTGCTTAGGAACGAGAAAGGAAGAAGTAATGGAGATAGAGACTAGTCAAGACACTTTATTTCTCTTTTGGGAATAATGAAGCAAAATGAGATGTAAATTTTCAATAGATTTGAACAAGATTTCAAAACTTTTGCTTGAGGAATAGGTCAAGAGGGAACTGGGGAATTGGAAAAACAAGTGCGGAATGAATAAAGTTGTCATGAATTTAAGAATTCAAGGGATCAATTCAATCAACTAAGTCATGGAATGACTAAGTGGAGTGAAATAAAAATATGGCTAAGGAAGAAATGTAGATATTTTTAATAGCCACGATTTCCTTCATCATAATGACTTGTCACCCCAAAACACTTTGCATTATCAAAGGAATACCATTTAATGAGGAGAGAGTTGGAGCTTTTCTTTAAGTGAGGATTTCATGATCATTTGTATACATCAAAGCATGCCTTAGGACATGGAAGAAATGAATGAGAACTATCATATTTTCACCCTTAGATGGGATTCCACAATCCCTTTGATGCACAAAATTATGCTTTGAGACAAGTTGTAGTAGAAGTAATATTAGAGAAAGGGAATGCATGAATTTTCATCATGGTAGGGATTTTTATATCATTTGTAAAATGTTTTTATTGAAAATTAAAAGACCCCCTTAATAGTCACGTAGGAAAGATAGGAATTAAAAGAAAGATGGTGCTAGTTTCATGACGATGGGGATCTCGCAACCCAATAGATACCTAAAAGTCCACCAATCCTAAAAAATCCTCTATAGACACCCAACACAACAATTTTGGAGAAAGAGAAATGGTAGAATTTTATCCATTTAGGGATATAAACACTACATGGAAAACCCAAACCTTAATAAAATCTCTAACAAGCTAAAAATGTTGCCAAAGGATAGAAAAAATCCCAAAGTTTGCAATAAGGATATGGTAGAAATTGTGACATAAAATGGAAAATCCAAGCATGTTCTAAATCCCCATCTTGCTACTACACTTTTCATTCCATTCCAATTCATAAGTTTTGACCTTTATCATGACAACAAAATTCCAATCTAAAGTATTGGAAGATCTCTCCCATTCCTTTCAAAGCATGAAATTAGATCCTTCTTAGGATGAAAATGTTAAATATAATAATATTTAAAAGTGTCACCCTTCTCCTTCATGGTGATACATCCAATCCAAGATGCCAAGGTAAGTTTTACACATCACTTCAAGGACAAAATCTAATTCAAAACTAAGTTCCTACTCCAAAACATTAAGATATATCTACCCAGTCCATTCCAAGGAATGAACTTCATTCCCTTCCAAGTAGAAAATATTAATCCAAGGAGAGTTAAATGTGCCACTAATCTAGTTTGATGTGAAATAGTCATTCCATGTCAAGATCAAATTTCCAATCCAAGGTATGAGGAAAATTCCAACATTACCTTTTCAAGGCTATGAATCCAAGCCTTCTAGTTTCTCAAATTTTTAATCTATGTGAATGAGAAAATGCTAATCCAAAGACAGTGAAATTCTGATCCATTTCTTCTATCCTTGTCCACTCAACATTCAATTGTAGGGAGTTAAAGCCTATCCAAAGTCCAAAACAATGTTAATCTTCCTATTTACTACCAAGATGTTGATTCATTGACTACCAAGATGTCAATCCATTGATGCCTATCCATTTCATTGTAATGATGTTAATATTCTTTGATTGTGACAATTTAAAATGAACAATTATAACAATGCTGAATATGATGACTTGTTAAATTTTGATGTTCTTGGTTATGTAATACCCCTTCCATAGTTTACTTTACAGTTTAATTGGATAGACTCTTTTAGGCCACTTTTCATGTGTGTATTAGATCCTCAGATAGATTTGATATTATTTATATTTATGGTTTTGCTGACCCCATACTTGCATGTGTATGGTTTGTGTGTATGTTTTAATTTTTTGTTTGACGTGCCTAATGTGGTTGAGGGATGAAGTCATAGTTATTTTCTTGCGAGATCCACACAATCAATCGATCCCCGCCATTGTCTATTTTATATTTATACATGTATGTACATGCTCATCTTTTATGCAAGATTTCAGGTACCAGACATCGACTTCCCTAAATTGTCAAGATGAGCGTGCCCTATCCCAATATCTCTAATGGTAAGAGATGGGAGATAACATACAAGTCCAATCCCAACCCAAGTCATTTATTGTCCAAAATTAATGTGATTTTATGTTATTATGGTTAAGTGATTTATGAGTTTGATTATGTGAATAAATAATTAAATCTAATTAAATATAAAAATATTAATAGGAGGGTATTTAATTAATGAAAATTATTTAAATATATTATTTAATTAAAAAGACTTAATTTAAGAAGTCTAATTATAGAAATAAAAGATTAAATTGATGATTTAATCTAAAGTTAAAATTAAAAGCATAATTAATGAATTGATATTTAATTATCAATTTCATAATTATTAATATGTTGGAAAATAATAATTGTTAATAAATAATTAAAATACAATTTAAGTTGCACATTCAGTTTAATAAAATTGAATTAGGAATTTAATTTTAAAGTTGAGTTAAAAGTTGATAATTAAAAAGGACATATTTTATTATTAAAATTAAAATTAAACATGCAACATAATTTGATAAAAACAAGGTTAGGGAGTTGAGTTCTAATTTCTGATTTGGAGTTACATGTTGAGTTATGTCTCGGGGCATTTTCATTATTAGGAATTCTTTTAGCCATTATTCACAACACAGGTTTTGGAGGAGGCAAGATTTTGGAGAGAAATTGTTTGGATTGTTTGAAGGATTATTTTTAAATCTTAAGACTAGTTTGGAATCTTCGAGTCTTTAATTTGGCCAATGTTGTTTCAGATATTCTCATGGATTTTCGGGTAGGGTTTGAAGAACCTATGTTAATTTCCTTTCGGAAAGATTGTCTACATTGTGTTTGGAATGCTTGTTGAATGTCTGATTCTGTTGTTGCTTGATTTTCCATTATTTGGTTATTAAAACTTTGTGGGAATTTTTTTTAGAGAAACCCAGATCTAGAATGTTTTATAATTTAAAATTTTAGAAATTATGCTTGATGAAACCCTAGGTTGTTCTTAGAAAAATTCTACATGCTTTGGTCTTAGAAAATCATATTTTTATTATTAGTTAATTTGGATTTAAGAACAATTCCATTATAGATGTTATGTGTAAACCCTAGAAATTTTGGTTGAAAAATAATAATTCAGTTAGGGTTGATTATAAATTTTCATAAAACCCTTGAAATTAAAATCAAATGGAAACAAAATTATTATTATTTATTAATTTTTGGATTTAATTTTTTAAAAAATTAAAATTATTCTTATTTATTAATTTTTTGATTTTTTTTAAATTACTATTATTTATTATTATTATTATTTTTTTAAATATTAAAATTATTATTATTTATTAATTTTGGACCCAAATTTTTTATTTTTTATTTTTAAATTATTATTGTTATTTATTTAAATTGTTATTGTTAATTTTTCTCCCTCAAGGCAAAAAAATTGATTCTGCTCCACCTCCCACCTTGGTGACTCCAGTGGTGAGGTCTGGTAGCCCTAATAGCTTTTCATTCCCCCCTGATTCCCCCATTCTAGAGGACTCACCTGAGATCGCTCATTCACCCTCCCTGGGTCACGACCCCCCAACTGCAGGTAAAACAGACAAGCTAAATCATTTCTCAATTGTGGTCATCCCTGCCCCTCCACCCCTCCCCCCCACCAGACTCATGGAAGTTTCCAGCATGGAGGAGAGGGGGGATTGAGCTACCAGCCTCTCTGTCACCGGAGGCAGGGTTGGAGATGGAACAGAAGGAAGAACAAGACCTTGAGGAGGGAGAAATTGTGATAGATCAGATGAAGAATGAAGATTTGGAGGTGTTTGTTTTTGCAGCATCTGATTTGGATAAGAAAAGAGAGGAATAAGAAAGTTGAGGGAGGAAGTTGCACCAAAAGGAAGAGAGGTAGACCCCCCAATGTTAGTGGCAATATTAAGCCTTCTAAAATTCAGAAGAAAGGCATCCCCCAGTGCTTCCAGAACTTTAAGGCTCCATTAGAGTCCACCAAATGAATTCCCCATGGTAGTCAATTGTGCTTCTTGGAATGTCAGAGGGTTAGAATCCTCAGACAGGAAGTATGTAGTTAAGAGGTTTTTGCATCTCAACAGATCTATTGACATTCTTATGTTACAAGAAGTCAAAGCGGTAGGATTTTCTTTAGATATTACCCTAAAATGCATCTGGAAAGATGTTGATGCTTAATCCACCAAGCATCAGAAGGGGAGACGGGGAACCTTAATCTTAGTTAGGCCTAGATGGAGGAAGAAAGTTAGGAAGTGGGGGTCCTCTCCCTACAATAGAGCAACCTAGATTATTGTGGAAGAGGAGGGCTACTCATTTGGAGTTTTCTCAGTGTATGCCCCTAATGAGCACAACTCAAGGATCAACCTTTGGAGATGGATCTCTGACCTTGAGAACATTCCATGGATTATTGCAGGGTACTTCAACATGATTGAGAGGGCATAGGACAAATCAAGAGGTATGAGATTTGAGTGGAAAGGAAATGAGATGGTCTTTTGGAATAGGATGATCTCCAAACTGAACTTATTTAACCCTCTAGCAGGCAAGAATTTTGAATCTAAAGGCGTCTAGTACATGTGGTCCAACTTCTAGAGAGATGACAAGAGGATTTACTCCAGACTTGACAAGTTCTATATCAACAAGCATATTTTTAGCTACCCCCCATCCAGTAGACAACTATGTCAAAATCCATCCCTTCTCACTGTCAGATCATCACCCCATAGTTTCCTCATTTCATCTGATAGGTGGATAGGCTCCCTCCCCTGGTAGGAAAACATGATTTGCCCTTAATTATTCCCTTTTGAAAGACCCAAATGTGTTGGCGGTTGTTAAGATTATAGCCTAGTTTAATGAGAGCATTGCCCAACATGATTCAGAGACTGATAAGTGGAATCAGACCACCAACTCATGGAAGACATTGTTAAAGGTGGCGGGTAAGAAGAAAGCCAAGGATGGTAGGTGGAGAGAACTTAAACTAGTTGAGGATCTACAAGTAGTCGTGGCCCAAATCCAAGAAAGCCCCAACAACCCTCAGCACCTAGATAGAGTCATGCAATGCAGAGACTCATTAAGGCAGTTGCAGATTATCAAAACCAAAGGAGCTAAGATCCAGGCAAGAGCGAATTAGATTAACCTAGGAGATAGAGGATCAAAGTTTTTCTTCCAAACCCTCAAAAAGAAGGAGGCTAGAGACACGATCACTGGCATTAGGGATGAAGGAACAATCATCTTAGAACAAGAGGGCATTGTGAATATATTTGCTAGATTTTATAAAGAACTATTCACCTCTGAAGACAGTAGTGGTATGGAAGCTGCCAGATAAAAGATTAGGAGCATTGTCCCAAATAAGACCTGTGAAATAGATGCAGAGATGTTGGGAAAGGGGATTACTCACAATGAAATCAGAGGGGAAATTCTTAGTATGGCCAATGACAAAGCACCTAGACCGGATAGACTCATAGTGGAGTTCTATAAGAGTAATATTGATTGGATTTTTCATAACCTACTCAGAACCTTTGAAGAAGTGATAGAGGTGAGAACTCTAGGCCCTACATTTAATGCAGGTCTCATTAAAATTATACCCAAAGAGGGGGACATACTCCTAATTTATAATTAGAGACCAATTAATGTACTTAATGTAGGGTATAAAATAATAGCCAAAGCTCTTGCTCTTAGATTAGTGGATGTCCTCCCTAAAGTGATTAACAATACCCAAATAGGCTTTGTGAAAGGAAGATATATTCTAGAGAATCTTCTGACTTGCTGGGAAGCTTTAGACTGGGCCAATGTCTCTGGGCAAAGCTGCTCTATGCTACTTATTGATTATGAGAAAGCCTATGATAGGATAGAGTGGAAGTTTATCCTTTGTATGCTGGAGAGCTTGGGGTTCCCAAGTTTTTTCTGTAAAATGGTCTCTACCCTTCTCTATGGTGTAGTGGCAGTAGTAGAGGTCAATGGGGTTAGATCAGATTTCTTTGAGCTAACCAGATCCATCAGGCAAGGTTTCCCCCTAGCCCCATCATTATTTGTCATAGCTACGGACTCCCTACATTATCTTCTTAGGAATGACACCCTGTCTCCTAGGATTAAAGGTTTTTCCCTCCCTAATGGGAAAGAAGTTTCAAATGTGTAGTTTGCAGAAAACACAACAATCCTTATCAAGCTAGAGGAAGACAACATTGAAAGACTCATGGACAAGCTGGGTTTATTTTTCCAGGCCTCAAGAAATAAGATCTATGTGTCCAAATCCATTATGCTAGGATGGGATGATCACCCCCCAAGCTAGTGGAACAAGTTTGGATTTGAATGGGGAGGGTCAAAGCATTTTGTTAGATACCTAGGCATACCATTTGATATAGACTCAAACATCAATGACATGTGGACATGGATAAAAGATAGAATCCTCACTAAGATAAATAAATGGGACAGTAACCTCCTATCCTTTCTGGGGAGAGTTCAAGTATGCCAGAAGATTCTATCCTCTTACCTTGTTTACTTCTCCTTAGTCTGGTTCTTCAACCATAGCCAGCTCACCTAGATTCAAAAGTTCATCAGATACTTTCTCTAGTCTGATGGCAAAGGGAGCAGGAAAACACACACAGTTGCTTGGAAATGGTGCACAAGGGATAATATCTGGGGTGGATTGGGCCTCAAAGATTTGAGAACCCAAGGTTTTACCCTAGTTGTGAAATGGATTGCCAAAGCAGTGGTTGGTGAATAACCTTGGAAGATTTTAATAAGGAATAACCTACTTAGAGCCCACCTAGCCAAGCATAAACATTGGAGTGGCCTGTGCTTCACAGATGTATTGGCAATGGAGTGCAAAGTGAAGGTTTACGACTCGAAAGTATTCAAGGCCATCTGGAAAGGATAGGGTGTTGCTAAGAAGATTATCAGTACCACTAGCCAAATGGAAAAGGATGGGCTAGTTCGTGGCAAGAAATCAGTTTGGTGGAACCTTTCTCTCAATGGTAAGCCACTAGCACTGCTTCAAGGCTTCTCTGCAAGGAAATGGGTAGACAAAGGTGTCAGATCCTTCAAAGATATTCTCTGTGATGTTAAAATTGTTTCATGGGAATACTTGGCCTCATATTACAACCTCCTTGCTACATAGAAGAGAACCTATGCAATGCTCACCTCTTCCATTCACTCATTAGGGGTATTGTCTCCTTGTTGCTCCCTTGACACCTGCTCCTTCTAGCTTACTTGGTCTGATAACTCCCCCCTTCATATAATAAAGAGTAAATTCCTTTACTAGAAAATCACCTTCAGTCCTGCCGTCCTTAAACATATTAATGCCAAATGGGACCTTGATGTCCCCTCCCAAGACTAGAACAAATACTTTGCTACCCTTTGGTCAAGACCTGTAGAACCAAAGATTACCTATTTTCTATGGCTTCTTTCCCTGGATAAACTCCCCTTCAAGAAGCCTAGGGGAGAACCCAACCCCTACTCAGTGTGTAGGCAACAGAGTCTATTTCTCATGTCTTTTTTGAGTGTTTATATGCATATGAAGTTTGGAAATTTTTTGGTGTCACCTTCAAGAAGCACTTCCAATTCCTGAACATTGTGTTTGGAAACATCAACAACATCAAGTTTTACAATTCTTTTTGGACTATTCTTTCTTCAATTATATTATGGACTATTTGGAAGGCTAGGAATGATGATTTTTTTGTGGGAAAGTCCCAAAATCTTAGTGAGTCTCTCGTGAGACTCACATATACTGATATCTCCTTGCAGGTCATGGTAGTGATAAAGCTAAAGGAAAGTAAGTTCCTTCAGATCCTTAAAGATGGAAGGGACACCATTGAGAAAGGGGACATAGCACATGGATACACATCCAAGAATGAAGGAACAACCTTCAATCGTTACCTCAATGAATTTTTGCAGAAGGTGGAAGAGGAGCGTATAGGTCTTACAGCCAGCTCATCTGCAGGGACCAGGAATGAACCCATCTTTGGGGCTCATGAAATCATTGGGTACATGACTGTTTCACCAAACTCCAATGAATCAGATGCGGACCATGATGAACCCAAGGAATGAATGCTGAGGTTTCCTTAGTATTTTAGTATAATATAGTAATATCTATTTTGTACCTCCCGTGAACTTAACTATAATTTTTGATCTGGATGTAGAACAATACAGCCCTCTATATTTACTTTCTAAACTCTGATGTTCTATCCTTCTGATATGTAATAGAAAAGAAAACAAAAAAAACAAAAACAAATAAATATTAACTAATTTTTTTACATGTGGGTTATAATATTTATTTTTTCATTTATATTTATATTTAGAAAATTGATAACATTATTTTATTATTAAATACATGGTTTTGATATGCATGGAGATTTTAGTTAAATACTTATTTAAAAAGTATATATGCATGCGATTTTATTTTAAATAGATATGTATGAGACATTTATATGAACACTTTTGTAGTCAAATATACTTTAGTCAACGAGATGATTGCTTTAGTCAACTTGAATGTATAAATTGGTTTTAGGTACTTTTCCATGTTTTGAGACTTTGATTGATTATAATTGGGGAACTACGTTGGCTTTTATAAATTATATACTAGAGGCTCTGGGGTATTTTTGGAATGCGTGAGTTTCTTTTTGTAATCATTATTTAAATCTTAATTTTGACTTAATCTTTAATATGATATGTGGTCACTTTGTAATTTTATCATGTGGTATGAAGGTTGTCATGTATAGTTGTGTTTGGGAACTACATATTTCACATGGGGAAATATGGTCTTGACCTCTATTGCCAACCTTATTTTATTGAAGCTTATGATTTTTAGGATACTTTGAGAATGTTATTATATTATTGTGGTTATGTGAGAACCGACGTGTTCCTATTATATTATGGAGCTGATTTGAGGATTATTGTTATCATTCTATTGTTATCTAGTTTGTGAGCCTAGGTAGGTTAACTAAGTGTATAGGTGGGGAGTGGCTTGCAATAAGCATCGGGGCCCACAAGGGGTTGTTAGGATAACTTATTGCAAGTGACTTAATAAAGTGATAATGTAATAAAATATACTAAGATAGAAACATTAATAAGATGTTTATGTTCCTCACCCATGCCTTGAGCACTAGTACAAGCTAGGATGGTTTGTGAGATGATGTTTGTTGCCCACGTGGACTTGGATATAGCACAATTGCTACCTCATCTGTATGAGAGGATTACTAATGCCGCATAAAGTCACAAGGGCTTTGGGGTCTTGAGAGACTACCAAGATAAATCTATATTTGCCTCATTTGATGACACTTCCCCATATGCATCTTAAGTTTCCTACATGAGTTAGTTGCCTTTGGTTGAGTATGTTTTACCATTGTTATCCTATTGTACCTTTTTGAGATAGAAAGTTTTCAGGATCCCTTTCTTAGTTTGTACTGTGTTTAATGTTTGGTATTTTATATCTGAGAGGGATATGTTGTTATCTCCTCAACATGGTGGGAGTGCACCATTTAGGTTCCAAAAGATCATGTGGTAGTGATTCTTTTACCATTTGAGATTCTTATGTTCATGTACCAGTGTTGGATGATCCTTGTAGCAGTTATACCTTCTTGTTCATCATTATTGGAGATGCATTCTTATCTTTCTTATTTTATGTCCTTGTATCATTGTATCGGTTATATTTGTAGATATTATAATGTACTTGTATTGATGTTTTACATACCTTGTGACATTTTTAGAGGATTTCTTTCATTATGGATACCTTATGGTATCAGTAGTATCTGGAATTTATGTATATGATGTTGTGCTTATTTACATTATGTAGATACTTTGTATGGTTGTTACATTAAGTAGATAAATTAATATTTACATAATCTATGTTAAGGAACCCTTTAGATTTGTACAATCTATGGTTGAGTTGTACTTGCATGTATGAGTTGTAATCATATTATATTACTTTCGCATTGTTATACATTATTGTTGTTGTAAACTCTTAAGAAAAAAAAATATTTTGTAAACTAAGTTGCATGTTTAGGTTAATCTCTCTTCGGTTCCCTGGTGAGGCATTACAGGTTATGCCAATAATAATATAAACACTTTGATCGATAATAATTATGTGGTTTTTTCATGTACATATCCAAAGATATATTTATGAATATAAAAATATAAATAGATGCCTCCAAAAAAACTAAAGTGAGATGGTCCATAAAAGTTTTTCAAAATTTGATAAAAGCTACAAGATCACTAGAAGGTAGTACGACAATGAGAGAATTTCAAAATTCATATTCAAAGGTGATTGTAGCTATGGAACAAGCACAAGAAACAATTTCAAAATTCTTTGAATACAAAGGACATACCTGTAGAATATTAGTAGATTGAAACATTTCAAGGAGAAATATTCAAAATGTGCTTTATTGTATAAAGAATGGGAAATTTTCAAGGTTAAATTAGATGTAATATAGAAAATTCAAAATTATATTTTCTTGTACCCACTCTTTTGTCTTATTCTATTGCAATACCTTGGGAAGTGTGTCATTTTTTGTCTTATAGTTGGGTTAGGTACAATTATTTTGTCTTCTAGTGGGAGTAGGTAATATATATTAATTTAAATATCCCAATGTTTATAGAATACAAACACAAACCCTTGGTGTTGATTTAACCTCCATCATTAGTCATGCAAGCCTTACATATAAAAGGTAGTGCTCATCTCCTTTGTAAAGTTAGTAGTTTGGGAGTAGAGAGTAGTTAGTATCCAAAAGTTGTTAAAATGTTGAAATAAAAATAAGAGTTATTGAATAGAGATTGTTGTAATAAACATCTCAAGTCAATGCGAGTGAAGTATTGAAGATATGGTGTTTTTCTTATGTACTTTTGATATATGCTTAGTGTTTTTTCTTCTATGCTAGTTTTAGTTCAATGATTTTGATGGAGAAATGTGAAGATATTTGATAAATTTCCAATTCATACCATTCTTACCTTGCTGATGTGTTACAATGTATGGTTAATGTGAACCAAAAAAATTATAGTATTAGTGCAATTATGAATGCATGATTGAATTTCACTAGTATTGGGTACTTGAATATATTTGTACAATCTAAAAAAAATATTATGGTTTTGTGAGTAGTCTGGTTTAGAATAAATTAGTTAATGGGATTTGTCTATCTAAAGCATCATCCATAATTGTCACTGTTCTTAGGATTTATAGATAACTTCATAAACCCTTATCTCATTTGCAATTTATTTTAAATAAATTTGGTAGTGTTAGTGAAGTGTTATAAAGGATTCAAAGAACTAAAAATGTTTGGATGACTAGAAAATATGAAGTCCTATCACTATTTGAATTTTAGAGAATTTGATGTCCTATCATTTAGGAAAGCATATAATAAAAACCTCATATAGTGAGAGAGAATTGTATCCGCAATCTAGAAACACTTGTGTAAGTCCCTTTGTGATTACCAAAAATATCACATTACCAAACTAATTTTATTCAAGTGAAGTCAAGACATAACATAAGGAACCTTGGGATTGTCTCATCTGATCATATCCAATAACACCTGATATTTTCTTGTTCAAGAGAGGAGAAAATATGCTATGCATATATATTTTATTTTGTGTTGGTTGCATATAAACACCCACATCAAAAGAAATTTTGTTAGAGGGAGGGCATGTTACGATTCATTCCTACAAACTAATTATCTCTCTCCTTATATTAGTTTTTTTTTAAATTACAAATTCCCCCCAATTTTTTTTATTGAGTTAAGATTGACTAAAGGAAATGTGTGAAAAATTATACCATGACTATATATACTCGATTGGTAGTAGAAAAATGTTCACAAGGATTGTAGGAGATAACCTTGTCAGGGCTATAAATACCTAACTAGTAGAGAGACAGTGGCCAAGTTGATTTTAGAGTAGTGGTCCCTTGTGTAGCTTTTCATAACTAAACTTAGGTGTCACATCTTTTACCGAGACAAAATGAATGCACTTGCACACACATGATCAATTATGTGTAGCCTAATGTATTTATTAGTTTCATTTCCTTTTGATTATGTTCCTTGTCATTCAGGTTGGTTGGGGTGGTTAACCAGAGATTCTAGGTTCTATTCAGATGTTTGTCCCTAAAATATTTGGGAGCATTTCTCAATAGAATCTCCATTTTTTTTTATCTTTTAACACATGCATCATCATGGATAGGGACCCCCAAATATCTTTTTGTGCCCTTAGGTAGGTTAGTTCTATAATTTTTTTCAAGATCTACATTTTATCTTTGCATTTGGGAAAAGGGGAATGTATCTTTTCTTGTAGAGATTAGACTCTAATTACAATTCAAAAGCCTGCTTATGATTGATCAAGGATAAAGTAAACTAGAATGTATAAATTGGTTTTAGGTACTTTTGCATGTTTTGAGACTTTGATTGATTATAATTGGGGAACTACGTTGGCTTTTATAAATTATATACCGGAGGCTCTGGGGTATTTTTGGAATGCGCAAGTTGCTTTTTGTAATCATTATTTTAATCTTAATTTTGACTTAATCTTTTATATGATATGTGGTCACTTTGTAATTTTATCGTGTGGTATGAAGGTTATCTTGTATAGTTGTGTTTGGGTTACATATTTCACATGGGGAAATATGGTTTCGACCTCTATTGCCAACCTTATTTTATTGAAGCTTATGATTTTGAGGATACTTTGAGAGTGTTATTATATTATTGTGGTTATATGAGAACCGACGTGTTCCTGTTATATTATGGAACTGATTTGAGGATTATTTTTATCATTCTATTGTTATCTAGTTTGTGAGCCTAGGTAGGTTAACTAAGTGTATAGGTGGGGAGTGGCTTGCAATAAGCATCGGGGCCCACAAGTGGTTGTTAGGATAACTTATTGCTAGTGACTTAATAAAGTGATAATGTAATAAATATACTAAGATAGAAACATTAATAAGATGTTTGTGTTCCTCACCCATGCCTTGAGTGCTAGTACAGTCTAGGATGGTTTGTGAGATGATGTTTGTTGCCTGCGTGGACTTGGATATAGCACAATTGCTACCTTGTCTGTATGAGAGGATTACTAATACTGCATAAAGTCACAAGGGCGTCATCTTGAGAGACTACTAAGATAAATATAGATTTGGCTCATTTGATGACACTTCTCCATATGCATCTTAAGTTTCCTACATGTGTTAGTTGCCTCTGGTTGAGTATGTTTTACCATTGTTATCCTATTGTACCTTTTTGAGATAGAAAGTTTTTAGGATCCCTTTCTTAGTTTGTACTGTGTTTAATTTTTGGTATTTTATATCTAAGTGGAATTTGTTGTTATCTCCTCAACATGGTGGGAGTGGACCATTTAGGTTCCACAAGATCAGGTGGTAGTGATTCTTTTACCATTTGAGATTCTGACGTTCGTGTACCAGTGTTGGATGATCCTTGTAGCAGTTATACCTTCTTGTTCATCATTGTTGGAGATGCATTCTTATCTTTCTTATTTTATGTCCTTGTATCATTGTATCAATTATATTTGGAGATATTATAATGTACTTGTATTGATTTTTTACATACCTTGTGACATTTGTAGAGGACGTCTTTCATTATGGATACCTTATGGTATCAGTAGTATCTGGAATTTATGTATATGATGTGCTTATCTACATTATGTAGATACTTTGTATGGTTGTTACATTAAGTAGATAAATTAATATTTACATAATCTATGTCAAGGAACCCTTGAGATCTATACAATCTATGGTTGAGTTGTACTTGTATGTATGAGTTGTAATTATATTGTATTGCTTTCACATTGTTATACATTGTTGTTGTTGTAAACTCTAAAGAATTTTTTTTTTGTAAACTAAGTTGCATGTTTAGGTTAATCTCTCTTCGGTTCCCTGGTGAGGCATTACAGGTTATGCCAATAATACTATAAACACTTTGATCGATAATAATTATGTGGTTTTTTCATGTACATATCCAAAGATATATTTATGAATATAAAAATATAAATAGATGCCTCCAAAAAAACTAAAGCGAGATGGTCCATAAAAGTTTTTCAAGATTGATAAAAGCTACAAGATCACTAGAAGGTAGTACGACAATGAGAGAATTTCAAAATTCATATTCAAAGGTGATTGTAGCTATGGAACAAGCACAAGAAACAATTTCAAAATTCTTTGAATACAAAGGACATACATGTAGAATATTAGTAGATTGAAACATTTCAAGGAGAAATATTCAAAATGTGCTTTACTGTATAAAGAATGGGAAATTTTCAAGGTCAAATTAGATGTAATATAGAAAATTCAAAATTATATTTTCTTGTACCCACTCTTTTGTCTTATTCTATTACAATACCTTGGGAAGTGTGTCATTTTTGTCTTATAGTGGGGTTAGGTACAATTATTTTGTCTTCTAGTGGGAGTAGGTAATATATATTAATTTAAATATCATAATGTTTATAGAATACAAACACAAACCCTTGGTGTTGATTTAAACTCCATCATTGGTCATGCAAGCCTTATATATAAAAGGTAGTGCTCATCTCCTTTGTAAAGTTAGTAGTTTGGGAGTAGAGAGTAGTTAGTATCCAAAAGTTGTTAAAATGTTGAAATAAAAATAAGAGTTATTGAATAGAGATTGTTGTAATAAACATCTCAAGTCAATGCAAGTGAAGTATTGAAGATATGGTGTTTTTATTATGTACTTTTGATGTATGCTTAGTGTTTTTTCTTCAATGCTAGTTTTAGTTCAATGATTGTGATGGAGAAACGTGAAGATATTTGATGAATTTCTAATTCATACCATTCTTACGTTGCTAATGAAAGTTACAATATATGGTTAATGTGAACCAAAAAAATTATAGTTCAATTATGAATGCATGATTGAATTTCACCAGTATTGGGTACTTGAATATATTTGTACAATCTAAAAATAATAATTATGGTTTTGTGAGTAGTCTGTTTAAGAATAAATCAGTTAATGGGATTTGTCTATCCAAAGCATCATCCATAATTGTCATTGTTCTTAGGATTTATAGATAACTTCATAAACCCTTATCTCATTTGCAATTTATTTTAAATAAATTTGGTAGTGTTAGTGAAGTGTTATAAAGCATTCGAATAACTAAAAATGTTTGGATGACTAGAGAATATGAGGTCAAATCACTATTTGAATTTTAGAGAATCTGATGTCCTATCATTTAGGAAAGCATATAATAAAAACCTCCTATAGTGAGAGATAATTGTATCTTCAATCTAGGAACACTTGCGTAAGTTCCTTTGTGATTACCAACAATATCACATTACCAAACTAATTTTATTCAAGTGAAGTCAAGACATAACATAAGGAGCCTTGGGGTTGTCTCATCTGATCATATCCAATAACACCTGATATTTTCTTGTTCAAGAGAGGAGAAAATATGCTATGTATATATTTTATTTTGTGTTGGTGGCATATAAACACCCATATCAAAAGAATTTTTGTTAGAGGGAGGGCATGTTACGATTCATTCCTAGAACTAATTATCTCTCTCCTTATATTAGATTTTTTTAAAATTACAAATTCCCCCCCCCCAAAATTTTTTTATTGAGTTAAGATTGACTAAAGGAAATGTGTGAAAATTTCTACCATGACTATATATACCCGATTGGTAGTAGAAAAATATTCACAAGGATTGTAGGAGATAACCTTGTTAGGGCTATAAATACCTGACTAGCAGAGAGACATTGTCCAAGTTGATTTTGGAGTAGTGGTCCCTTGTGTATCTTTTCATTACTAAACTTAGGCATCACATCTTTTCCCGAGACAAAATGAATGCACTTGCACACACATGATCAATTATGTGTAGCATAATGTATTTATTAGTTTCATTTCCTTTTGATTATGTTCCTTGTCATTCAGGTTGGTTGGGGTGGTTAACCAGAGATTCTAGGTTCTATTCAAATGTCTGTCCCTAAAATATTTGGGAGAATTTCTCAACAGAGTCTCAATTTTTTTCCTTTAACACATGCATCATCATGGATAGGGACCCCTAAATATCTTTTGTGCCCTTAGGTAGGTTAGTTCTATATTTTTTGTCTCTATTTTTTTCAAGATCTACATTTTATCTTTGCATTTAGGAAAAGTGGAATGTATCTTTCCTTGTAGAGATTAGACTCTAATTGCAATTCAAAATCCCACTTCTGATTGATCAAGGGACAAAGTAAAGATGTCGGAGAGTAATTAGGACACTTTACTTTTCTTTTGGAAATGATGTTCAAGCAAAAAGAGTTATAACATTCAATGGATTTGGGTGAGATTTTAGAACTTTGTATTGAGGAATAAATAAAGAGTGACAAGTGTGGAATGAATAAAATTTCCATGACTTTGTGAATTTAAAGGGCTAGTTAAATCACCTAAATCTTAGAACAGCTAAGTGGAGTGAAAGAGAAATATGATTAAGAAAGAATTATGGACATTTGGAATAGCCATGGATTCCTTCGTCACACTGATTTGTCAACTCCAAACACTTTGCATTATCAAAGGAATACCATTTAAGGAAGAGAATCTCATATTTTTTCCTTAAGTGTGGATTTCACAATCTTTTGGATACAAAAAAGTCTACCTTAAGACATGTAATAAAAGAACAATAAATGTTATAATTTAACCCTTGGAGGAGATTCCACAATCTCTTAGATGCCAAAATTATGCCTTAAAACAAGTTGCAGTAGAAGGAAGGGAATGACATAAATTTCATCATTGTAAGGATTTTACTATCCTTCAAATAATTTTTTTTTCTATAAAATACAAATAAAATCTAAATAGTCACTTAGGACATGTACGAAACAAGATAAAGTAAAAGGAAGATGGCATTAGTTTCATGATGACATGGATTTTCCAATATAATGGATGCCTCAAAGGTTGTCAATCATGAAACATCCTCCATATCTTCATAAAGACACCCAAAACAATAAGTTTGGACAAAGATAAATGGTGGACTTCTAGCCATGGCAGGGATAACAACACTATATGGAAAATCCAAACCTCACTAAAATTCCCAACAAGATGAAAATGTTACCAAAGAACATATGAAATCCAAAAGTTTGAAATAATTTTATGGAAGAGATTGTGACATAAAATGGAAAATCCAAGCATGTTCCAAATCCAAAACTTTCTACTACACTTGTCATTCCATTCTAAGTTATAAGGTCCAACCTTCTCTATGCCAAAAAAATATCCTATCAAAAGTATGAGAAGATCTTTGTCATTCCTTTTAATGAATGAAATATGATCCTTATTTGGATTAAAATGTTAAATCCAAGAATATTTAAAAGTGTCACCATTCTCCTTCATGATGAAAAATTCAATCTAATATGCCAAGTTACTTCTTCCACTTCACTTCAAGGACATGTAATCTGATTCAAGACAAAGTTCCCAATCCAAAACACAAAGAGATATATGCTCAGTCCATTCCAAGGCATGAACTCCATTCCTTTCCAATTTAAAAATGCTAGTTGAAGGAGAGATAAATGTGTCACTAATATAATTCAACATGAAAATGGCATCCCATGCCAAGATAAAATTGCCACCACCCTTAAGTAATCCTGTCGTGCCACTTGTCTCATTCTTCATATTTGAGATTTTCCATCAATTATGATCCCTCAATCTTATAAATGTGTCCTAGCATCCATCCAATCCCTTTTAAATCCATTACTTAAATGTAATTGTTGAAGTAAAGTATTAATTATATTAATTAACTTTACTCCCTTCTTAAGATGTTAACACTTTTATTTTTAGTTGTTTATATTTAAACACACATGCACTAGTTGATTCAAACTTATGCACTAGTTGTTTTAAATATAAACTTGCATGCATTAGTCTTGTAATAATTTAACTAATTATTACATGCACTTCTACTTTTTAGGTTTGCCTTTCAAGGCTTTCAATCTCCTTTATAAGGATGATCCATTGTACATTCTATTCATTCATTATTTGAGGATATTTTCTTATTCATATTTTTGAGTCAAACCCTTGCCCTCTTCTTGTCTCTACTTCCTTGTAACAGGTTTTTGTATGCAGGTGATCTTTGGGTTTTGTGGATTTGTATTGCTCAAATCCTACATGGTATCAGAGCCTAATCTGCTACAGCTTGTTCACATTTGAAGGATTCAAATTAGGGATTTTTTGGTGGATTTGAGAGGTTTTGATTATATTTCTCAAATCTAGTATTCTCTGTAGGACGTTATTTTTTGTTTCTTTTTTTTCACTTTTTAGGGATTTTTTATGTTTTTTTAATTGAAATTAGGGGGTCTCTAAATTTTGGTGCACTTTGAGCTCAAATGGACCTCACCGTTGAGCTCGCAGCACCCAAAAACCCCTGTTTTGATAAAAACACATCCAATTTGGACAACGTTGCAGGGAGAGGCAAAAAAAATTTTTGCCCTAGGGTCATACGACATTGCATGCACCTCAATGCATTAAATTCACACCATACAAAGTGGCAAATTCAAAAAATTGCAAAAAAAATTTGTGCCACCCGCGCTCAGCCCGAGCACCGCCACCACCTCTCCCAGGCACCGCCATCGCCGGGCTCTGCCACCGCTGGGCTCCACCACCCCAGACCGCTGCAGGCTGAAACCATCAACCTTAGCCACCAGTGGTGGGCCTAAATCACTGATGGCCAACCCTCTAGCACCAGCACCCAGGACTCATGTGACCAGGGGCTAATGCTTAGTGACACAATTTCTTTTGGGGATTTGTTTTTTTCCCCTTTGGAGCACCTTTCACTCAAATTGGCCTTCTGGGAGCTCCAGACATCATTTTTTCGAAAAACAAGATATCACCAGAAAGATGGTTCCAAGCCTAACACTCTCATGGAGTTTAATTTGGTATTTTTTCCCATTTAGCTTGTTGTTTCTGATGTCAAAGCTAGATTATCCTTTTTACATTCCAGGGGGGCTAATTTGCTCAAATTAGCTCTGTTTTTTGATCCGGAAGAAGCGCCGAAAAGCTCTTCTCAAGAACCATCCAAATTTTTGCCTATTTTCATTAGAATTTTTTCAAGGTACACAAGATTTAGATCTGAAGCTTTTTTTCTCTATTTTGATAAAGCAAATCATTTTAGGCTTGGGGGTTCGATATTTGGCTTGTGGGGGGGTCTTATTTTCTTGTTTCTTTCAGTTAAATGAGATATTTGTCAAAACAAAACCCCTTCTAAAAAATATGGCCGAGACCTCTTCTTGTCTAGAACTTCTGACCCCACATAATTATCACACATGGAAAACCTTGATGACACAGCTTCTCTGTTCAAAAGGGCTTTGGTCTTGTCTAGATGCAATGCAGCCAGTATTATAGAGGCCCTTTGAGATCATGCAACATCGAAACAAGATGGATGAAGCTATGGGGTTGATTGCTTTATAGGTATCAGACAGCTTGCAGTTTCACCTTGATGGGTACAATACCCCTCTAGCTATGTGGACAAAGCTGAACACTTTGTTTGGTACAGTGAATGAGTTCCGAGCACTTCAGATTGAGGCAGAGCTTACCTCTCTTGTACCTGATTCTTTTCCCTCTATTAAGGACTTTCTGATGAAGTTCAAATAATAGAGATCTTTGTTACATGGATGTGGAAAGAAAAAGATTGATAAAGAGTGCATTTATCTGATTCTATCTAAGCTTAGGGGAAACTTTTAGATTTTCTCTTCTACCTTTCATTCTACCATGGACACTTTGGGACCTACATTCACCATGCCCACTTTTGAGGTGTTCTATGATCATTTGACTAGAGAGCAGGCCAAGCTTACTTAGTTGGACTCCCTAACAGGATCAAAGAACCAAGCATTGGTTGTCCAACCATCCAAAGAAAAGCAGAAGCAAAAGCGGAAGCACCTATCAGATTCCTCTTCTCAGCACACTACTGGCCCACCATCTTCTTCTAAGAAGGAGAAATAGAAGACTGAGAGACCTACATGTTCCTATTGTCAGAAGGGACCTCATGATGAGTCACATTGTTTTCAGAAGAAATTTGATGGCTATGAGAAACAGATTGTAGATTTGCAAGCTCTTCTTCAGAAGAGCACTGTTTCCTCTCCATCCTCTTCTACCTCATAGGGGTCTACTTTTTAGTCTTCTTCCACGTCTTCGACATTTGGATAGGATTTTGGATAGGGTCATGCATTACGAGCATCCATTGCATTCCCTTCATAGGTCCCTTGGATACTGGATTCAGGTGCTTCTCACCATATGGCATCTTCTAAAGGGGTCTTCTCTACTATTGAGGCTTCTCCCATTCCTCATATTCTCATGGGAATAACACCTTCTTGACAGTCTACAGGAAAGGTTCAGTCAGCATTCAAGATGGCACATTCAATGATGTATTGTATGTTCCATCTATGTCTGTAAACCTTCTCTTGATCTATCAGATTACACATAGTGGTTCAGGGAAGACAGTTGAGTTCACTATAGATTTAGTCTTCATTCGAGCTAGTATGATAGGAGGTATTGTTGCTACAGGGACAGTTGATCATTCCACCCATCTCTACACCTTCTCACACTTTGGTCCACCATCTCCATTATCGGAGAACAACTCTCTTCTTTCCAAAGAGCCTCATGTGGTGCAGTCAGGTCGCTTGAACCTTTGTATTGTTCTTGAGATCATTGAAATGACTGCCACACCACATCTTGTTGAGGTCTTTTCTCTTTAGGCAGGCTTCTTCTTCAGCGTTGCTTGACCCTCCAGCTCCATTCATTGAGCCACCAGGTGCACTTGTTGAGGATTCTATAGAGGACGTTCATCTCCTCTTTCATGACAGTGTCAGCACACCTGTCATACCACGTACATTGGGGATTCCCTTTCAGGATCCTCATGTTTTCTCCTTTGAGCATCAGTTAGGCCTTCTAGTTTCACCTCTCATTCAGGGATTTTCTTGTTCTGTACCTTTGTTTTTTCTGCATTGGAGTTGCATTAGTTTGATCATTTCCACAGGGGTTCCATCATTCTGGGGGGGCTTTGGTGTCTCATCCCTCTCTCATGGGGGGGGCTGGTTGTACTTATGGTTTTGAGAGAGTCTCTTGAACCATTTCTTTTTCTACATTTTTATATCTCTTTTTGGAGTAGGGTTTTTTCCCACTGGGTTTTCTCTATTTCTCTATTTTACAGAGATTTGGTTGTGCTGGGTACCTCATCAAGCCATGTTGCCAGGACCCATTTTTATGCTTTCAACATTGTAGTTTCCTTTGCTTTCTTTTGCATTGTTTGTAGCTGCATTATTGCTCATCTTAAGGGGGGGGTGTTAGAGTAAAGTATTAATTATATTAATTAACTTTACTCCCTTCTTAAGATGTCAACACTTTTATTTTTAGTTGTTTATATTTAAACACACATGCACTAGTTGATTCAAACTTATGCACTAGTTGTTTTAAATATAAACTTGCATGCATTAGTCTTGTAATAATTTAACTAATTATTACATGCACTTCTGCTTTTTAGGTTTGCCTTTCAAGGCTTTCAATCTCCTTTATAAGGATGATCCATTGTACATTCTATTCATTCATTATTTGAGGATATTTTTTTCTTCATATTTTTAAGTCAAACCCTTGCCCTCTTCTTGTCCTCTACTTCCTTGTAACAAGTATTTGTATGCAAGTGATCTTTGGGTTTTGTGGATTTGTATTGCTCAAATCCTACAGTAATATTATTCTATAAAAATGAGCATATCTTAAATAAATTGGGAGAAAAGCCACTTTCTAAAGCAACTAGGAGATTATTATAGGTTGTCTTTGGGTAATTAACATGTTTTTGGGTAATTTTATATCATGTTTAATTTTTCAATCTTGCCTAATATTTAACATTGTTGTAAGAAGAACTAGTATGGAATTATTTATACCATCAAAGATTAGTTGATGATTATATCCACCCAAGATTTAGGTAGTTCATGAAATCATGAGAGAGATCAGATATGAAAGAATAATGTTATTCTATCAAAAGGTAAAAATGATAGATTATAATTCATTCATATTATTGGTGTTTTTTCCTACTAGCCCTGATTATAAATGGTAAATCAAGCCTCAATATTACAGATTGAAAACATAAATAATTAACTCACTACATTATCAAAAAATCAAGGACATGAAAAACCAACCACTGACAAGGCTACAAAAAACTCCTACACTTTGAGCTCCACAAGACTTAGCATGTGTACTTTTATCACATCTACTTAACTAAAAGATTCAACACAATTTTCCTAGCAGATGCAATTTGTGGAGAATTCTCAAAACACTAACCTCATTATGAGTAAACAAGAAATATTTACTCACAAGAAAATAAATGACAGATTTATAATTTTGAGATGCTCACCAAATAATATTTTGTGTTAACTATGACCAATGCTTAATCCATGGGCCAAGAGTCACTAAAAATAACATGTTCTTGATACACATAATATTGAAATTTAAAGAAATAAGTATGTATTACATACAAATTCTTCAAACCTATCGAATGCTATCATCAAATTTGCATTCAAATTCAAACTTTTATGGTGATCACCTTTAACACATTTAATTCTTTCCTTGAAAGAAAGTAAAAGATGAACAACTCACATCTGCCATACAAAGATATGAATTGGAAACATATCCTAAAATTGTATTCAATTTATGTAAAAGTTAAAATTCAATACAAAGACAATAGTATAAACTTCATTCTTTTATGAATCCAACATTTACTAATTATCAAGACAAAGCCACATACTAATTACATAAATCATATGACTCAAATCCCCTATATCATATTTTATTGTCTCTCTAAAACATATATTGGGAGTCTCAAGCAAGTGATCATGGAATCCCTTTTATAGCACAAGGGATGCAACAAGATTCAAGTCAATTGACCAAATCAAATTTAAACTAAAACCCTAAATCCCTCCAAATACGATACAACAAGATAGATCAACTTGAGGGATATCCTAAAATAACTACTTACAACAAAACCAAAATGAAACTGCACGAACAAAATCTTCAACTCCTTTGTGATGCAGTTGCATAGAACAAGTTGGACGATCAAATGGAACATGTATATAAGCCAAGTCACTTATTCATTCTTTAGATCATCTAAAATTTGGAGCACATAATACACCCGTAACTTATCTTTGACAAATGCAGGATGTCTACTACTGTAACTGACCAATATCTTCAACAAAGTTTTCCCCTATGACCACAAAACAAAAAGTATATACTTGTACCATCTTAAAATGGATGCACTTCATTTTGAGACCTTTTAGCCCTCCTTATCATGGTTTTGGTCTCTCTCTCTCTCTCTCTCTCTCTCTCTCTCTCTCTCTCTCTCTCTCTCTCTCTCTCTCTCTCTCTCTCTCTCTCTCTCTCTCTCTCTCTCTCTCTCTCAAACACACACACCACACACACCTCCCTCATTTCTAGGTCATCTCTCATCTTTTGGATGGTCCTTTAGGTGTTATTTTATCACCCTTTTGGCCATATCTTCTGACAGGTTTATTATGTCCAAAATCTTTCTACACTCCCTTCGAGGCCTCTAGTGCCCCATTTTGGGATCCCTTTAGGGAATAGGTTGACTTGGTTGACCTGTTACCGATGAAGAGATTGACCAACTTGACCTCTTCCCCAAGGTATTTTAGGTGTGGGGCTCAAAGTGCCTCGGGTTTGCCGATTGATTTATTTTTCTCCTAGGTTAGCTTGCTTTGTTTTCGACCTCGAGAACTAGTATATAAGGAGGCTTGAGAATTTAATTTTCATCCATCAATAAAGCTACATTATCCTTCTACTAGAAATCAAGAGAAAGCATACATGTGTTCATGAGATTTCAAGCAAGCATCTTCAGGCTTTCATCAAGTTCAAACATTGTCCTTCTTGCATCAAGCTTCTTCCTTCAAGGTGGTAGTGGAGTTTTGATTTTAAGCAGGAGATCCATCATCATTAATGTACTTCCATCCTTCATCATGGAATGTCACACACATTCCTATACATGAGGTTTTGACTTATTTTGATTTCCTTTTGGTTTCTTTGAGTCAAGGCTATTACATTTGTATACCTTATCACATATCAAATTCAATTGCATCTACAAAGGTAATTGTATCTTTCATTTGATATATTAAATCCTACTGCATATTAGAATTTACTTTATCATTACAATTACATTTCAATTAAAGGTTGATTCCTCAATCTAGGGCTTGACCAAGGAAAGCCCTTATGACACCCAACCCCAAAAACCTAGTCTTCTGTGTGCAGGAGAAGGATACACGAATTGTAGGTACATATCTGGAAGTTGTAGACATAGATCTATCAAAAAAGTCTAGGTTGACTTCATAAAAGCACCTTGGGAACATAGTGACTTGGTTGACTTGTTCTAGAACATGGTGACATGGTCGATCTGTTCCCGACAACTTGAGATTTTCAACATTTTTTGGGTTTTCAGCTGTGATTGAAAATCCGTAGTAAAAAAATTAGCTACAAGTCTAGAACAGTAGTTTTCAGAGAATAAAAGCATATTCATATTCATACTTCAAGGTGAGTACCTCATTATCTATTTCACATCTCATTTTATATTTTTTTTCACATCTTATTTGGACTAATTGCTTACATTTAGCACCTAGATATCTATTGCTTATCTTGCTAAATTAATTAGTTCAATTTTACAAGTGCATTTATACAACCTTAATCAAATATTACCTTGCATGAAAGGGGACTTGCTTGTGTACTTTCTTAGTATAATTTGGGTTTAGTATTAGCATCCCCTCATCTTCTTAGGTTTTCTCTAATCTAACTTAGGTTATATTGAGAGTTACACCCAGAAGCCCCTCTTTCTCTTTTATTGAATGTTATTGAAAAGTGGAGGTCTTATATTTACATATCCTATTGTGTGTGTCCACTTTTCCCCTAAACATTTTGGTGAACCTGACGTGTCTCTGCCTTTTGATTTTAGAGTTAGATCCTTTGATGTCTCTTAGTTCCTTCTTGGCATTAGGTTTTCATATTCTTTTGGTAAACCTGATGCATTCCCTCTTTTGTTTGATTTTGGAGTTAGATTTCTTCTTTGTGCATCTAGTTAGATCTCCTTTCACATTATCTTCTTTACATTGTTTGCATATAGATTTTTTTAACTACATTCCTTCATTTTGATATATTGCATTGTGAAAATTCAAAAAAATCACATCCTACATTCTTAGATTATATTGCATTTTGTTTTAAAAATACAAAAACATTTCATTGCATTTCATTTTCAATGGGTTTGTTATCTTTATTTTTAGTTTTCTTCATGATCTTCAAGATATTCCATTTCATGCATATGATGATACTTTATTTTTCCCTTTCATTGATTCTCATGAAAACATTTCTTCAAAATGTCCCCCTCCAAAGGGAAATCTTTTTCAAGATGATGTTGATCAACCTCTAGTGAGTCATGATGTTCCTAACTTTGATAATCCTACTATTTGGGATGATACCTCGGATACAGATATTGACTACTCTCAACCTCATGAAACTTTTGTGATTCGTGATAATTCCTCTCCTAATATGTGTTTTCTTCCATCCTTTGATAATCCTACTATTTGGGATGAGCCCTTGGATAAGGACATGGATTAATCCCTTCCTCGTGAAGAAACCTTTATACAATTGGATGATAACATGATTATTTCTCCTAATGATCAACCACTTCCTATTCTTTCCATAGATGATGGCTTGATGAGTTATGTTTATCCTTCTCCTAAGAGAGCCTTAGAAATAGAAGATCATATCCTTGATGCTTCTTCTTGTTCCTTTCAAGATACATCTCAAATAAAATGTGGTCGTATTGTTGTAAAAGCACAAATTTTTGTCACATTTTAGGCTAACTTATCAGCATAGCCGAATTTGAGTATTTCTAACTAAAAATTAATTTTCGTCAAACATATGGTCTAGCTAGATTCATTCTAGCTAAGTTGGAAAACTGCTTCAACTTTTCCAATTTGAAATGTCTATTAAATGCATGTTTTATATACCAATTTGGGTCCAATTACCAAAGAAATAAAATTATTTCAGAAAAGTAATGTTTCAATAACTCCTATTCTTTTTAATGATATTTTTTTAAAAATACAAAAATACCCTTTTGTAGAGCTCACAGTCAAGATTATCATCATATAAGCTTTATAGTATTTTGATTAGGTCTAATATATTTTAATTTCAAAATACTGCAAGTAGGTATTTTAACATTCGAGAGTATGTTGTGTCAAAAAAACAAAAAAAAATAGTAAATCATATTAGAAAAATTTAAAAATTATATTTAACACTAAGGAGAGAGTCATCTTCAAGAATGTGTAATTTTTTTTGAATGGTGTAGATTTGATAAGGGAAATTTGGCGGGAGGTGAAAATTGTTGATTTCAGATAAGTTTGACTTTGGGTAGTTATTAAAAAAAAAAACATCAAAAACTAATCTTTCTTATTTTTTGTACTATCTATACATGTCATTTATAATATATTTTTTTTATCGATAAAAGGATGAAGCCAAGAATTTTATTAATCATATTAAAAATGTTACAAAAAAACCCGCTTAGTGCAGGTGCTGGTAGGAAAGAGTGGTGTTGAGAAAACCTCCAGCCTTGCCTGCAACCGTAGTCTAGATTCTGATACATGATATTTTAAGAGGGCATACCCTTAGAGTACAGATCTATTTGATATACATAGAGTAAAAATTTTATTAGTTGCTACTCCTTGTCCTTGATTGGAGTAAGTAGCATTTGTTGTTACTTTTGCAGTGGTAAAAAATGGAGAGCCTCCGGTTCAGAAATTTTTTGCTTTTACTCGAAGCTTAACTTGTGAAGCCGATCATGACAATGTTTGTAGAGAGAATAATAACTAATATAAGGGCCTATCACTCAAACGATAACATGCACGATCGGTTTTTCCTTTCATGACTTATGTTCCTCCTTTACCTGTAATAACTTAAATTCTAGCTAAGATCCTTGTTAGTATATCCCAAAACAATATTTGTAGCTTATCGCAGATTCTAAAATTTTTTGAAAATAAAGTAAGTATCTTATTGTTACCCTTTCTTAATATAGCTCGAGATGGGAAGATCTTTCTATGTCTACTCCAAACCTACAAAAGTATGCTAGAAACCTTGCCTAATAATGGGTTAG